>SRLM01001317.1:67035-123034 GCA_015708895.1 Populus ilicifolia | reverse complement strand
ATATTCTATCTCCAAGTTCTCATCATCATCATCATCATCTTCTATTTCTTTATTATTATTATTATTATTGTTGTTGTTGTTGTTGTTGTTGTTGTTGTTGTTGTTGTTGTTATTTATAATTTGTACAATAACCTCCCTGTGGTTCGACCCCGGTCTTGCCGGGTTATTTATTACTTTGACACTCCTGCACTTGGGAGAAGACATTAATCTCTTTGTCGTGTCATAGATCATTTTTCTATGTCTCCTCACCTTGAAATATTTGATTTAACTGAGTCTTTTACAAATAGAATTCATAATTTGCATGTTGAGATCATAAAACAAATTTAAGCAAATAATAAACAACATAAATTCTGAGCTGATTTATATAAGTATCATGATGCATTTAATATTAAAGATTATTTCATGATACAAATTTGACCTGAATGGTGTCATTTGAAAACTAGTCATAACTTACAAGTGAGCAGTGCTAGATGATTCAAGTTGCACATGATTGAATTCAATAATTATATTATTAAATTACAATTAAACTTTGATATTAGCTTTATTTTTGACATGGAGGACCTTGTTATATATAAAACATAATAGTCTATCCCTGATGTTTTTTTTGAAACTCTTGCCCCGTTATCCTTATATTTGGCAGAAAAGAAACACATTAATGTTATTTTGAATGCACAAGTTATTTTTATCAGGGGTGATGATTTTAACAAGTCCTAATATATAGGTTAAACGACCAGATTCAAACTATAAAAGATTATTAGAGAGACATCACAACAACTTAATCCTTATTTTTCATAGTGCTATCGGAGTTGCCTTGATCTATACTCGATGAGGTCGAGTTCTTCCAACCTTAAGAGAATTGGTAAGGACACCAAACCTGAAATAGTGTTTATGTATTAATATTGTCGTAGACAATGGAGGATAACTCAAACTATTAAGATATCAAGCTTTAGCTAATGTTTTGTTTAATTTATATGAACTTTTAGTTGAGGTTTATTAATAAGACTTTATTTGTTAGGTTTGATTGAATTATTGTTGTGTCTTTTATTTAGTGTGTCATAAGTCCAATCACTTGTTTTAATTAGGATTTTAATATTTATATCTTCCTTTTCTAAATATTATGAAATTTTTTTATGATTAATAAAAAATATTATAGAGTTGCATATTTTCGATCCCCATTCTTTTCTTTCTTTACCCTCAATTCGTAACTTTTTTTTCTTCTAAAAGCTTCCTTCGTTTTTGCTTTAATTATTTTAGTTTATTATTCCATGTCAAAGGAATTCTTGTCGTATTTGAATCCATCTGAACAATTGGACCTAATATATGATATAGTTGATCATCTAGGTCTCTTATAGGTTAGAAAGGTAAAGTTTCTTTAGTAAAAAAGTTAAAGAAATAAGAATCCTATAAAATCTGTGCGGGTAGAATCTATATGTGAAGATGTGTGAGGGTGATTTGATAAAGATAAGCAAACAAATATATAAATAAAAGAGTGAGAGAGAGAGAGAGTGTGTGTAAATAGAGTTATTTTAAATTAAAATTCATTTTTGAAAAAAATATCCATTGTTAGTTTGTCATTCACACATGTTAAACATATATGATTGTAAATTTGATTCTTGACATATCCATAAAATAAAATTACCTATTAATTTGCATTTATTAATGAACTTGTTTTTAGAGGATAAGTGTTATATTATAAAAATACATGAGAAATAGTTAAAACAAAAGAGAGAAGGAGAGTTACATGGTAACTAGGACTAATTAAAAGAAATTTAGAAGATAAGAGTTATGGCCATGCATAAAAGAAGAACACACACAAAATTAGCTCTATAAATAGGTGTAACAAGCCACGCAATAACTTCTATGAATGTAAGATAGAGAAAAGAGCCCTAGAAGAGAAGAGGTTATTGGCACATGATATATAATTAATAAGACTTGATACTTGTATAATTTTAAGTTTGTGATATAAATTTATAATTACTCGAGTAAATCAATTCAATTGAGTTTAAATCAATTATAAAAAGAAAAAAGGCTTACCCAACGCTAAATCACCACTAGCTTTCCCATTAACCATTTACTATAGAATTCCCGAAAAGAAGAAAGAAAGCAAAGAAGCAACATGAGCAGTGCTAACAGTAACCTCACTAGCAGACATCTCTTTCAAACCAATGGAATCAGCTGATTGTGAAAGCCACATCTTCACATTCAGGAACTGCGGAATCAATGCAGACCTGCAAAAAAAAAAAAAAATCATAATCAAAGATTCTGGGTTTCCCCGTGTACCATTTTCTTTGGACAGTGGACCCCGTGGTCGCTCGCCAGATGAACTGAAGAGTCAAGGAAGGAGGAACAGAGAAAAGGCAATGGCCATTCGACGACACTCGGCCTTTGCTTTGATAAGTATGAAATCTCAGGTTTTCCTCGACAGTATCTATGTTTTTCTTTCCTTTTTTTAAAGTATTTTTTTTGTTTAAAAATTATATTAAAATAATATTTTTTATTTTTAATATTAATATATTAAAATAATCTAAAAATAAATTATTTTAAAGATATTTTTAAAAATCAGAAAAGAAACATGGTGTGCAAGAGAATTTTGCTTTAAGAAAAAGAAAAATCTTCGAAAAAAGAAAAGAAAAGAAATTGCGGGCTATATCATTGGTTGGAACCACCCAAAGCCAGAACAAAACGAACGACACTCTTCTCGAAGTATGGTTTTCACATCAAACCCTTTATCACTGAGCGTCCCTGACACCACCTTCGACGCATGGCTCCGCGACTCCGGCTACCTCGAAATTCTCGACCAACACTCCTCCTCATCCGCTACCGCCGCCCCCGACACTACCTCAACTATCATGTCAACTACCACAACAGCAACAGCCACTGGCCTCCTCATTTCATTCTTTTCCCATATTCTAACACTCCTTTCTCTCTTCACTCTCAACCCCTTTTCTAAACTCACCACCGATGACTTCTCGGGTCAAACCCCATCTTGGACCCGGTCTTTTTTCGCTGACTGTGGGTCCTACTCGTTTCCATCCGGGTCGGACCAGGCTCGGCTTCGGGTTAATGAGAATGTTAAACGTTATGCGAGAAATTATGCCTCCCTTTTCATCCTCTTCTTTGCTTGTACTTTGTAAGTGTTTTCAGTCTTTCTTTATATTCATTTATGTGTATTTTGATTTGGGTTGTTTTCAATTTTTTATTTTGTTTGCGGAAAATTTAGAAAGATTGAAGTTTTTTTCTGGCTGCGTTTGGTTGCTGAGAAAATTGGAGGGACTGAAAAGAAAGGGAAAAACGAATTTTGGGTTTTGATGGTGTTATTGTTTTATACTAGTTTTTGGTGTTTCAAGTACGTAAATGGTGTTGCTTGTAGCCTACCATTCTATTTTTTTATACTAGTATATTAGGACTGTTCAGCAAATGATGCATGGTTCTATATTGATTTGTTAAGTTGCTATAGAAGTTGGAATACTGTAGAAATTCAATCTTCAGTCAGTATGGAAGACAATCATTGAACCTGGATCATTCTTGATCTGACCTTTATGCTTTTGTATTTTTCAAAGAATGGCGATAGGGATGCTTGTGGCATAAGTAATTTTCCTATTTTGTTAATAGTTTTGTGTTTTGAAATTTCTTATCTGGTAATTAACTCTTTGTTTGTCATTGGGGTTGTAGGTATCAAATGCCACTTGCTCTTATTGGATTGATATCAAGTTTGGCACTTTGGGATGTTTTCAAGTTCTGTAGTGATAGGTGGGGATGGGATCGATATCCTGTACTTCGGCAAGTTATGGTCCGGATAGCCCAATGTGGTAAGTGATCAAGTCATTTCCTTTTGTTATCATATATCGTTAAACAGGTCTGCTCTGTAACAAAAACATGGTTGGTACTTGCAAGAATATTGGGGATAGACTGTTAAGATAAAAACATGGCCACTGGAATTTTCTTTTGCCTCTTTCACAAGCATTTGTTTTCAGCTAAGAACTGAGCAGCGTCCTGCATTTAAGGTAGAATTGGGGCTAATTATACCCTAACTGAATGATCGTGAAATCAATTGGAAATAGATTGCTGTTCCATTTTAATCCAGTGTTTGTACCTCTAAACAAATGGCAGAATTGGACAGGTTGAGATTCTTTAAACATCATGTTTTTTATTACTTGACTTCCATTTGCTCGTTCCTATTTGACTTTTTTTTCCCCTAAGCTTATGAGTATAGCAAGGCAAATTGTGGATGATGAAAATTATTTTCTGGACCTGACTTCATCATATCAACCTGTCAGTGCAGTAACTGCAGTTGTTCTGATATGTTTAAACGTTCAAATGGCTTTCTTTTGTGCAGTTGGCATTAGTTATACAGGTAACAAATTTATGTTATTTTCCATTTCTTCTGGTCATGTTCCTTTTTTCTTGTATGTTGAGGGAAACCCTCGTGGTCCACCTTTCTCATTCAGTAATGTTCCTTGCCCCTCATCTGAGCTGCTATTTCCTCATCCTTTTGCAGTTATGGTCTTGCATGCTGCATTTCGAAAGCTGACTCCTGCAAAACAATCTGCTCGCAGTAGATGAAGCAGGAAATTTGAAAACTAAGCTGCAAACCAAGAGGCATCAATTTTGATTCTGCTTTGCTGAAATTGTTGGACTGGTTCTGCAGATTGGTTGGATGTGAAAAAAGGCTATCTGTAATATATAGTGGTTGGCAAGTCTTTTGTTTATCATTTTGCAGTCGCACTTCTCATGCGAAGAAATGCCATATTGCTGATAGCTGATTCTGTTTTGATCCAACGTACACACCGATAAAAATACGAGTGAACAAATACATTTCAAGCTGTGTCATCATGCGAGCTCGAGTGAAAAAATTTTGTAGTTCCTGTTATATTTTGAGGTTTCCATGTGATTTGTTTCGGGCTACTTTACTGCTGTAATTGCCTGGTGGCCTTGTAGTATACGTGGGATCCGTTTGATGTTTGACTAATTATTGCTGTATCTTTAGGCTTTTTTTTTTTCTTGCTTGGAGAAAATGAGATCTTCAATTATGGAAATTTAAGCTCCGAATTATGTTTTGCAATTACTTCAATTTTAACTGAAAAAGTTTGGTAATTAGATGGTTCTGTTGTCTCTATAGCTAAAACTCAAAAACTAAAAAAGGAGGTCCAGGAAGGCCTTTAAATCCTGCTGAAGACTCCACAAAAGCTCTGCTGGATTAGCACTATGAGCAAGCCAGTAAAAAACTACTAAATCCCACAACAACTGCTTTGAGAGAAGAGTTATTTAAAGAGCGTGAATATTCTATGTCTAGTAGTGACTGTCCACTTCTATGCATAAAAGCAAAGGCTATTCAAATGTCCCAGGCCAACGGACAATTTTAACAAAGGAACTCCTTTCGGCAGAGAGATGTAATCAAGGCATCAGCATCCCTACCTGCAACGTATCGCTAGAGTTAACTAAGCACCAATGTCCAAAAAAGGCCTTCTGACTCCGATGATTGCAGGTTTATTTTAGGTTTTGGCGTGCAATGCTGTGGAGTTCAGCAGTATCAGTAGCTTGGAGCTACAGAAGGTCTAGTTGTAATTTTAGGAAAGGAGGAAGAAAACGAGCTGCAAGAAAAATTCCCGCAGCTACGCAACATGTATTAGAGCCGAAATAAGGGTCAGTTTTTCCATGGCATCCAGTAACCACACATGAAGGAGAGATTGCGCCGATTTAGCAATTGCATTGGAAAATAATAGGAAAGCACGCAGGATAGCAAATAAAAACATTAACCTTATTATCATTATTATAAATTAAGTTATTGAATATTTCAAACAAATCCCAAAACTCAAAATTGCTTGAAGGGGGCAGGTTTGTAGCGGAGGTGGACTCTGGTAGTGGAGGATATATAGTAGATGGGATGGGCGGTCCTCCCTGTCTTCTATGTTTGCAAGGGTGAGTTGATTGATTTGCGATCGAGTTGGTCTTTCAATCAGGGGAAGGTGGGCGAAGGGATCTTTCTGAGTAGAAGGAAATTTTGAGGAAATGGGAGGACATGTGATTTCCAATGAGTGAGGATCTTTCTTGCCGGTTTAGTCGGATTTGTCCTGTCTATAATTGGATTTCTTGTCATAATCGTTTTCTTGATGGTGTAGAGAAAGAGGAGCATTAGCAGAAGTAAAGAAGGCAGAACCTGTAGATTGAATAGAGTGCCATCAAGGTTGGTGGTTTCGGGGATAAAGTCAGCTAATATGGGGTTGAATCGCAACAGAAGAATTGTCAGTAGAGGATCTTCAACCCACATGAAAGGCGTAATGACCTGGGCACTGTCTTGGAGAGAGCTCGGCAAGCTCTCGCTTATTCAGTTCACTGAACCTGAACCCTTCCACCAAGAAGACAAACAGAGCGATCAGTGTGTTCAAGAGAGCTATCATGCTTTTTCTGGCTTCTGGCCTACACAGATTAGGTTGTTTTTGTTAGGAGGGAGATCAGCGGGATACCTCAGTTCAGTTATGGTTTTTATTCTTTTGTTGAATCCGAGTTCCTCATGCCTTGAAGACCAGCCAAGCAGATCTAAAGCTCCACAACCTGTTCTTCCCGTTCAACCCTTCCAGTCCTGACTTTGCTTTCAATGGACCCCATCTGTATCCTTCCCAGCGACGCTGCTTGTGTCGAACACCCAAGCAGATGGGATTCTGTCTCTTGCTAATATGAATGCTTATGTTGTGGCAATTTCAAACCAGAAGGTCTAGGAAAGGATGGCTGCAGTGTGCAGGTATATGATAAAGAAAGAAGATACTGCAGTTAAAAGTTCTTGCAATCACCCAAAAACCACAGGCATTCACAGTCAGGGTGGATTAGCAAATCCAAACTGCTTCTATAGATGCTCATTGCTACTGAATTCCTATGCTCCAATGCTAGAGCGAAATCCCACTAGAAAAATGTCAGTTATTTCTAATTATGGCTCCTTAAAACATCAATAAAAAAAAATGAGACTAAAAAAGAGCAATCTAAGCAAGTGCAAACATGATTAAAAGACTCAGATCCCCATTAGCATTACAATCAAATGCCATAACTTAAAGATCATAATTTCCGTATTTCATAATAGAGTATCACTACAATAGCTGGGGTCATTGACAAATATACTCTTAGAATAGCAACAACCTTGACAAAATTCATGTGCAGAAGTGATCTTTCAGGAGTGAACTTGATTTTAATGGCATTTGCATTATGACAATCTCAGAATTCTTTGACCTCTTACTCTGGTAACCTCTCGCCTTCACAGAATCTGAATCCGATCTCAGATGAAAGGGTTGAAACTTTTCCCTCTTCATCACCTTTCTTTTTCTGTCATGAAATTTTAATGGGCATAGAAACGATCAATAATAGTAGATAAACTCAGTCCACCAAGTCCAGTAATTCATGCATCCAGAAATTACTCTGCTGGAGATAAGATGCTCTTAGAAAGGTGTAAAATAGCAACCATAATTACTGAAACTTAAATCATGCCAAAACTATATGACTAAAATCTTGGATGACCAAACAAGTTTTTCTATTTCCATAAAAACTACATGAAATATACTCTCAGATCACCAAAATCTGCCATTAAAGAAACTAGCACATTGCCTAACCTTCCATGAATAAAGTAAACAAGTCGACCTTGAGCAAGGAATTTTTTGACATTAACACATTGAAAGAAAGCAAATTTCCATAATCTGTGCGTCTGCATCAAAATTGGCAACGCTTGTTTTGCTTATGCACATACATATCTTTATCAAAGTTTGGAATCTGAACAAAATCTTTGGCACTATGCTAGATTATATTTCGATTTCAAGATCCAGAGAGAATCAAGAATTCTAATCTGGAAGACCAATCAATTTTTTTTAGGGAGAAGTAGAACAACATGCATGCAGATATGCATGATGTTAATAGTGATATATAGGTAAGAAATTATCAAAATAAACAGTATTATTATTTCAAGGATTAGCAAAGAGTTACCTCTGGCTCTGGCAGTTTCCGCACCTTTTCTCCTCTTGCAACAACGTTGAGTGAAACTAAACTTGGATTATATTCAATCGCATGGATACCTCCCTTAGTTTGAGTTATTGTACTCTTCCTCGCAAGCTTTTTCAGTGTTGTGTTGTAACAGACTAAGAATTCACCATTGAATGATATCAAGATTTCGCCAGTGCTCAAGAAAATTAAGGGTTCATAAAATTTCAAGCGGCCAACGTCTGGATAAAGGTTTTCAATCACATACTGTCGGATCCAGGACTGCTTGATGCCATACTTCTTCATAACCCATATGCCAAATTTATCAACACTGCCAACCTTCTCCGGAACACTCACACATAGACAATCTTTCAAAACCCCCAACTTTACCCTGGCATCATTTCCATCATATGTAGGAGGTAATGGCAATTGCCCAAACTGCTCTTTTCCAAAGTTAAAAGAACAAATAAACTGCAAAATTTTTTGATCAGGAATCCAGTGGATATAACCATGCACAGAAGTATCAAAATCCAGTTTTTCAATGCAAGAAAGAGGATTTCCTATTCGTCTCCATTTTTCCGTGCCAATTGTGTATATCTCAGCCCTAGGGTAACCTGGAGCTCTTCTATTGGTCTTAAGACAAAAGGTTCGCAACACTTTGAACTCATCTTTGCCATTGCTGATGCCAAGTCCAAGACAAAAACTATTGTGATAAAACGGCAGGGGTCTATTCACCGAGATTGTTATATGCTCACGAAAAACTGGATTGCAAACATGAATAACATTGCGGGATTTGCCTTCTGATATGCAAAGCAAACCATGACAAGAATTCACTAACTCAAAATTTGAAGTGGGCAAGTCCTTTTTCGGAACAAGCTTCTTTGACCTCTCAACCTGGAAAGTTCTACCATTAACTCCTTCCACTATCCGAACTGAAATGA
Source organism: Populus ilicifolia (assembly GCA_015708895.1). Classification (NCBI taxonomy): domain Eukaryota; kingdom Viridiplantae; phylum Streptophyta; class Magnoliopsida; order Malpighiales; family Salicaceae; genus Populus; species Populus ilicifolia. Next base: position 114,137 of record SRLM01001317.1, on the reverse strand, counting down.
TTTCTCTTGATTGGTACGTTTCGGGTATGGTTTTCACCAACATGCGAGGGTGTGATTCGAGCTTTAGTTTGGAAAAGTAAGTCTCTGAAATCAAGTGAAGCCAAGTTTTGCAAACCAACCTGCATTGCCCTAGGGCAGGTGACCTCATGGGCAATCTTGATAGTATCTCTTCCAGCAAACAAATCGGGAGGTCGGTGGTTTCGGTTTTTGTCACTTTCTTCCTTCTATGATCCATGGAGGCGTAAAGGTTTCCTGTTTAGAGGGACAAGATGAGTGAATGTACAAGGTTAACTTCGCTTCAAGAAGAGGGGTTCTTGAAAGCTTTGGTAGTTTGCGAGGAAATGAAAGAACGAGGTTGTTAATTTGTGCAAGATTCAGAGAATGGGTGGCAAATGCAAGAGAAGAAAAAAAAAAGTTGCTGTATGCCAGATGATATAATTTTCAATTGCTTCAAGTCGATAAAAAAGCATGAGCAAGCTCGTGGGGTTTTGGAAAGAAATGGATGCAAGATCAATTATGGTGATAATTGTAACTTGATGGAAGTAATTGTAGGCAGTTGGGTATATGAGGAAAATGAAGCAGGAGAACGAACGAAACTGGGAAAGATATGCGATCAATGTGGTCGAATCGCCCAATGTCTGTATAAAAGAGAAGAGGAAGAGAGAGGTTGGGCGATCTTGGTTCGGTTTTAAGGCTCTCTTCAAGAACAGAGAATCTAAGTCGTCATCTACTTTACTGGTTTGGGAGATGGTGGGCTCCGAATTTGTTGCGAGGGCTTTATATTGAAAATCCCGTTTGCCCTAGCAACGGCCAGCGACTATTTATTCGGAAGAAAGCTCATGATTTTATCTAGGTCTCGATCTTAAGGTCAACCCTCGGAGATGATCCCGACGAATGTATTATTTTATGCACGAGTCAATTAGCAGCTTTCCTGAACAAAGTGAACTCCTCTATGATGCTAAAAGAGTACCACATCTATCTTCAGATAAGCACCCAAGCTTTTTTATAACGATGAGGACGAACAGCCCAAAAAATCAAAATATAAGTTATTCACAAATTTTCTTCTCGTAAGAGTAAATAGCCTACAAAAAGTTCAACCAGCTAACCATGGCCTGTGTTTGGCACTGCTACATTAAAACTTGTCCACAAGACACAATGTTAGGAGTACATGATCCAGCAAAAGTTCAAGAGAATAAAAAGGCTATGCACGAGCTTCTCACTGTCTTCATTTTGATTCTCTAAAGAAAACATGATGCTTGACAACAGGGTCATATTTCTTAATCTCAAGCTTCTCACTCTTCTTTCCTTTTCTCTTGGCATAGACATGTCCAGTTCCCGCAGCTGAGACAAGCCGGATGATTTTGAAGCTATCCTTGTTCTTCCTGGCTGCCTTCCTTCTACACTTCTTCTTCTCTCGGTCACCACCCTTTCTTCTGCTCTGTATCTGCAGGCAGAACTCGAAAGGTTTGAGATTAAGAGACACTCTAAGCCCTTTCAAAAATTGATTTTCATTTTCAAATTAATGATGGCATAAAATCAAAATACAAAAAATGCTTTTGATAAAAAAATAAATCTTCTTTTGAAAGGAAAAAAAAAAGTTTACTATGATAGAGAGAAGAATAATGTACATAAAAGAGAAGAGGCAGCTTCTTAAGAACAGAAGAAAAAAGAAACTGGAAACACTCTGCAATCGTCCAAGAAAGCAACTGAACAAAAAACAAGCAATAGAGCACTATTTTTTTTTATCCCAAATCAAATGCAAAGATAAATGCCTGTCCGGAAAAATTCTCTAATCTTGTCTCACAGAAGATACACCAAAATTTTGGAAAACAAACAAACTGCCACAATATGTCAACAACTTACAATTTCCAAAAACTGCAAATTGACTCGAAAGAAAGTACCCTTCCAAGCTTTGAGGGAAGATACATGGATGCATGAGTAAGTGATTTCACACCTAACAGGACACATGCATGCACTTATTGATAACACAATTAAGCCTTCTTTCTTGCAACAAATTGTTAAAATGTTATGCAGGACTGCAATTCTACAAAGCAAAAACATATATAATTTTAGAGAGCACCTTAATGTTTGAGATATATTAGTCAATTGAGTGGGGGAAGGACTATATGTAGAATGAACAACCAATGATTCGCATGTAAACTTTTCCGAAGTATCCCAAGTCCAAAATTCTCCGATTTATCCTTGAAAAAGAATTAGAGATTAGAATGTGGGTAAAGTTGCAAAGAAAATAAAAATTTCAAGAAAAGATTCACTTTGGGATTGTTGAAATTAAAGGTAGGAGAGCAACCAATAGTTGAAAGAGAGAAGAGATAGGGAGAATGTACACAGAATTCCCCACATCGAGAAATTTTACCAAAATTCAATTCATCAACCATCTCTCCAGCCTTATGATGAATTAGAGGATGTAAAAATACATCAGAGATGAAATTTATAGGTTCAAATGGGTGCCATAAACACAAAATTTAGCACCCAACCACTTATGTAAGAGGCCATATACACTTCAAAGCTCGTTATGCTCTCAAGAAGAGAATGTCAAAACCCTTCAGCCACTTAAGTTATTCTTAAGTGTTAACTTCCCAGTCCCAAGACCCTTTCAGATTTTGGATGTCTTGGATCCACCTTTTAAACTCAATTGTTTTAGATCATGAAAGATACCTCTCCAATTTTATAAGGGCAGCACCAACTGCAACCTTAAACAAAGATATATAGGGATAGGGATTGCGGAAAAAGGGATCATCAAGTACTGAGATGGACAAAGGCCCATTCAATCCAGCCAATCTCTTTAAAATCCTTATACCAACTGATCCTAAAGCTGTGCTGAAGGTTTGAACAGAAAGGAATACCCAAATAGTGAAGGTGGTGCTCTTAGACGGTGTTTGTTTTTGTGGTCCAACCATACTTTTAAAAAATTTGAATTTTTTTAATGTTTTTGGATCTTTTTAGTGTGTTGGTATCAAAAATAATTTTTTCAAAATAAAAAAAAAAATATTTTGATGCATTTCCAAATAAAAAGCACTTTGAAAAGCAACATCTACCACAATCTCAAATGCCAACCTTAGTTGGTACAACCAACAGAAGCGGCATTTGATCCATAATATCAGGCTCAAAATAAAAGTTGGCTAAACCACTCTTGTGCGCGCTAATTTTGAGAACACAATCCTCTAAAACATGTGCAGCAAAGATGGCACATTGAAGAGCATGCATAGGAAGGAGGGGTATTCCACTTTATCACAGCTCCATTCAACCATTAAACCATGTTTTAAGTTCTCCGTTAACCATCATTGAAATACTAACTACAAGCATCATCTGTCCACTTTCTCCACCTTTTTGAGGAATTCATGTTTCACATTTCTACACCAACTCCAAACCAACATTCATCATCCTTAACTTCAAAATTCCCCATAGCTTTTCACATATAAATTCATGATTGCAAAGGACCAACTTATCTAGAATCTGTCAGTAAAACAGAAGGCAGGCTTCTCAACACAATTAGTCATCTTTCTAAAATGGTACGACAACAATAGGAGGAAATATACATATGGTGTTTAGGCAAATTTTAGTGAAACTGGCATGAATTTGAAAGGAGGTACCTTTCTCTTCCTAGTATTGGCACCATATCTTCTAGCCATGCAAACAACAGACTGACGAATTGACCTCTCAATAGTGTTTATTGACAGAAAACCTGAGAATTGACAAAAGCCCATTACTTGAGTAAAGAAAGTCTCCCATATGCATTTTGCTCTGTTTGGTACCTAGAAAATGAAAGGCATTAGAGAAAGAAGTGGAAAAGAAACAGTTTTTTTTTTTTTTTAATATAGACGATCACAGGTCAACACCCCTTAAATCTGAGAAAACCTGAGTACTTAATAAGCAAAAAAAAAAAAAATCCATTTTCTCTGTTTGGTTACAAATAATCGAAGTAAGAACAAAATTTAAACTCGTATGTGATTGATAACGCACTTACAAAAACGGAGATGGGTATTTTGGTTTCCCAAAAAAGCAACAACCTTTGACATCAAAGACCCAAAATTTTGCTTTCTGGTCACCAAGCAATTACTTTAAGAAAATGGGTTATCTTGATTCGCATAGAAAATTTAATTTGCAAGAGAAAGAGGCTTGTAATATACCTTTGGACAAGAGACCATGAGAAAGGAGGTTAGAGAGAGGCCTGGAAGTTGCAAGCTTTAGATGAGAAGAGAGAGAAAGTTTGGTGGTGAGAGATGGATTCCTTGGCATGCAAGGAAGAGTCAAGCAGTGAATTGCAGTTGTCATCATCATCTTCTTTGTCTCTGTGTCGCGGGAAATTTGGAGATCACAATTCGAATCAAATGGAATTGGCTTTCACTACTGGGCACTAGAAGAATCAAACCCACACTGTTTAATTTAACAAGTTTTTTTAATAAGTAGAGAGTTCCGACGTCTACTTGATAACTCAAGTTAACATTAATAATTTAATAATAGAAGAACCGAAACAACATGCTTTTTTTTATTAAAAAAAAAAGTCGATGGTTTTTTTTATTAAGTTTTACTAGGGTCTTCGGCTATAGCTTTTATTAGATTTAATAAATTGATTTTATTTTAATTAAATAAAAAATAAGTAATAATAAACAAAATAAATAAATAAAAGATGGTGAAAACTTGGAAAAAAAATTGGAAGCATGAAATAGAATATAAAAAAAAAAACAATCTAGATGAACTCAAAATAACTAATTTTTTGAGTAAAGTAAAATCAAAAAGCATTTAAAAGTGAAAAGATGTAAATGCTGCCTAGTTTTTTTTAGCCCCGGGAGTATTTAATTTTTTTATTGTTCATGAAAAAAATTAAAAAAATCTTAATATCTCCATTAGCCAACCTAATTGTTTATGGCTTGGGAGCAAAATCATAAATTTATTATTGTAATTTACAATGAATGTAAGCCTATAGCTTTAGTAAAAACATTGATAGGGCTCCTTTTCTTTTTAATTTATTTTTTTAGTTTTGTATAAATTAAAAAATAGTTTAGTTTTTAATGTGTGAAATCATACCTAACATATTCTTATTGTAAATGAATTGAAAAATTTCATGTTAAAAAAAAGACTAAATAAAGGATTTACCTATCTATGATTTAAATCTTGATACAAACAAAATAACTTTGAGCTGAAAGATTTTATTATCTTTTATCTTAATTTGTTTTTTATTTGTAAAAAATTGTTGTTCTATTGAATTGTGGGCAATAGAGCGCATTGAGAGAGAAAATTGTTTTTTATCTTTATAAAATTGTTTTTTTATTTTTTATCTTGATACAAACAAAATTGTTTTTTAGCTGAAAGAACTTAATTGGAGACATAGAGCGCATTGAGTTTTTTTTTATTGTATAATCAAATAAAGGATCAATTTATAAGTTAAATTATTAAAAAATAAAATTAAAAGATAAAGATTAAAATGAAAAGAAATAGAAAAATAAGTGACAATCTCAAAGTTTGAGAAATAAGAAATAAAATCACTATATTCTCGTAATAAAGAGAGAAAATATTGATTAACACTCCTTTAGACCATAAAAAGATTAATTTTAATGTAAATGAATTATATTCGTTAAAAAGAGTATCATATAGATGTTATCTGGCTTTTCTATAACTTATAATGGTAGAGCTCAACTCAAAAAAAAAATTAGTTTTAGGTTGATTTTGGATTTATGAATTAGTTTTTAGCTTATTTGAGGCCATATACAAGTTTAAAGGTATATGTTGTTTTATAGGTGTTTTAGATTAAAAAATAGATAAAAAAATAAAGTTTTAGATCAATAAATTAAAAATCATGATTTTTCAACTACCATTATGATAAAAATCTAGAAAGAAATAGGTGACACATTACTTGTCTTTTTTGTTCAAAACAATTTAAGACAAATAATATATAGCTCGTCTCATTTCAAAATAAAAGCCCACGCACACTAATTCTTTTCAAAATGAAACAAGCGCAACAGCTTGACTTGCTGGTCTAAAAATATCTTGTTTTTTTATTTGATATTATTTTTATTTTTATTTGAAATAATTTTTTTAATTTATATTTAAATTAATACCTCCTCTCTTATTTTTTTAGATTTTTTATTTTGTCCCATTTTGAAATAGCTATTGTTTGTTAATTATCTTGTATATATTTAATGTTTTGAAGTGATTATTTTAATTTATATATAATTTTTTATGTCATGTTTTTAAAATAAAAATTACTTGTTCTTGGTAAGAAAAGTGACCATTAAGATTTTTTTTTTTAAAAAAAAAAGAGTGCATGAAAAGGGAAAAAACTGGAGTTAGATATTATATTTATCTATCTTTTATTTTTAGGGTAATAATTATTTTTTATTTTAGAATTTGATTGGTATTAGAGTTATTTCTCAATTTGTCGATTCATATATTCTAAGATTTATCTTATTTAGTGTAAACAATGTCTTTATGTCTCACAATTAAGAAAATCATAATACAGTTAAATATACTCGTAACATTATTTTATTTTTCGACTACATTAAAATTTCACTTGAGATCTTACACACGGCGTTGTGTTTAACAATTGTTTTTGTATTTATTAACGCATTTAATTCTCATTTTATTTTATTATATGTAAGCATCAACTTTTTAATTTATAGATATTTTTTTCTCAATATCAAAAAGGATGTTAACAATACCTATATAATTATATCTTTGTGTTAGAAATTAAAATGATCTGATCCATGATGAAGTGAGTTAAATTAAGACTTTTTTTGCATTTGTTGGTATGAATAGTTCTTAATTTATTTAATTAAATGCAACCATAAACATTTTTATTTATGATTCATATTTTTTTGTCCACAAACATGTTGAAAAAGCTCGTGTATTTATTATTTTGCTGAAAAAATAATTATCCAACACAAGTCAAATAGCTAGGAAAAACTAAAACTTATGGCATAATAATAATTATGGACCAAAACAGTGTAACCCCTCTTATATTCTATTATGGATCCATTATCTTGTTTTTTTCATTTTGATTATTAAATTTTTATTTTAACAATTTCATCCTTTCTAGACCTAATCAAAGGCCAATCTCTTTAAATTTATTGAGGAAGAGCAAGATTGAAAAAAGTGAAAAAGATAAATAAAATAGGTGGTATTTTAAAAATTAGATCAAAAAGTTCACTTTGATCCTCCTACTTTTTAAATGATAAACTTTTGGTCCCTTAATATTTCAAAAAAAACCAATTTCAATCTAAAATTTTATTTTTTTGATTGTTTAGTCCCTAGTTTAAGGAAGAGAGTGAAAGTAATTAGATTAAAATGATAAAAAATTAATTTTGATGTCAAAAAATTTCCTTCATTAAAAGGAGTTTATCGTATGTGTTCTTTGTCCTTCACCATGCATGTGATGTTTAATATGAGCTTAGAATGACTTTTAGTTTTAGGTTGATTTTGGATCTTTATGTAATTTATGGTTATGGATAGGTTTGTTAATGGTCATATATATAGTGTTTTCTATATATTTTAGATCAAAATAAATTGAAAATAGAGTTTTTTAACAGAAGAATCCTTGACCTGAATTTCCAATGATTTTTTGGTCACTTGAAACTAGACAACAGGAGATGCATCGCCTAGCTTGTGTACGTGAGTTTTTTTTGTGTTCATTGGGTTTTTTTGTTTTATTTTTATTTTTATTATTTAGCAATAATTTTTATTTTATTTTTTATGAATTTTTTTATAAAATATAATTTAGTTTTTAATTAGTTTATGAATACGCTTTAAAAAAAAATAATCTTAGAAGGCATTATTTATGTGCAACCCTATTTTTTTTTCTCTTTACTTTTATTAAATCACCTTTTCATTTGTGTTTTTTATTATTGTTTGGTTTTGATAAATAATATTATTAAATATAATTCAGTCCATGATCCACATGTGTGTTTATTTTTATTATTATTGAATTAAATAAAAAAATTAAATTAAATAATAAAGTTATAAATCTAATTGAGATCTTTTTTTGATTTTCGAGTTGTTATTACCATAAGGTATCCAATTTTTCTTCCATGGATTGACAGAATCCCAATTTCTGGAGATTAGTTTTTTTCGGACAGACCACTGTTACTCTGTTTTGATCAATCCCTTTTGTTCTAAAATCACAAACACTACCTTATAATTTCTATTTAAAAATTATCAATGGCAATGATGGTTACATACATGATGGACGTTTGAAGGTTAAGGGAATTATTTTACAGGTCAAATTGGTGATTTTCTTCTTTCCTTTTTCAAGAACGTAAAAATGGCGATTTTAAATGGCATATGGTCCACTAAAAGTAGCGTTTCCATGGGGCGAATCACCGTAAAAAGATCATTTACTCATTGCTGAACACCACCCACATTAACCTATTTAACCATCTCCACGCAATAAGCGAGGGACATGGCCTTTCACAACCCATCAACCCGAGCAATTCATTCACAAGTCATCGTCACAAAAACTGTTTCTTGAACATGTTCTCTGCTAAGAATTGACACACTGACGACATATATTGTCATACTTTGGTGACAGAACAGATAGATGTCTATTATATGCACCAAAAGGAATTACACATCTGTAACAGAAAAGAGAGCATCATGCTCCAAATACAAAGAAATATTCCCCTCTTCAAAGCTCCTTTACGTAACCAAGGGGTCCTAACTTGCAGTTGCTGTTGCAGGAGCAGGAGTATACCACCCATGGTGAATCTCCACAGCCTTTTTTCTCCGGGCAAGCCTTGACTTTCTGCGCGCGCCAGTGTTTCTATGCAAGGTTCCCACTTTTATAGCTTTATCAATCACCGAGTATGCCTCTGCTATTAGCTTTTCAATAGGAAGGACCTCCTCAAATTGTGCTTCAGGTTTCTTTTTCAGATCATCCAGTGCTTCCAAGACCTGAAATAAAAATTACCATTCTGAGATCCATAAGATTCTCATCACCGCAAAGCAGAAAGGGGAAGGGGAAAGCTTAGTAATTTCTATTTTTCCCATTACTAGTATTCAGTGCACAGAACTCCTAAATTTTCACAGCAGCATTATGCAATTATAATTAGTTGTTCAGCCCAATTTCCATTAGTCTCAACTGAATTGACTCCCAATCACTAAATTTAAACAGTAATTGGCCAATTTGAGAGCACAGATCATCTAAGTCAGTGTTACTAATCATTTATCAAGCAAAGATTCATGCCCAAAGCCCTTTTTGCACCAAAGTCCTGCAACGCTGTATATATCAAGTTCTGAGAATCCACATACATATGTGATTCTAATATTCCTACACATGCTACTTCATGGTATGCAGTTCTAGTGTTCCTGTCTCGTACAAATTAAGAATCCAGTGTGGAGATAGCATTCACATCATATACCCAAAATGGCAAGTTCAAAAAAAGCATTAAATCCAGTATGTAGCGTGCATTGATAGTTAAGATTTCCACAAGAATATAAACAAAGTTGGGAGAACTATCAAGTTCTGCGGAAGCTTATTTTTCACGAGTTATCTATCCAAAACTCTAAAATAGCACTTAGAAATTGTATGTATCACTCTGAGCTTCTTCTTCTAAGGCTGGTCAAAGACAACGATTCAGTAAGTGCAAGGGACGGTGGTTACACAGAAATTTAAGCCACATCTACCAGTCTTTGTTGCAAGCAACAAAACATGCCTTGACTAAAACTGGCATCATGCCTTTGAGCTTTTCTCTAATGATTAGAGTGCTTCAGCGCACTATATAACATCCAAGAAACACAACATAAGCAGGAATTCTTTTGCAGAAGTACGGCAACCTTCCTACAAATTATTCACAATAGGCCATTTCCATGTCTTCCATCCCTCACATGATTAGTTGAATTGAGAGACCAAAAACAGTCACCTCGAAATCTCAAGAAGCAAATGAAACCAATTTATTCACCTAAATCAACTGTCAAATTGCAATTACATGAATAATCAGTGAGTTCCTTTGATCCTACTCTGAAACCTTCCATGCCAATTTAAGTAGTTAAAATTTGGAATTCTACTCAAAGCTAGTTTCTGTAGAAAGAGGATACATGCATATAAAAACCAAATGCACAAGGTCACCAACTACCATCTTAACACGACAATTGAGGCACAAAACACAACATTCAGAACACCATATGATTGCATCGTCTAATGAAAGTCAAGGTGAAATTTTCCCACGATGAAACTCAAAACTCCTCATGTTCTCTACACTCATAACATGACTCTCTCACTCTCCAGTCGTTTAAACAACAAACAGCAACCTATTTCTGTCACAGCTCGAAGCTACAGAACTGATGTAGGAACAAAAACCCAAAGATCCAATATGCTTCTTTTTTTCTTTTTTTTCAAAAGCAACCATTATCAGCATTCTCAAAATCAAAACATATAGAATATACAGACATGGGACAAGAAAGGAAGCACAGATATTTCGCGCGCACAAAATTAAGACGCAAAATAAGTAAAAATTCACGAGCACAAAACATCAATCTTAACCCATCAATTTAACAAAAGTATAAACAATCTTCACATCGCGTCATTTCGTAACACTCTGAAAACAAACACTTGACCACATAACAATGAAAACATACCAATTTCACCTGTAAAAAGAAAGAAAGCAAAGCCCATGAATGCATACATAAAAAGAAAACAAGTAATAAAAGGAGGAGAGTTACCTTCTTCATGCGGGTTTTAACTTCAGACTTGCGAGCTTTATTATAAATTCTTCTTTTCTCAGCTTGACGAGTTCTCTTTTCAGCTGAATCAGCCTTTTTCTTTGGAGTCGACTCACAAACAATAGAGAAATTGTGAATTGATCTTTGAGTTGTCCTCATTGACAAACACCCTACAACACCCACATCACCATTTGGGAAAAAAAAAACACTCAATAATATTTAACAAAAAGACTGAAACTTTCTTGAAAAACAAACAAATGGGTCTAAAAAAGTCTTCCTTTTTTCTTTTCTGGGTTCTCAAAATAAAAATTCTAGCATTTTCTAACAAAAAGATGAAAACTTTGAAGATGTGGTTGAAAAGGATGCTTATTTTAGGGTCATGAAAATGAAATTACCTTTGTTGAAGATACTGTGAGAGAGGGAAGAGGAGAAACTGAGGGAGCTGAAAGTGGACGTAGAGCATGTTGTGGAATTAAGGGAGAGGTTTTTGAGTTTGGGAGGGAGGCCTAAGCAAGGAGACAGAAGGGCAGTCGCCATTTTTTTCACTCTGAGCAGGCTCTGGGTTTTTTTGGCTTGTGAGCGATGTTGAGGCCTGTGAAGTGGATAGGATGGCTATGCAATAGCTTCTCCGTTTTGTTATCGTTAGTTAGGGAGAGTGTTTGGGTAGCAGTATATTATAAAACTTCGGCCAAGGTAAGGATTTCCTAATCATGGTTGTAAGTCGTCAACTGTCCAGCTCTAAGGATTTCCTAATCATGGTTGTAATTCGTCAACTGTCCAGCTCCTTTTTTTTTTGGTCTCAGGATACATGCCAAATTAATTTTTAGTTATATCTCAGCCATCATCATTAATTATTTAATTATCTAGCCCTTTAATTTATGAATACATTAAACATTCTTAAAAACCAACTTTTTTTTCATAAAAATTGCTCTTATAATAATTAATTCTCTAATAATTCACTTTTATTTCTTTAGGCCTCGTTTGTTTGCAGGAAAGTTATTTCCTTTTGGAAAGTGAATTTTAAGGAAAATGAATTCTGAAAAAATGAATTTCAGGAAAAATAAATTCCTTAAAAGTAAAGTATTTTTTGATGTTTGACAGTGTTATGAAAAATAAACTGGAAAACACTTTTCAGTATTTAGTTATGTTATGAAAAATAAACCAGAAAATAATTTATTAATATTTTATTTTTCTCAAGTTTATTAAAATAATAAGGAATAAATCTTACAAATTAAAAAGTTGAATAATAATGAAATTGAAAAAAAATAATTTCATAAATTATCTCAAATAAAATAAATAATAATCAAAACAATAAAGATCAAATCTTAAAAAAAAAAAGATGAAGAAGTTAAAATAATAATAATTAACATTTCATAAAGTATTTCAAATAAAATAAATAACAATCAAAAGAATAAGGACCAAATTTGATAGAAAAAAATTTCAATAAAAAAATAATAGGAGAAAAGCAAATAACAATTATAAAAATAAGGATCAAAGTAAATATAAAAAATAAATTTTAAGAAATAAAATTGAAAAATAAATATTCAAAACAAAATCTATATAGCAATCAAAAATTTGAAGATCAAATTTGATATAATCAGCAAATAATGACATTTTTAAACTTTTCACAACTTCCAGAAAATGTTTTCCTCCCAAATTTTTTAGGAAAATACTTTTTTGAAAATCAAGCCAATTTTTCCTTTGACTGGAAAGTGTTTTCCGTTTACCAATTTTCCTAACAGCAAACAAACACAAGAAAACTTGAAAAGTAATTTTCCCGAAACCACTTTCTGAAAAACAAACACAAAAAAGTTTGGAAAATGTTTTCCCAGAAATCACTTCCGGAAAACAAACATAGCTAAAAAGAAAAATACTTTCCTGAAAACCAAGCCAATTTTTTTCTTTTACTAAAAAATATTTTCATTGACCATAAAGTGTTTTCTGTTGACTAGAAAGTGTTTTCCATTGACCAGAAAGTGTTTTTCATTGACTGGAAAATGTTTTTTGTTGACCAAAAAGTGTTTTCTGTTAACCAACTTTTTTAATAACAAACAAACACAGGAAAATTTAAAAAGTGATTTTCCGGAAACTGTTTTTCAGAAAACAAACGGGGCCTTAATCTCAGTCAAAATACAACTACTTTAACTGCTTTTTTATATATAAAATAAATATTTGATTAACACTTGATTTGCTTTTAAAAGAAAGTAAATTTAAACAAAGCAGGGTACCCTATTTTTAATAGTAATTTAAAAATAGTTGCTTGTTATAAAATTTATTTTTTCTAGTTAAAAAGACAATTTTTTCTATTAATTTTTTTTATAAAAACAATTGCACACATTCCATAGATTCAACTGTTTTATGCAACTCTATGTCAAAGTCCTTTTTTATGTTGTTGATTTTATTAAGAGTTTTTTTTGTTGAGATAAAATGTGGATGTGGGTATATATTATCACCTAATTTAACTTTTTTTTTTGTAGTTTTTTTTATATAATTTCTCTAATAAAATATACACACGCTTATAACATATAAGATTAACTTGTAATTATTTAGTATAAAATGGAATGTTTATTTTTTAAAATTATTTGTAGTATGTTAAAAAAATCATTCATATCTCAAAATCACAATAATAAAATTTAACCAAATAATACTTAATTATATTAAAAATATGTTAACATGTCATGGTAAATAACTACCTATGAAACATGCGTTTCATCTCGAGTTGAATTAAATTATTTAAAAATTATATGTGTGCATGTGTTGAGGTGAATGGATATTAAAGGATAAAATAAAAAAAAATAATTTAAAAAATTAAAAAATCAAAATTAACATATGATAACTTTTGAAACCATTATCATGGTAATTAGGTTGAAATTGAATGCCAGAAAGTAATTCCAAAATATAATGAATCAAAATTTTTAATAAAAAAATACTTAATAATAAAACCAAAAGAATAGTCTTTTTTTTTAAAAAAAAATCTAAGTCAACCCTTGAAATAATCTCATATAAAAACATAAAAAAATTATTTTAAAAAAAATCAAATATTAAAAAATAAAAATAAAAATAAATTAATTTTAATAATCTGTGTTAATATTCAAGATTGTCAAACCTAGCTATGAGGCTAGGCATAAGGGAAAAATTGAGAAGAAAATTTTTTAATAATTTTTTTTTGAAGGGATTAGATTGGAAATTAATGCAATAAAATAAACACATTCAAAATAAAACAAATAACAATAAAAAAAATTAGGATCAAATTCAACATAAAAATAAATTAAAACCAAATGCTTAGGATAAAATTAAAAATAAAATTTAGTTAGTAAAAGGAAAAATAAAAAAAATAAAGATCAAATTTGAAATGTAAATCAAATTAAATTAAATGATAGGGACAAGATTAAAGAAAAAATAATAAAAAAATATTTTAAAAAAATATAATAATCAAAAGAATAAAAACTTAATTAAANATATATATATATATATATATTTACTAGCATGTAATAATAATTTTTTTCTTTTATTAATATTATATATTTACTAAAAGATCAAAGTGTCTCCTTGCAGAATAAATATCATTTTGTTTTATTATTCGAATGAATGCCGTGAAAAACTTTAGTTTGATCTCTTGTTTTTTTAAGTTTTTACATTTCAATATGAAATTATCCAAAATTTTATTTTGATTGCATTTTAATTTTTAAATATTAAAAAAACAGAAAAAAATTCATAAAAAAATAGAAAGTATTCGGTTCAACATATTTCAAACACTAAAATTTCTGATTTTAATGTCAATTGGTTAATTTTAAAGAAAAACATACAATGAAAATAATTATCCTTTGAATATATGAAAAAAATAAATTGACTCAATAAATTTTATTTTAAATTCTTTTAAAACTCATTAAATAGTATTTTAAATTTGTAAATAATTATATAAAGGTTCATAGAGTGTTTCAAGTTCAAAATAAGTTCAAATTCAGGTTTTTAAGAAGCAAAACACGGACTTCAACTTTCCAATCACTCAACATGATCAAAAATTGATTGAAGATCGTTCAATTTAATCAAAATTCAAAAATAAAATGAATGACAAGGCATCCTTCTTAAGAATATCTAATTGCCATAAAAATAGATTTGGGAGAGTGTCACCTTGTATCTGTATTGAAAGTGTAATTTTAATTATATATCCCCAGGCCGTGCTTTGTCTAATGTCGGATGATTTCAGCGAAAATCTCTTCCCTCTAACAAAAGTTTGTGAATTCTTTTCAAGTCAATAGCTTCTTAGACCAATTTTACATATGCAACTACGCCCAGCACCTCATTGACTGTAACTTCCTTATTATTTATATTCTTTCCCACAGGAAGGGGAAAAAAAAAAACCCTCACAATTCTACACAATTCAGAAACTGGTTGGCATCACAGTGCTATCCATTTGTACCTGTAGATATACCATTCCATACTTAACATTGCATACGCCACCACCTCATCTCGTGGCCCAAGCACAGCCTACATGTCTACAAATCCTGATTTGTATGGTAAAAAGAGCAACTCTGTCCTATGGTCTGGTGGCGGCCCTAGATGTGAAACCATATGAAAGCGGTACGGAGCACATAACAAGAGATGGGAAAGTTATATCTCATCTTGCCTATGCAAGTTAGAATCTCTCAGCTGTCACTACCATAGGTTGTGCTTCACGATAAATCTTGTCTGCAAGATATGGACCTCGAATAACAGCTTCCTGCAGCTGTAATCAGATCAATGAAAACCAACGGGTTAGAAAGAGGAGGTTCAGCAAATTTCAGGAGTCAGTTCTGGAGGTAGCAAGGCAACAAATCTGCCTGATATAACTAGTTCTTAAGAATGTGGAAGGCACTGGTTGAAGCTGTCCACAAAGAAACAACCAACAAGAAGGAAAAAGGAAAATTCTTCCTCTGAAATAAAGAAGCAAGAGGAACTGTGAATTACTATCAATCTCACCTTGGCAGCTATTGGAGCAAGAGCAGGGTTGCCAGTAAGTTTACTGGAGGACATGAAAGCTCTGTGGATTGCTACGCAACAGTTATATCTAGCTTCCATACCTGAAATTTTCCATTAGAAGGATTTTAAAAAGCAATAACTCTTGTAGACTCAAAGTATAAAAGAAACTAAATGAGGAGGAAAAGGCACATTAACAAAACCAAATTCCACATTCTCGGATAAAATAATCCAGGAGAAGACATTTTATTACAGAAGGCAAGCAAGGGTTAATTGAATGATCGTATTTATGGTTTCTGTTGAGGCATGCATGGAGATGAATAATAAACGAAGTTATATGCTCTGTAAGTTCCACTCTTGAAGACTGTCCTATAAACAAGCTTCTTCGGTGAGGAAATTGAAGAGATGAAAATAAATTGAGAAAGGAAAAAGGAAACAAGAATTTGAATACAAGGAACACAATAATAACTGTAGCCAAGACTGCTCCCAGTAGAGACAGTCAAGCACACAAATAATAGCAAATACAGCAGTTTTAATCATGCAATGCGATCATTGCAGCACAAAAAAATGCATGATAGTTGTAAGCATGCAATAATTTCAAATTAAAACAAAGAATAAGAGACAATATAAACCTATTTTTGTTGTTTCAGTTTTTGGACCGGTCACTATTTTTATTATCTCTTGCTTTGAGCAAATTTCCATTAGGCACCATGGCCGAGCCACCAACCCAGTTAACACTCGGTAAGCCTGAAAATAATCACACAAGGATGTCATATTACATATCATTGATATAATCTGTATCCAGCAATTGTAAGCACCAAGATACAGCCAGACTCAAATAATGCTAGCTCGACTCAACCAAAGGCTAGATCTTTTGAAAAGCATACTTTGACATGCTTAAAACTGCTTTTCCAGATGTTTATTACTTTAACTATGAACCAGGCTTGCAAAGAGGAGAAAAAAATGAAATGCAAAATCACAACTCAAGAAAAAGGGCTTACGCGAACCACTCAACTTTACTTGTAATAATTTGACATGAATTTAAAATTTCATGTCATGCACCAAGTAAGTGAGAGAAATTGTGGAGATAAATTCTTACTGCCAATCGAACTTCTGAATCTTGTTGAAGAACTGATAGGAAAAGTCCCTGCCAATTGAACCAATTTAATTTCAATTATGAAAAACTGAAAGGTGCGTACAACAAGAAGAAAAGGAAATATTCTCCCCTAGCTGAAACAAAAAATGCAGGTCTTACACAGGACCCATGATATGGCAACCTGCTTGCTGCTGGTGCTTATGTGATGTATTATTTACTTAAAGTCACTTGTAGCAATGTGAATCACAGAACTTTATGAGAAACAAGACCGTGCTGCAACAGAACATGCAAAGAATCAAGAAATTATATATATAAAAAAAATGCTCACTGATGGTGTCAGCTTTGAGCTCTTGGATGCTGCTTCATAGATCAAGAGCCGGAGGCTTTCTTCTGCATCACCATTCAGTATGATATTGCTATCAGATCGAGTTTCGCCTGAGATGTTTGCAAGAGAGTGCAATGAAGCCTGCATTTAACATTAAAAAACCATCTCAGATTTTAAAAAGAAAATATAGAATGTCACATATGATATTTCTTTTATTCTGAATTCTCTTGATAGAAGATCACTCAAGACATTTTCATAGCAAGAAGACATGCAAACTAAAAACACTGGCTATTACTTGGGATGAAGTTGCAGAGCTGGAGTATGGATAAAGCATAGATGCAATAATAAATCCTTTAATAAGGAGAAAGTTAAATTATAGTTAAAAGAATTCAGTTACTTCTTAAACATGCTAATTGGGTAAAGCTCATAGATGCAAATGCAGAAGAACATACAGAGACTGAGAAGAGATGTTAAGCAGCGTGGTAAAATTTTGCACATCCATATTGGATATCTTTTTAACTCACACACATCTTCAACACGTTTAATATATTTGATTATGTGATGTCCTTCCAGAGATCTAACAGTACTTCTCTAAGGCCCCTGATACATAGCAAAGAAGGCTCTCATACTGGAAATAGCATACTTCAGCTGAGCACGGGAAGTCAATGAGAAATTCCTTCTGATCTTCAGAAATGATTAATGCTGTATCACTTGATCTACAAACTAGGACACGTGCAACAGATTATCATATTTTATGTTTACATTCTGTACGTATAAAAATTAATGCTCGCCTCCTCAGATACCGAAGTGGGGTAGAATAGAATGATTTAAAATGCATCAATTTAGCGTTATAGTTGCATTATTTCTGCAGTCAACATTTTTTTAAGGTGAATTTTACTAGTGTACTATGCCTTCATATCCTACCTACTAGACTTGTATGCATAGTTCTATCAAATCTTTTTTTAGTTAAAACTATTGACTAAAGAGAAGCGTCCCATGGTTTATCATGTGCCAACAAATGCAAACGGTAGAATAGAATGATCTGAAGCACTCACCAATTGTTTGCCACGTGCATGTTTATCAAAGGCCGCATCAATAACATGTCTAGCAGCAGGAGGTGAAATTGTGAGCAGCAGTGTTGCTCCTTGGTTTGCTAAGAGCATATGAAAACAATAGACAGCTTTCAGTTTCATCAGAGATTACATATGAAAAGAGTTTCAGAAATTTCACAAGCACATTAAAGTGACAAGTTGTAAATCATTTTAAGATAGAACAGATAAAATAAGACCTAATGATGTCTTTTAAACTCTATGCAATGTAGATTTGAACCCTCCAAACACAACAGTCAGACAGACATCTCATCTAGTCCACTTAGTTCTACATTGAGAGCATACATTATTTTGAGTTTGCACTCTAGTGTGTTTGAGTTATCATTAGTCAATAATAATAATAATAATAGTAATAATAATAATAATAAAAGGAAACAGATTTATCAAAAGACATCAAAGAAATCAATATGACACGACTTTAAAATTCCAAACAAGTTCGAAAGTGGGCCCATGTCAAACAAGTCAAAAGTCTCAAACATGCTATTATTGATGCAGTCAGTAACTGAAGAGCTCCACCAAAACCATGTTAACAAATACTTAATGTCAATGTACATCCATAAAAAACACCATTAATGAACTAAAGCTGCTTCAAGTTATGGCAACCATATCACTTGCTTACAGCAATTTGTCATGTGCTTAGTACTTACATGATCCTATTTGGCCCAGCGCTTCAAGGGCAGATTCACATTCATTCAAATCTTGACTTTCTATCTGAAGTCTTCCATCGATGGCTGATATAATGGTTTTAACAGCTAAATCTGAAAGGAAAACAGTACATTTACAAACTTCTCAATATTAAGATAAAAATAGGTGGTCGTTACATGACTCAGAAAATGCACATGATAAAAATAGGTGGTCGTTACATGACTCAGAAAATGCACATCTCACAGTTGTGCAAGATGCATGATGCCTTATTTATAGACCAGTTGCACTCAATGTGAACAGAAATAAAATAAAGCACTATTGGTGAACTGAAATGCAATTTCTTCAAATAAGTATCATTATGAAAATCTATAAGCTCAAGAACTTCAGGGCAAGACTTACTGGATTCATCAATGAACATGTATATGTTGTCATTAGAGAGAAGTCTTCCACTTATCATCATTGCTCTTGATCTTAATATAGCTTCTTTTGACATGTTGCTTCAAAATAAAGGGGTAGAAACAAAACACATAAGAAGAGGAATATAATATCAAAACCAGAGAGGATCAAAATCTACAGAAATAGTCGTAGACAATATTACTTAAACAACTACCTGATTGTAGAAGAGAGCAGTTGGACAAGAGTGGTCTTTGATAAGAATTCTGTGGCATGTTTTACTTCTGCTAGCTTCATTCACTCAGCATGCATAATAAGGAAAGATCAAAATGCACACAAGATAACAAATAAAGGAAAACAGAAAATAAAAAATGAAACGAGGCCAGAAGGTAAAATATTATTCAGGGAAACAATATCATTCAGAATTATTGCCTCAAATCTTGCTTGGTATGAGATCACATATACCTCCTCTTAGCAACCCAAGTGTCTTAAACCATGCAAGCCATGATTTGTCCATTACATGGCTTTACATGGAACATGGTTTCTTTGGACACACTAATAATATTCTCTTGTTTTTTCATATAATTATCATGATCTATCATTAGATTATGATGCTCTACCATACTGTTCCACTTATTGCTGGTGTTTAACATTTTCTGCGTTCCTGTGATTGCATCCAAAAGAAAACATTTTATTAGGATCTCAATTTCCTATTTCTTGTTCGGTCTTTGAGAAGCACGAGATCTTTGTCCATTAGAAAAAGAAACTTGTCACAATTAAATCCTTCTCATTGGTTCAAACATTTCAGAAATCCTTCTTGTTAGCAAACAAGGTGGCATCTCCATTGAAAGAGGACAACCTCAGTATCTCTTCCCTTCAAAACAGAACTCTTAACTAAGGTTCTGTTCCATTTGCAGAAGCATCTCCTAATTCTTCAAACTGCTAGTAAACTCACTCTAATTTTTCCGCTTCTAGTATCCAAAGAGCTAGATTTTTAACCACTATCCCATCCCCTAAACCTTGTTTCTACCCACTTTTCACAACCTCCATGTATTTTTCAACTAGAATTCTTTAACTTCCTTTGATCTGCAATACCAAAAGCCCAATTTGTACCTGGAATTGCCTCATTCTTCCCTGAGCCTGCTCCTGTCTGTCAACCAATCTAATGTCGTCATATCCATGAAACTCTATAATCCATGCTATTAAAGAAAAAATGTAGTTTTCACCTTGTGTGTGAATTTTCGAGTGGTTTGTTTGACACTTGACTGGTAAATTTATGAACAAAGATGAACCAGTCAACCATTAAGAAAATGATTGACACTGCCTTAAAAACAAGTTCAATAAACGGTGAAAAAGGCAGTGGGAAAAATGATAGGGTAAGCAAATCCTCTTTCTTATGTTCTGCATGTTATGGGGTCACATTTTCTATGGTCTTTTGCATACTGAAACTCCAATGACAAGCTAATTATTGAAGTTGAGGAATGGAACAAAAGAATTATAATTGATGCATGCTTCAATAGTGGTACTTGGCACTAATTAGCTGCTACTAACTATCAAATGATTAGAATGCTTGCTTTGGTCTTTCGATATTGCCATGCATATAAGGACAATGATTAGGGGGGACATAGAGGCAGGATTGAAAGATAGATTATTTCAAAAGCAGTTAAGAAGGAAAGGAGAGATCAAGTAAAAGGTAGATAAGCTACACCAACCTCATAAAAGAGCTCAAAAACACTTAAAGATACAAGAGTATCATCTGTATTTCTGATTTTTGCCTCCAATAAACTCAGCAGATTTGAGTTGTAAACTACTGACGCCACATCTCTAGAAACAGAGAATAATTTCACTATTAAAGATAATACCCGGACACGTCCCTGAAAGATTTTTTTGCCATGTATAACAAATTAGCCAAAAAATTCAGCTTATAAAGAATACATGTCATCTAAACCAGCTTAGCTACTGTATCACAATATGGAAGATGGAACTGTAAAATCAAGAAAAGATATCATGAAGAAAGAACATCAGTTTTAAGAAATCCACTCCCCAACAAGCATACCAGTGATGAACATCGGGCTGATAAGTTTCCTAGGTGCATATCATCACTGTTATTTGGAGGGAAGACAATTTCCTGCATATATTTTGTAAACAATTGACAATCATCAGTCCAAATAAATTAAATAATAACTAACTTGGTTTCCAGACTAGTGACACACTGATCAGTCTTTACCATGCCTTTTTGAGAGCCAGCTAATTTCACAATTGCCTCCACTGATGCAGCTGCCACTTGTTCATTTCTGCAGAAATAGAAATACATTTCACAGGTAGCTTCACATCAACAGTAGGTTTCAGACAGCATGACTACAGTATAAGCTTTGAATATATGTACTACAGACACCCATCGACATTACAGTGAGAGGAAATAAAGCCTTTCAAGGAGACGAGCTACCCAAAGTGGTTCCAGTACATGAAGACCCTAAATCATATATGAGGTTTATTGAGTCATCAGACAGCCAATCTTAATCTGTTATTATAATATTGACACCAGATGAAACAAGTGGCAGTTTAGCCTGTTAGTAGTTTGAGAAATTTAGACAACATGGACGAAAAATCATACATCTAACCAGCATAGAAATCGGCCTTAGTGCATCAACATCTTTGAAGGAAATTAATCCATCAAGAGTCAGGGTAGACTGCATATTTCCCCTTGAGACGGGTGTGTCAAGATCAATATGATTTTTCTACTATTTTCAAAAATAAAATAAAGCAACTGATATTTTGCTTCTTACCCATTGATGAGACAATCAAGCAAAAGCGGATATACACCATTGTCAATAATCAGCCGTGCAGCTGATATGGTTTCATCAATATTCTCCAAAAGACAAGAGACCTGCCAATTACATTTGACCTAGCAAATTATTATCAAAATTGAAAACATAACAAAATTCAAGTATTTAAATAAATCCATACCGTTTTGCAAGCTAAACACCTGACTAATTGAGAATCCGCCGTCAGACCTACTTGCACAAAAGGCTGAAATGAAAACACACATCACTAAAAAATTTAAAAAATAAGCCATCGTTAATTCAATTTATAATAATAATAATAATAATAATAAAAAGAAGCAAAACACCCGTATTGCATACCATATAGAGTGGTATAAGCGATGCACCGCACTTAGTTTTAAAGATTCTTTCTAAACAAGCCACTAAAGTAGCTTCTAATCCAGGAACTTCTGATTTTGTTTGCAGAGCACTGCAATTTCAATTAAATTAATTAATACAACCTAATTTAGAAAAATAAGCGGCTTTTTTCTTAAAGAAGAAAAAACAATATCCGTGAATAATAAATAGGTAGCTATAAAAATACTAGGAACTTGCTTGATGATGACTGGAAGCGGAAAACGATCAAGAAATTCCTTGGCTGCGACGTCATTTGGAACGCCTGGATTTAAAAGACAGCAGATGTTAAAAATAAGCTCAAAGAGAGAAAATAAAATAAACAAAATAAAGAAGAGTGAGTGACCTGGATAGTTAGCAAAATCAGAGGCTGACTGGAGTAACTGTGAAGGGTCTTCAATTGAGAATTCTTCTCCGTCCATCACCGATGCTTTCTCTTGCTTTGCTTGCAGCGAAAGTTGAAGCTCCGACAGTGAAGAGGACGACGACGAAAAGGAAATTGAGAGAGCGAGGGTTATATTAAGTGGCACGTGGCTTTTTTTTTGGCTTCGTGTCGGGTTGAGATTTGAGAATCCGAATACCCGGGATAAGGTTGTTCTCAAGTGATAACACCGTATCTTTTGAACAAAGGATGGGCTTTTCTTGTCCTTTTTTTTTAAACAACATTTGCTAACGGATGTCTTTTTTTTTAAAAAAAAAATATATTTTATATTTTTTTCTCCTGTACTCTTGAAATTCAAGACAACCTTTTCAAAAAAATTAATTCTTGTAGTTATAATTTTATCAAATTTAACTTTTATTTTTCTCATTACTATTTATTTTAATTTTCATACTTTTTAAGTTTTTTTTTAATTTCATTCCTGAATATTTTATTCCTTATAATTTTATATCAAAGTGATGCTTTTACTTTTGATTATTTTTGTTCTATGTTATATATATATATATATATATTTAATTTTATCCATTATTATTTTATTGCATTTAATTTTTAATCTAATTTTAGTCTTTATTTTTTCTTCATTTACCTTTTTTTCTCAACATTTTGTTTTGTTTTTTATTTAATTTTAATCATCATTCTTTCAATAATATTTTTTATCCTTTTTAAATTTATTTTATTTTTCAAATCAGCTCTAATTATTTTCTTTTATTTTTTTTATACCATATGTTGACCATATTGTTTGAGTTTGAAATTGCTTTATGGTTGGAAGTTTTACTTTATTATTTTTTATGATTGTCTTTTTGTAGGATAATTTTTATTTTATGATCCAAGCCTAATTAAATTCAGTTTTTTTGGGGGTTCTTTATTAATTTTTTTCTTTTTATATTTATAATTTGACATTTAATTATTAAGCCATTAATTTTTTTATTTATTCCATTTTTCTTTGTTGAGTTATTTTAATTTAAGAGTTAAAATAAGTTGATTCAAATTTTTTTATGAGATTAATTTTTTTAATTTTATTTGATATTAAATTATTTATCCTTAAACTTTATAATTTTTTTTATTTTTTTTATTGGGTTATATTGAGTGTGAAGTAATCAAGTTAACTTGAGTTATCTTTAGTTTTTTTAAAAAAAATTTGATTTTTGTGCTAGGTTATTTTTTTTAGAATATTTTTTTTAATTTCAATCACGAGTAGTGGGAATTAATTAAAGTTGATTCAAGATTTTTTTTAAATTATTTTTTATGATCTTTTATTACATCATCCTAAGAGTGGATAAGTAAAATCATCTTGATTGACATTAAAGGCACAGTCCATATTTATTTATCTTTGAATCAGATCAAAACCCTTCTTTTTCAGCTGTCCATTTTGCACAATATTGTCGTCCCATTTGAAAGCAAATAATGAAACTCAGAAACCAAAATTAAAAAATTAAAAATCTGCAGCATATTAGCATTCCAATACCTGAATGTAAGACAAGCTATACAGTTCGATTGACTATATTTGCGGCAGCTTTTTTTTTATTTATTTAATTCATGATTTATCGTGTTTGGTTATAAAATAAAACATAATTTTTATATATGGGAAGCTATTTCTACATTTTTTGCTGTATTTTTTTCTCTGCTTTTCATAAACTGTGTTTCATTATTGTTAATTTGCTACCAAACCAAAATAACAAAAAATTAATGCTAGGTTGTTTTTATATAAATTAAATATCTGCCAATATCCAAGTTTTTATATCTATAAATTATAATTATATAAATAATTGTTGAGAATTAACATATATATATCAACAATTATTTATATAATTTGATCTTCATGTTGATTTTCTGAGATTTTTTTTAATTGGCATGATTTCATATTCATAATCCCATTAAAACTAGAGGCTTTTCAATATGGATTATGTGTGTGATGTCTTTCCAATAAATTTAATGAAACAATAAATTGATATTGTAATTTGCATAATTATTTTTTAAAATGTATTAATAATAAAATAAACATTAATGTAATTGCAAAATAAAAAAATTAATATATGTATTTTTATATCATTTTATTATTAACATCAATTTCAATCATTATTTTAACTAAATTTTTTTAACATACTTTTTATTAAATAACAACTTCAATTATAAGTTTAATCAAATATATATTTTAATTAAAACAACCACAGCTAAAAATAATTTTTCTAAATTAACCTTTTTCCTACCATAATCACAGAGTATCTGTTCATCAGAGGCATGGCCCAAATACATTATGTCCAAAATTTGCACCAGTTGAGGTGCTAGCGTGCTCCACCATTTCCATGCACAACTAGACCCGACTCCACGGGTCCCTACGCAGCCCAAAATGTTGTGCCACTGAATGCATTGCCCATCATGAACAGATCAAGTGTGCTCTTTCTACCTTAATACACGAAAAGATGCTGACCATCCTCATCATCACAATTCACAGCCCATCCATCATTACTTCAGAGTTCTTCTGAGCACCAAATTGGTCCCCAACAAATTTGACCCTCAAAGCTATGAAGCGTTTGTAACTGTGTGCAGCTTTCTTCAAACACCGTGACCAAGTGTCCTTGTTCAGTCTGTGACCCGTGAGCTAAGGTATGTCGTGAAATCCTTCTGAAGATGGACGCCGGTAATAGTCTAGTGCATCTCTCTCAGGGCCACACGCTCGCGTATGTTTTCTGTCACAGAAATTGTAAGGCCTGGTGACCGGAGAGCAGTTTTTAAGTGGTACATCTTTGTGCAGAGCGCTTCCCATGAGTACTGGAAAACCCTTTGTGCAGGTGAGACCAACCCTGGAAAGATATTAATTACCAATTTGACTGGAAGAAACTCTCGGAGAAAATCTGGTTTCTCCTGCTCAATTTGACTTGCTACTCCACACTTCCTTACATTATTACCCCACCAGTCTTCTGCAATGGCCACCCACAAATAGTGCTAGAGGTTGGAAAGATTCAATCAGATGGTAGACTATTATGGACAGCTGTTGTTGGTCGTAATAATTGGTCACAATCTAAAATAGTGCTGCATTTCATAGATGATGGGTCCCATAAACTATATTATCGACAGCATGTTTTCCCAGAAGTAATCGATCATCCAAAGCACTGGCAGCCAGGGATCCATGAATGGGAGAATAACTTTTTTATTTCCCTTAAGATGAAGAATTCTCTCAGATAAACACGCAACTGCAGGTAGAAGAATCCTATCTGTTTCCCTTTGCTACTACTACTGCATTTTTTTAATTTAAAAATACATGAAATCTAACAACACAGCAGGACAAAGTAGGAACACAGTCATGCCAGCAATGTAACTTGTCAGCTAGAGGAAGTACCATTTACCAAAAGCTCAGGATGCAGGAGGATAGACTGGTCCTTGCCTGCGCTTATGTTATGCTGACACAGAAGGGAAACAATGTCAAAGGAGCATTAAATGTGTCCCTTCTACGAGTAGGGATGGGGCATCCATATTCTCCAAGCCCCTTCCTAGACCAGGACCCTGTGTGAATGGTTAGCTCCAAGTTTCGAAAACCCAACACCAATCGCCACCAAATTCAATTATTATTTTTATGTTTTAAAAATATTTTTTTTTAAATTAATTTTTTTACTTTAAATTAATTTTAAAAATTTCTTTAAAATTTTCTCTTGCTTTAGATTTTTTTAAATTAATATTTTAATTTTTTTGAATGAAAAGTAATTATTATAACATTCTAAATTAATATTTTAATTTTTTTATTGAAAAGTAATTTTTCTCTTAAGAGGCACTTTTAATTCTTATTTTCTTTTAATTTCTTTTAAAAATCATTTTCACAGTTTTTTATTTTATTTTCTTAATTTGTTCACATATGACCTGCACAAGAAAGTAAAATTTAAAAGCATTGAGATTTTTTAGAAGTCCAATCACTTAAATAGAAGGAATAAAAACGGGTGCATTCAAATAGAAATAAAGAAAAATACATACAATAAGAAACAATTCGAAATATAAAGTATAATTAATGCATGTTCATACCCGACACTTGATTTGAAAAATAAAATAAAATTAAGAACACATAAAATAAAAGTTGGTGCACTCAAATAAAAATAAATAAATAAATGTTTATAATTAGCTCAATTACTGCCCTTTCTCCTCTTTCATTCGTTGCAGGAAAATAACAGTAGAATCTGGCGTTATCTAGTTAGGGTTTTTCTTCATTGATCAGTCAGCAAGTATCCAATTTTCCCATAAAACATACCATAGTTTTGCAATTAATTACTTTAGCAACCTAATATAAACTTAATATAATGATAGCAGTTCATCCACATACGAAACATCTTAGTGTTTGGATATTGAGTTGAACTTGATTTTCAATAAATTTTAATTTCTTTTGTGTTATATTAATTTTTTTTAGTGTTATTAAATTGTTTTAATGTAATGCTATTAAAAATAAATTTTAAAAAATAAAAAAAATATTATTTTAATATATTTTTAAAATAACAATACTTTAAAAAACCAAATTTTATTAATTTTTACTTCAAATAAATAGCTGCTATATTCCATAATTGAATCCTGCTTGGAAATATAGCAAAGATTGATCTTTAAAATGTTTTTTTATATAAAAATATATTAAATATTTTTTTTTAAATTTATTTTTATATAATCAAATCAAAATAATTTAAAAATAATAATAAAAATTCTAATACCAAAATTTCAGAAACACAGTTAGATTAGATGGCAATGCCAAACAAGTTATTGATAAAAAAAAAACCCCAGAAAACTTTCATTGATAACATAACATTAACGATGATGGGACATTACAAAGTCACTTTCCAAATTAAGAGATAATCATAACACATAAACCAGTAATTCCTACTGATACTGACACCTAACAACAAGATCGATTACCAAATCCTGCCCTGGCTTTATCAGTCCGCTTAATTAGTATAAATAATTCAGAAATCATTAAAGAAAAATATGGAGACAATTTTAGTAAACACATAACCAGTGTTCATCTCTGGCTTTGGAAACCTGAGAAGTCCCACATGCAACCAGCACCCCCAACACTCCCGGCACCTCCTCAGGGGTTTACCATCCAATTCATGGTGGTGGCGGTGGCACCACCGCCATGAAACTGTGGTGCAGCCACAGCAGAGGCTGGAGAGGCAAAAAGGAAGGGCAGCTGAAGATTTTCCTGAATGGACCTCAAACTTGGGAAATAATTGACACCATTGTTTCCAGGGAATGTTGAGAACGGATCAGTCATTGCAGGTGGAGGCAGTTGAGCAATATCAAAGTTTGTGTTGTTATGAGCAGCGGCAGAAGCAGCAGCTGCAATGGTGGAGAAACAGGGCACGTGCTCGTGCTGAGTGTGGTTGTCGTAAGAGCAGCTGTCACGATCATTGAGAGTTGTGTTGGTAATGGTAGTGGTAGCATCAAGGAGGGGAGGGAGAGAGACTGAAGATGGGGAGCTGGCTTCTGTGCAGAGATTGATAGAGGTGTCGAAGCGGTTTTTCTTGGTGATGTTTCCACTTCTTGCTGCAGCTCCACCGCAGCTCTTCTGAAAGACTCGGGAGATTACCCACTCGTCCTGATCATAATCATTGAAGGTTTGAAACGTAAAATGCTATAATATATGTGGAGGTTAAATATTACAAACAGATTGCAAAGATTTGTGTGATTACATTGCAAGAGGTCTAAAAATGAAAGACAGCACTTGGAATTACATCATTTGTTAGCCAAGATACAATAACATTACTCAAAGGACATAAATCTAAGACCCATGATTTTCTTTGAAGGAATGGAGTCTTCAAAAGGTGAACGAGAACATTTGGTTACTAGAAGATCATTCAAATCTGAGGCTAGAAAAAAGATCCTACTGCTTTACAAAAACTAGTTAATTCAAAAGGCAGCGGCACAAGCAAGCATGTAAGTGGTATAGGAGCTGTGCAATCAAGAGACTGAAACTATTAATCATTAGCCTCTGGAAGAATGACAAGAATATTAATAGTGCTGAAGTTCTTTGATCTGTCTAAATCCCAACAAAGATGATGAATATTAAGTACTTTCTTCAGGAAGCTGCCTTAACAAAAAATAATGGCATGCCTTTTTCAGCCCCTTAATGAATAACAGCTTCATTTATTGTTGAGACCATAACTACCATGAAATTATTTGCATCAGAAATTAATGCTTTTCCAAAAAGAAAAAACACACACACATGCTAGCCCTATATCAGCGCCATGCCACTGTATAGAAACTAAAAAACCTAATCTCTTTCTTCGATGCACTACCACAACCCTAATCATGAAATAGGGCACCCCAGTGTAAGCCTGTAAGGTCACTATGAAAGCGATATCCAAATAATTAACACGGCGTGGACTGGGATGACAGGGAAACGAGTATTAAACCCTAGAAAACAGGTTTTTTCTTGCATGACTTGAAAGAGAGAACATGGTGACACAAAACAAATGAGCTCACGATACCTTAGAGCACCTGGAGAGGTCATGGTAAGCAAATTTTCCTTCAAGGCGATACTCATGCATAACCCAGTTACTTTTACCTCCTTCAGGGGCTCTTCCTCTGTAGAACACCAGAGTCTTCTTCATTCCAACAAGTGCACCAGTCTTTGAGCTATGAATCTCCCTGTCTTTCCCTGTAGCCTTCCAATAACCAGCTTCAGTGGCTCTATTAGTTCTCAGCCCAGTCGGGTACTTTCTATCTCTCAAACTAAAGAAGTACCACTCTTTCCCCACCATCTTAGCTTTCCCTGTCAACATAAATCATATGGAAACCAGAAGTTAGCAACAGTTTGTGTGAAAATGAAAGTTTAAGTGAGGAGAATGTATCTTAATGAATTACCTGGAAGTTCCCATGGCTCACATTTGTTAAGGTCAACTTCAGCAATGGCCCTGCCAGTGAAGTTTCTGTCAAGAACCTTCTTGAGGAGATAGTAGGTGATAAGCTCCTCATCAGTTGGGTGAAACCTAAAGCCAGGGGGCAAATGGGTATCACCATCGCCAAAGTGGTGGAAGCTCTCCATTGAAAAGAAAGAGGAAAAAACCTACTTCAATAACTTGACAAAAGAAAGTCAAGCTCGAGAAAAGGTTAAAGAAAGCCAAAGAAATTGCTGAAGTTACAAACTTCTTCGAAAACCCATCAA
Organism: Populus ilicifolia; assembly: GCA_015708895.1. Taxonomy (NCBI): domain Eukaryota; kingdom Viridiplantae; phylum Streptophyta; class Magnoliopsida; order Malpighiales; family Salicaceae; genus Populus; species Populus ilicifolia. The sequence goes on along the minus strand of SRLM01001317.1, from coordinate 84,192 downwards.
AAACCACACTGCAAAACGTCTAAACAAAGCCAAGAAACAATGCCAGATTGTGTTTCTACAAGATATAGAGAAGTTTTGTTACTTTACTGTCTAATGTATGAGATCACCTTGGCTAGTAATTATAAGGCCAGAGAGAGTGAGTGAAAGCGTGCGTGGTTTTAAGGGGGCGGGGGTTTATGGGGAGGCAGGGTAGAAAAAGGGGAAATAAATCAATAATAGTGAGAGAGAAGGTATGATCTGTCTGGTGTGGAAAATCTCTGTGTTTTCCCTGCTCTGTCCTATCCTGTTTCTCTCTCTTTCTGTCTATAGGAGCTATGGATATGATATGGCCCATAGGAGAGCGGGAGGGGGTGATGTATGTGTCTGAGGAGAGGGGTTCTGTTTTGGAGTATGCGTGTGTGCGTGAGAAAGTGTGCAGCCTGTCAGTAAAGAAAATGAAAGGGAAGGAACGTAAATTGTTTTCTTGAGAGAAGTCCTTTGGTAAAAAACAAATACATCCATTCTTTTTTTTTTTTAACAAAATCTTACAAACTATTACACTTAAAAAGTAATAATTTTAGGGTTTGCGTATTGAAAATAGCACAATCCTCCACGAAATTAAGGGGGGAAATTTTTATAAAAATTTCCAAAGGAGGGTTGGTAAAAATTGTTCTAGTTGCGTAATCCCTTATTAATTTAACATTTTTATTTGATGAGTTGTGTCATTATGTGATTCTTTAAATAAATAAATAAATTTATATTATTAAAGGAGGTTTGAGAATATGATAATATTTAGTTTTTGCTTGAAAATATATTAAAATAATATATATATTTTTTTAAATAATTTTTAACATCAATATATCAAAATGATTAATAAAAATAAAAAATAAATTTTTTTAATTTTTTAAAATATTATTTAAAATACCATTCCACACAGAATTGTGGAAGTCTTTAGATTTTTTAAGAAAAAAATCGTTTTTTTCCTCAATTGAGGAACATGTTAAAAAAACAAGTTTTTTTTTCTAGATTTTTAGCATGAATCGATAAAGCCGCTTCATATCTCTTCTGTTAGCATGGTACAAAGATTAAATTATAATTCTTGTCAGAGACATTGTTGTTACACTTCATGTCTCTTCTCCTCCAATCTCTTTTATCATTTTTATTCACTGCTGAATGTTTATATCTGTTTTTGGGAACTTTTTTTTTTTTAATGCTTTTGATGCTTAGTTTTTGTTGATCTCATTGAGCCCCAAATAAAAAGGATGCAAATGTTTATAGGCTCTGTCTGCAAAGTTGCAAAAAACTTACATCTAATGATGTGGATTCACTGCCCACAGTTCAGCTTTTTTACTGCTTGCACTTTACACCATTAACATTTTTATGGTAAGAAGGTGCGATCACAGTTCGAGACGTTATACAAAAAGATTTCTCCAGGGAATAGCTAAAAGCAAGGTGGCAAAGGAGCTTTTCCCACCCCTAACCTCCCTCTTGCTGTATAGTCTAGGGTTTTGCAGCTGTTAAACAGTTGGCTTCTTCAGGTGATGTAATATTTGAAGTGGTTTTGTTTATACAAATTGAAATCCCAGGAAATGTTGAAATTTGAGTGTCCTTCTAGTGTTGATGTTGAGAATTTATCAATAGTGAGAAACTCACAATCCCTCCAGATCACGTTGTAGTTTTACTTTTTTGCCTTATGTCACCATGAAAGTCGACCTTCGAAGCAGGGAACAAGTGCCTCCTCTAGTCTTAAACTGTGAAAGCATCAATGATTTACTTTTAGAATAGCAGATGCGGGCAATGTTGCAGATGCTGAGATTGAGAGAGTGCAGGAATCTTTAATATCCATCTTAGTCATTTGAATGATGCAGTTAACTGTTCAAGCTGTTGTTTCAGATGGACGATCTTACAAATTCCTCGTATTACAACAAATCACGCATGATGTTCATCAGTCCATCCTTTTCATGGGTCATAACAGAAACAGCAAAAGTTACTTAGTCTCGATATTGAAAACAAGGCCCATCGTAATCATAATCTACCTTTGAAAATTAATGGGCGAGAAATATATTATAATTGCTGGTAAAAGGGACTGAGGAATCCAACCCTCGTATCTACCCTCGTAACTTTATAGTGAAACAAAGAAATCTTATTTAAAGGGGCAGTAGATTTTCACGCTCGCAAGGTCACGTCATGCTTAAAAATATTAACATGAACACCCGAGGGTAGGGTTTTCTTTCAGAAATTCAACCATATGATTAAACCAAACAAACTATTAAAAAATAACAACTGGAAAACCAAATCGGGAGAAAAAATATAAAAAAATGATTTAAAAATTAGAAAAATCACCAGTCTGTTTCAGTTTCGGAAAGTTGAAACTGAAACTTGAATCTATCTAAAAAAATAAGCAGAGTATAAGAAAGTAATTGATGATATCTTGCATCAAGCCGAGGTTTCCACTTTCCATGCCCTGTTTGTGTGAACTTTCCTCATGTGAGAAAATCTTGTTGTGCTGGATTGTTTGGTCAAATTAAAAGATCTGAAATTAATGATCTTGTTTAATGCTAGTGAAGAGAAAGAAAGAGTGCGAAATTAATGATCTTGTTTAATGCTAGTGCGGAGAAAGGAAGAGTGCTTTGCAACTGTTATTTTTGTTTGTTATAATTTTTTTTTATTATCATGAGGTATTTACATGTATACTAATTAATTTTATAGATTCTAAAATTAATAATTATATAAACTTTTAATACCCATGAGATTTGTAAACTTTGAACTGGCCTCGAAAGTAAATTTAAAATTTAACTTTTTATTTGTTATAAATTTTGATTTGAGTGGATGTTGCTATGGAGCCGACTTGGATGAACAATATGATTGATTTTGCTTTTTCATTTTTCTTGTTTGTTAATGCCAAAAAAATTGACTTGAACCAAATTAGTTTGGTTTAAACTTGTTTTTAGTTTAATCCTTAAGATTTTTAAATTCGAATTGGATCATGAACACCCCTATCAAAAAATAAGGATAAATAATTATAGCCACAACCATAAAAAAACATTTGTTGAAATAATGATTATTTTTCTTTTCTTAGCTTTTCTATGTGTCTTTAAATTTAACCCTTCAATAATTCAATCACTTTCTTCTTTTTTTAGTTTTTTTTCAATTCCATCATTCAATATTAGTTTATTTTAGAAATTGTGCTTCATCATTTTTTTTATTTACTTTTTGTTGGTTATTTATTGGTTTCACATATTTTTTTTTCTCAATTTCAATTATCAACATTGGATATGTTTGAAATGAAGCCTCATCATTGTAAATCCCTAGATAGAATATAAACATATAGTAAAAAATCTAATATGTTAAATAACTAGAAAAAAAAAATTATTGTATGGTAAGATGATAGCTTTGGGAATTTGGAATAAAATATTTTTGTGAGAAAAATACTAACATATATTCAATGAAAATTTGCAATAATGAATAAATTAATGGTGGATTTGGAGACAATTTAACTTGAAAATAAATGATTAAATCAAAAGAAAACTCTAATTAAAAGAAAAGGATGAAAAAAAAAAGAATGAGACAAGAAATGATATAGCATTAAATTATTAGAAAAGAAGAGTTTACTGAGCCAATGTACAAATAAAAAAATATTAGGGTCATTGTGAAAATGATGGGAAAATATGGGGTTAATATGTAACTAACAAAAAAATAAAGGGCTAATGTGCAATTAAAAAAACTATGAGGACTTAATATAAAAATAAAGGATTTATAGCATATAAATAGGAAACTTGACAACTGGCCCTGCATGTTTGGAAGAGAGGAGGAAGCCTTGCAAATTTCTTGGTAAATACTAATAGAAAAATATAGGTTATAAGTGAGGGTTACAGAGGAAGTGAAAAGAGAAAGCCAAGATAACTTAATTATATCCTTACATTTGTTTTTTAATTTATCATCCAACAAAGATAAAAACTTCATTTAAGTTGCTTGGATTGGATAAAGATATACCAAGAGATGTGTTGAAATTGCTAATGAAAGAAAATGAGTGTCTTTGAATAATGAAGAGATACATTAAAACGTTTAAATGCTACAAACTAGAAAAAGAATAACTTTATTACTAAATATCCAACTTTAATTTGACTATGAAAATGATAAAATACAAAATATTTATTTTTATTAAAGTTGTAGGTATGAGTGTTAATTTTCAAATACAATTGATTTTGCGTAATTAAAAGCTAAAAAACTTTAAATACAAGCTAAAAAATAACAAAAGGTGTAACTTGAAATCTACTGGATATGAAAAATTTTTGGTATATAAATGACATATATAGATTCATCACCCTTCAGAAAAGTTGTGGCCCTTATATTTTCTATATTTTCTATAACTATAATTATGATTGAAATAATATATAATGTTACGGGAAGCTTAAATTAAAGTGACGAAAATAATTATTTGCCAACCTTTGCTTGTATCTTGACACTACAAAAATTATGACAAATGAAGCATTATGTATATGTGTGAAAGTTTAAGGATCTGACTTAATGAGTTAAAATTTAAAATGAATTATAATTAAAATAATTCTTTTGTTTTTCATAACTTATTGATAATGTTTGTATTTATACATACAAGAGAGGTTATACTAACAAGATAACAATAGGATGTCACATCTAGAGGGGTTAGATACGAAGTATGTCTTTTTGCATCTTATTATTTGTAATTTTGTATATTAATTTTGTAATTTCTTACAGTTAATAAATCTGGTAAATGTAACAAAAATATATTGGAAAAAACTAATTGATATTACGGGTATAGATTGATGAATTTTGCTAGGTTTTCTCAATAGAATTATAAAAATTATTAATTAACATTGTATACAATGAAAATAAATATAATTTTAAATAATTCAATTAATATAATTGTTACGTCAAAATTATTGTGCGGGAGTCATATTACTTATTTATAAGTCAGCTAACTACTTGTGATTTTGATTGTTTTTTTACATAAAAAAAGATTTGAATTCAAAAAATTTTAGAAGGAAAAACACTGAAATTATATGTTTGGGTAAAATGTTTTTATAAAAGTCTTTTTAAATTAAAAATATATTAAAATAACATTTTTAATTTTTAATTTTAATACATTAAAATTATTAAAAAACACATAAAATATTAATTTAATCCTTTTAAAATAACTTTATAAATAATTTAATGAATTGATTGGATATTAGAAGTAAATACTACCCCAAAGATGAAGGTAGCATTTGAGGTTGTCATAAAAATTATTTTTTAAAGTGTTTTTAATTTGGAAATGCATAAATTTTTTTATTTTTTTAAATTTATTTTTAATATTAATATATTAAAATAATTTACAATTATAAAAATATTTAAAGAATTTAAAAATATTTTTTTAAACGAAAAACAAAATAGCATAAAGCTATTTTGTTAGTCGTTTTCCTGGTTTTGTAGCAAAGGTGTCCAAAACAGCCACCAAATTTGATCTCATGCAGAGACGACAGGCTAGTTGGGAAAACGTGTGGTCTGCATGCACTCACTGTCACCCCCTCCATCTAGCTATCTGAACTCATTTTCTCTATTTACACACATAAATTAAAAGAAAACCAAAAACCCAGTTTCCAAGACGCTAAAGAAGCAAGAACCAAAGGTACACAGCAGGAAACTAAAAGAATTACTTGAATTATGGAGAATGGAACGGTGAATGGTTATGAAATGGAGACACCTAAAAACATAACCATCAAAGGAATTCTAAGTTTGTTAATGGAAAGCATTGATGATAACAAGAATCATGGTAGGGGTGTGATTTCACCAGGCATGGCATGGGTGGCCCTACTGCTCATTCTTGCTTTCACTAGGCATGTTGCTCAAGAAGCTGTTGTTGATGCTCTTCAATCTGATAAGTTCAATGGTTATGCACCTACAGTAGGCCTCCTCAAACAAGAAGGTAAAAATTTAGTAAATTTTTCATCTGTTTTGGCTCTGCAATTGAATGAATTTGTTGCATGCAGGTGTTCATTGGGACTAGATTTCATTCCTTTTCTGTTCTTTCACTAGGAAGGAGTTGCATGATGTTCGTTGGTATACATAGAATGATTTTGTAAATTCTGGATTTCTTTAAAGTTATTGCTCAATTAACTTTAATTCTGGAGTCAAATCTAGATTGTTTGTATGGATTTCAGTCTTATGAATTTACTTTGGCGCAGAAAATTACTGTTTCTGCTTCCTCATTTGTTGAAGTAATTTATTGTAGCCGTAATTCCTTTAGCTTAAAGTTTTAGTCGCATGATGTCTTCCTCTTGACTTGTTTCAATTTCTTTATTCTGATGATTGCAAATGAAAGTAATGGAAAAGAGATGATCTAGGTACCCTTAATTATCTTTAATTTCGTATTGCAGATGCAGCTAAAGTCAATCCAGAATTACAATCTGGACCTGCTTGATTTAGTACTAATTACTTATTTGCTACGGTTTCTGTTGAAATAATATACAATTAGCAACTTAATATTGTTTCTTTTGGCTTTAAATGTTTTCTTTTTCTTCCAGTTTAAATTAATAAAAAGACAACTTAAATACTGAGTTCTTATTTTAGTTAACAGTAAATTAAGAGTCATAAAGCAATTTTAAAGTACCGAGTTGCCTTAGGTTTAGCCTTTGGTTTACTTGGTTACAGTAGAAAGAGTCCGAAGGAACCGATAAGGCTCCTTGTTCAACTTTGAGAGTCTGCAATGAATCATATGGTTTATTTGTTTCTTCTTGATTTTAATATGCTTACTATTCTGTAGGGCGAGTGGTGAATTCCTATTTCATGATCTTCCTTACAAGTTATCATCTGATGATGTTTTCATTACATCTGATTGCACTCAAGCTATTGATGTTGCGTTGGCAATGCTTGCTTGCTCGGGAGCAAGTATCTTGCTTCCATGGCCAGGCTTCCCAATTTATGAACTTTGTGCTGCTTTTAGGAGTCTTGAAGTTCGGCATTATGATCTTCTCCCAGAGAAAGGCTTTGAGGCTGATCTTGATGCTATTGAAGCCCTAGCAGATCAGAACACTGTGGCATTAGTTATTACAAATCCTGGGAATCGTTGCGGGCCGCGGAAGTGTATGTTCTTGCCAACATTTGAAAAAGGTTTGTGGTCAAGTATTTACCTCCAACTAGAAGCATCTTGCGATGTATACAAAAAATATTGAGATTTCTATCCGAGTAATGTCTCGTTTACTTGCATATTTGGATTTAGATTGCAGAAACTGCTGAAAAGCTTAAATTTCTTGTTATTGCTGATGGAGTGTATGGACACCTTGCTTTTGGTCGTAACCCATTTGTGCCAATGGGATCTTTTGGCCATTGTTCCACTGCTTACCCGTGGTTCTCTTTCAAAGAGGTGGATGGTGCCATGTGACAAGTGATCCCTCTGTCATGTTTAGAAATCCCATGGCTGACTCCCTTACTTCTGATATGTGTGTGCATTGGCATAGCTTTTTTGTAGTATTGTTGTTATATGCAAGTTGCGTTGACGTGTCCTTCTCTAACAGGTTACTTTCTGCTATGACAGAGCATAAAAAAATTTCATTTTCTTTCCAGAAAGCAGAGTTGCAACCAAATTTTGTATATGGCAGGAATCATCTGCTTATTTTGTTCTCCTTGTCAATAATGTTTTTGGTCTGTTAGGCAGCAGTACCTGGCATTCTTGAGCAAACTGATGAGGTTTTTTTTTTTTTTTTCAAGAGAATTATCAACATATTGAAGCAGACCTCAGATATTTGTTGTGATAGGATGAAGGAGATCCCTTGTATCTCTTGCCCGCACAAGCCAGAGGGATCGATGGCTCTAATGGTGAGGAAAGAGCAGAATTTGCAACTATCCACGTATCCAAGTGAGTGGGATTACAAATGGAGTTACATTAATTGAACTGCTTTTGCAATGCAGATGAAATTGAATCTCTTACCACTGGAAGATATCAGTGATGATATTGACATCTGCTTCAAACTGGCGAGAGAGGAATCTGTCATCATTCTTCCAGGTTAGAAATGAACAGTTAAGCATACGAATTAGCCTTTTTATAGCTCATGCCTTAAAAGAAAATCAAATTGTCTGTCCTGAAGCTTCTGATTTCTTGAAAATGATGTTATCAGACTCAAAGTGATTGATCCCAATACCACAAAGCGAGATCGAGTAAACAAGTAGATTTTTATATCCCTTGTTGATAATCTTCCTCCAACCCTCTGTTTCCATGAATAGATTGACAATTTTATGGTTTAAGAACCAGTAGCCCTCCTGCCAGAAGCTGGTTGTTGCTTGCGTCCAAGCTGCTGTTAGTATTCAAGACATGTATCATGGCGGTGAGCCATTAACCGAGTTGCAAGTGACAAATTTGAAAACATTGCTGCGAAATGGTATAAGACTAACCATTGGTTTTTATTGCTTATGAAAAAAGGAAAGAAAAAAGAGTTCTGCATTTTATAGAGCCGAATCTGTCATAGCACACACGGCTGCATGCAGCCATGCAGTGTAAATGAGAGGATTAGGAACCATTATTGTTTCAAAAATGGGCAAGTGACGCAAGTCTAATGATTGTATAGCGACTAGAATGTAACGGTGCTCTCGTTTCGTTTTTTTTCGTTCGTGAATGGAACAATTTTGAATAATTAATCTATAATAAATAGCTCTTTAACTAAAGTTATATTTGTCAAAGAATCAGAACATAAATAAGTTATTTAATCTTGATATCACATCCAATAATTATATTAATCAAAAGTTTATATCTTGAGATCTATGAATAGTTTTATATTAATTTACAAGCAAGACTAAGGTGTCTTAAGTTTATTATTGCTAACAACATCAAAAGAATTCCGGGGGTAATTCCGCTTGAAATGTGTCATATGAACAGTGCAAGTAGATCCCTCTTTTTTTAGTGTTTTTTCTTTCATTTTTTTTTAAATTTTAACAATTAATTAATTTTAAATCATTTTTCATAATTTCTTTTATTTTGTTATAAAATTATTATAATCTCAAATAAAATTTTTAATATTCAGTTAGTGCTAGATTCTATAAATATTTGTGGATCTACCAATATTTATATTAAGATGTTTGATTATGCTTTTATAATTTTTCTATTAGGATTGTTAAACTTTAAGGATTTTTTTTTTAGAGTAGTGCTTGCAACAGTGTTATTGTTATTATAATTAATATTGTTATTGTAACTAATATGATATTGAAACTATTAACTTTGAAAAACAACACCTCTTCTACATTTTTCCTCCATGTTATTTGAGAAAGTTGAATAAAAGGTAAATAATAACAATCTAATTGATTGTTTATCCATATAAAATCTCTATCTACTTATTTTATACATTGATTATCTTATAGCTTGCCATGATGGAATTAAACTCTTACCAATATGAGTTATATATTCTAGAACTTCAAACCATTATTTTTTAACACCACAAGAAAGTTTATGTATGACAAGTTCTATTTTTTTATGAGAAAAATATTGTTCAAATTAAAGTCATCTTTCAACTCTAACAACCATTTAATAAATTTTTTCTATAAAAAATTCCCATCAAAGAAAAAATTCTCATTGAATTCAAGAACACATTTATAAACATGATGATTTTTATTTGGGTTTTTAATGCATCACTCATTGTATATGCCACTCTTTATAAAAACATGATATTTATATAGATTTACAAGAATAGATCTAAGATTTGGTATGCTTTATGATAAGTCTTTAAATATATCTGTTTACTTGATATGATTTTTATTTGTACATTTCAATAGTTAAACTAGATTTTTAAAGCTAGTTAATATCATTTCCATTGTTTTTTCTAAACAATCTAGTTTTTATGATTAAGTTTTTTGCATTTCCTCTCGAGCTCTCATATTGTCCTAGATGACCTCCACTCTTGCATTTCATCAAATAAACCATGCTCTAATATCAATCGATTCAATGTATATTATACATAAAAACTATAATTTTTAATGTTTTCATTAGTTACCACTGTTATTAGGAATCAAAAGTATTTTGTGTTCAAATTCTTTCCACTATTATATCTATGGTATTAATTGGTAAAGTTTCACCTATTGTTATGTTGGATAGTTCATGGTCCAAGTTCTTTACTTTACTTACCACGAGGACTTTTAAGTTTATACACTATAAGATATTTGCAACATCAATCTCTATGTTTCTGCAACATCAATCTCTATGTTTCATAAGGTAAGTCGAAATGACTAGAATTTATGTATAATAATACTAGTCATTAGATAAAATATAAAAGCCATTCAAACTGATTTAGAGGTTTGAAAATAATTTACTCAATCACAAACTCTCTATAATCTTCATTTTATTTATTTTTCTTTTATATTATTTATTGTATTAGAGTTCCCTGCTAGAATATGAACTCTTCTTCTGTAATTGGAGGCATGTAAGTGACTTTTGTTTATAGCTTTTTAATTCACCTTTTGTCCAAGTTGAAAAGCTAAGTAAATGGGCCCTGTGTTAATTGAGAAATGAAATCAAAGTGTGGATGTATCTAGTTTTCGTTTAGGCTGCTAGTTCAGTCCTATACCTGAGAAAAATTGTTAACAATTTAGACCCGTACTTAGCCCATAAAATATAGGCTCAACGCCGAGTGCAAAAGTTAATCAAAAGATTATAATAGTTTTTCATCTTAATTTTTTTTAATTTTTCAATCAATTTGATATATTAATATTAAAAATAATTTTTTTAAAATAAAATAATAAAATAAATAATTAAATTAATAATTCATTCCTAATTTTCATGCTATGCATATCACTATAGGCAAAGATGACGAGGTGGTAAAATGAAATTTTTTTTAACTCCTGCTTTAACAATATTTATATTTTTAATCTAAATAATAAAATTACCAATATTTTAACTCCTTTCAACTTTATTTTTTAATTTTATTCCTGTACACGAGCATCATGTATATTTAGAAATGTAATATAAATGTTATTTTAAATGTTTAAATTTTTTTATTTAAAATAATTTTTTATATTTTTAAATCATTTCAATATTAAAAATATTTTTTAAAAAATAAATAAAAATAAAATTTATTTTAATATATCTTTAAATCAAAATTATTTTAAACAGCCATCACCATTATAATCTTAAATATACCTTCAGCCTCTCTCGCTCTATGTTTTTTTTACTCTCTAGGAGGATAGGTGGCAGCGTCACCCAAAAATAGCGATTCTTCCACAGCACTGAAGAGTCGCAAAAGCTCACCATCCAAACTTTATTTATTAAAGCATCTTCTCCTAACATGTAAAGATAAAGCAAACGAATAGAATCGCCTAACGCTAACGCGGAGAACAAATACTAAAATAAAAATTCCATTTTGATCGCAAAATAAAATAAAATAAAAATTAGGGTTAAGGAATTTGAGGTAAATCAAAAGAATGGCAACGCCAACAAAAAGAGCTAAGGAACAACAAGAAGAGAGCAGCAATGCGGGCGGGAAACCTGGACTTAGAAAGCCTGTCTTCACCAAAGTGGACCTGCTCAAGCCTGGAACTGGAGGTCATACCTTGACTGTCAAGGTCCTTAATTCCATTGCTGTCCTTCCAAAGGGCCGATCGGTCTCTCACCATCTCCGTCAGTCGCGAATCGCTGAATGTCTTATTGGGGATGACACTGGTTCCATCATCTTCACCGCAAGAAACGAACAAGGTTCCTCTTTTCTCTCTCTCATTTTTTTATTTCTGAAGAAGATGTATCTGCACGTTGTTTTGTTTTTTTTTTTTTAAATTTTTTTGTTTTATGATTTGTTTATTTTTTTAACATTAAATATTTTCTGCTTGTTTGTTGAGTGTGAAGGATAAATGGTGCTTAAGTTTATGTATGTATGTTTCAATGCATTATATGCCTTGATGTAAGACATTTTTGGGCTCTCTTCCTTTGCATAAGAATCTTAGGATTCATGATGAATTTTCCTTTCTCACCCTTTCCGTTTAGGAAAAGAGATGAAAGTTTAGGATTTGGAATTGTTTTTGTTCCCATAACTGAAATTATCTTTGCATCTTTGTGTTGAATTTGGTTCCTTTTGAGATTGGAAAAATGATTTTGGGCCTTGTTTTGAAATGTCATTAAAATTTACGTTTGCATTTTAGAGTATGATGATAGAAGATTCCCTAGAGTATGATGCCAATCACTATATAAACCATAGTCCTGGTTTAACAAGTATGATCTGCCACTCTATTAAGCGAAATGATGTCTATGAGGTCTGGATGGGGAACTGTAGCCAAGTTAATTTTAGCGGTTTAGAGGCTTTCTCCTCAACTTGACTTGCAAAAGGTAGCCAATTACGCTCAATAACTCCCATTTTAACTTGTGCTAATAAGAAATAAAAAGCATGTTCTCCAATGGCAAAGGTTGAATTTTCTGTGAATCTATAGAATATTGATGGATAGTGGTTTTCTCTTAATTCAGCTGCCTACTTAGCTAGGAATGGTTGCAGTATTCATAGCTACAAAAAATAAATCAATCTATATGTGCGTGCATGTGATCTTGTTGTGAATATGGTTATTATTTTTATGCAATAGATGCGGATGAGTGCTAGATTTGTTTTGTTCAATAGAGGGGCTATGTTTAACTTGATGGGCGGAATTTGATGTTCTGCATCAGAGGTGTTCTCCGCATCTTTAGTTACTGCATATATTATGCACTCTGGTTCTGCTCTGTGAATAAGCTGTAATTGATGGAACTGGTTTTGCAGTTTATGGCTAATTGGCTTTGTGGACGGTCTGACCAAGATCATTCTTGTTGGGTTTCATCAACATGCGTTATTAATGTTGTGCAACCTCAAGTCTATTAGTGAATGAACTTGTTGCATCCCCCCTTCTCTATTTTAGTGATCTGTTGCTTTTAATTTATGAGCCTTGTTTTCCAAAAACTTAAACTATAGTCTTGAGTGTTAAATTATATTTGTTTATAGTTGAGCTTGTTGACTGGAGAGGATATCTTTTTCTTGCCCAGATTTCAGTGGTGCAACAAACTTTAATTCAGTGAGATAGCTCAGATGGGATGTTTAATATTTAGATGCACTCTGCTCAGGGGATTTATGTTACTGGTCATGATTATAGTCTTCTAAATTGTCATTACAATTTTCATAATTGTTTTCGAATTCAAATGGTTTTGGGAATTGTGGAACAAGCTGTATATGGATAAAAATTTAGATTCTCTGTGATTTAAAGTTTATTTGTTTTATAACCTTACAAATGTCCCTTTTACTGGCTGCGCTATTGTTCTAACAACCTTTTCTTTCTTTCTTTCTTTTTCTCAGTTGATTTGATGAAGCCAGGGACGACTGTAATCCTCCGCAATGCAAAGATTGACATGTTTAAGGGATCTATGAGGCTAGCAGTTGACAAATGGGGTCGTGTTGAAGTCACTGAGCCTGCAGAATTTGTAGTCAAGGAAGACAACAATCTCTCTCTTGTTGAATATGAGCTTGTGAATGTTGCAGAAGACTGATCGTGATCTCTTGGCCAATATATTGTGATACAGAGTAGCTTCAGAAATCTAAAAATTATGGTGGCCCTTTTCTAATTCCGAGCAATATTCTTATGTGGTGAGAGTAGCTTCGGAAATCTAAAAATTATGGTGGCACTTTTCTAATTTCGAGTAATATTCTTATGTGGTTTCAGTTTATTTTGTGGATGGTGTATCTAGCTTGAAAATGGTCCATGGACATGACGAAAATCAAAGCAATGCTGCTTTCTTTTCCTTAAAGATGACCTCTTTTTTAACTATGAATCGTGTTTTTGGTATTGAGTTGGGAAATATTTTTTAAAAGTGTATTTAGAAAAAAATATTAAAATATTTTTTTATATTAATATATTAAAATCATTAAAAAATATTTTAAAAAATCATTAAAAAATAATTTTAGGTTAAATATATTCAAATTTAATTTGAAATATAAAAATAAATAATTTTAAAAAGGTTTTTATTAGTTGGCGTGGACGGTGCGGGCCTAGCATAACTTGGAAGTAGAAACAGGTGTTAACAGTATTATTATTATTATTATTATTTNTTTTGATTCGAAAATATTTCAAAATAATATTATTTTATGTTAAAACATCAAATAATTTAAAAATACATAAAAATATAATTTAAAAAAAATGTGTTTTTTCAAAAACAAAATGACATCCTCCAAACCCCCCCCCCCCCCAAAAAAAATAATAAAAAAATAAAATAAAATGGTGGTGTATATAGATAGTTACGCCTAGCATAGCTGGTTTGCCGTGGTGGTGTTTTTCTTTTGTCTTTTTCTTTCTTTTCTTTTCTTTTCATTCTTCATAGTTGTTTATTTATATTTTAACTTTATTTTTTTTATTTTTTATTCTTTATTTTTTTGTAAATTTTTTAATTCCATTAGTCAATCCTAATTTATTTTTTTTTTCAATTTGATTCTTTGTTTTTTGATTTTTATTTTTTTCTTGATCCTTTTATGTATTTTTTTTTGTCTTCAAATTTATCATTCAATCCAAATTTATGATATATATTTTTTTCAATTTGATCTTTATTTTTTTATTTTGATTTTTTGTTCTTTTTTAAAATCTTTATTTATTTTCAATTTCATTATTTGATCCTAATTTTTGATTTATTATTATTTTTTCAATTTGGTCCTTACTTTTTTATTGTTCTTTTTAGTTCTTTTGATAAATTAATTTTTTTTTCAAATTCTCTTTTCAATAAAAGATTTTTTTATTTTAGTTTTGATCATTATTCTTTTAATTGTTATTTTTTATTTTGGATTTTTTTTTGTAATTGATTTTTTCTTTTTCAATTTTATCTTTCAACATTTGATTTGTTGGAGATTGAACTTTGTGGTTTTACTAGGTGATTATTACTTAAAAGTGTATTTTTATCAAGGTTTTATATCATCATTTTGCACTTAAAATATCAATAACTCCTTAACTAAAGCATGTTTTATAATAATATATCTAATAATATAAGATACCTTTAATTTATGGTAAATGTTTATTTTAAATTCAGGCCTGTTGCATAAATAAAAGGATTGATTGATGAATTTAACAACTGAAATTGAAAGGACAAAGAGATGGACAAACTTAGAAAAGAGATGCCGGTGCAGTCCAAACTGGAACACTGTTCAGTAATTGGGTCATATCTAGAGCTGTAAATATCAGATTTAGGTCTACTTTATATAGATGGAAAGGTAAGACAAAGGCTAACAACTTTAATATGGAGCCCCAGATTTAAAAAGGTCATTTTCAAGTCCAAATTGGAGCAATAATAAAGAAGTCTGAATTTGTCCTTCAGTCTGAGTACTGTTCAGTGTTTGACCTATATTTGGAGTTCAAAAGTTTAAATTACCTCAATTTTTTAACATAAGAAATCGAAGACAATTTTCTATAACTTTCATGTTTTTAAATGGTTCTAATTTTGACGTTATCAATGACATTTTAGGTAGAGAAAAGAAGATAAGGATTGTCGCCATGTCAAGAGTTGGTCACACACTCATTAATTAGTCATCAAATCAATAGTTGTCAATTTTGGCCTATAAAAGGAGGCATTTGCCATGCATTTAGGCATCTTGGTGTCCAAATCAAGATCATGCTCTTGTTTTCTCTCTTTGTATTCTTTGTAATGTTTATGCTTTGTTTTCAATAATATCAAGTTTATGCCTTTCATTTTCTTTTCTTTACTTAGTTAACTTTTATCTTATTTATGTTCTTATTTTGTTTATCTATTTTTCTTTCTTTCATTATATCTAGCTAATTTAATTATTTCAAGGTGAAAAGGTTACACTAATGGTGTAAGAATAAGTATGACATAAACTTAATATGGACTTTAATGTTTGATACTAACATGTTTTATATTTGTTATCTTGTTCACTTTTTAATACTTTCTTGTTAAATGACTAATCTTGATTTATGTTGTATAATACTTGGTACAACAAATGCTTAACACTTTTATAACCCATACTGTATACTATAATCGACATCTGAGCAGTGAAAGGAACTTGATTTGTTGTTAACATAAGTTATAATCATGAATGGTTGACAAGATTTACAAGTATTAACATTAATCGAATAAGATGACTAATACAATCATGTTAATAATTTATAATTAGATTGGAACCTCTTTTCTGTGTGGTTTCTAATTGAATAATAAGAGTTTATACTATACTTGTTTGACATACCATTAGTGGATCCTCTAACCTTGACATTTGTTATTATCATTATTTAATTCTTACATTAATATTCCATCTCAAAGTTCTCATTTTCTTTTTCTTCTTTTTCTTTATTATTGTTGTTGTTGTTGTTATTATTATTATTGTTATTATTATTATTTGTTATTATTGTCATCTATAATTTATACAATTAACCTCCTTATGGTTTGATGTTACGATGTCGCGGTCGCACAAATTAATTACCCTAGCTTAAAACACACAAGATAGTATAGAGCAAGCAAGAGATCGATCCCACGAGGAAGATTTAGTTCAAATTTTTATGCTATACGTTATGCAATTGGGGGGTTTTGATTTGTGATAATCTAAAATATGGAAGAAATTAAACTAGTGAACACAATCAATTAAAACTGAAATTTATCAAGAAAACAAACCTGGTCACAAGCACACATCCACCTACAGAAATCAGAACTAATCCTTGAAATGAACTCCAGTTTATATTTTAAATTTTTATCTTTTCTTAACTTTGGTTAATTAACTAGCCCTAACCAATAAATAATCACAGTGTCCGCACTAATGATTTAATCTAATGGCAGCCTTAAGATCTAGATAAATTCATTAATCTTAACAACCAAGTTGTCTGCTTGTGTTGCTTTGATTGAATGTTTTCCCTAAGTTTAATAATGTAGTTCTGCCACAATTATCAAGCTTAGTTGCTTCACAAGTTTATATACCCTAACTCCGGTTTTGATATCAAACTTAGCAATAGATTGTTCACAATAATAACTTAGAGTCCGCTCTAGCAATTATCAACAACAATCATAGAAAATATGCATAGGAAAACATTCATACTCATTCATAATACAAACTGAAAATAAATGGAAGAATAAATCTCACAGTTCTTGAAATCTGAAAGTTTCTGCGTCCTTGTAACCAAGAAAAGAGCTTAGCCTTGCATATCTATTGAACAACTACTCCTAAAGATAAAAGAAAGCATTATTTCTAGTAT
>SRLM01001317.1:50619-66835 GCA_015708895.1 Populus ilicifolia | reverse complement strand
CCATTGCAGCCTCCTTCTTTGACAATGGCAGCATTCCAACTTGCAGCTGGTTTGTGGTTGGTGATTTGAGGTTGGTGGATTGAGGTTGGTGGCTACTTTTCTTGACCTTCTAGATTGGTTTACTAGAGGGGCTAAATTGCTGAAATTATAACTTGGATGATAGTTTCGAAGCTTCGAAATATAATTTGGATTTATTTCTTCACGAAACCTGATTGCTGGTAGAATTTATTGTGATTGAGATGAAAACTTACCTTTCTCTTGGAAACTAAGAGCATATGTTAATTTTGCAAGAGTATCTTTAAAATCTGTCATGTTTTGAGCAAGTTGAGTATTGATTGTCTCTTGCTTTTCAATGAATGCATGCAATGTTTCCTCAAGATTTCTTCTAGAAGGTGAAGCATAAGGAGGTGCATATCCATGAGAATTTTGGAAATTATGGTGTGCTTGAAATGGTGGTTGTGAAGTTTGTGCATTGTTGTTCTCACTCTTCCAACTAAAATTTGGATGATTTCTCCAACCAGGGTTGTATGTTTATGAGTATGGGTTATGGTTGGCCCTTTGGAAACTGTTTAAAGCATGGACTTGTTCATGGAGACATTCCTTAAAAGAAGGCAAGGTTGGACAGTTATCTGTTGAGTGTTCATTTGTTTCACATATTTGACATGCAATGTTTTCAACAGATTTTAATTGACCACTCTTTTTCAATTCTAGTGCCTCGACTTTTCTAGCTAAAGATGCAAACTTGGCTTGAAGGTCATGATCTTCCCTAAGGTTGTACATACTTCCACTAGATGTATGAGGTTGAGTTTTACTCGATGTCTCATAAGTACCCGCGGTGTCCCAATTTTGAACATTTTCAGCTAACAAGTCTAAGTACTCCATTGCTTCATCAGGGTCTTTGTCTTCAAAAGTTCCATTGCACAGCAATTTAACCATTTGCCTATCTTTAGGTGTTAACCCTTCATAAAAATGTGAAACTAATCTCCATGTTTCAAAACCATGATGAGGGTAAGTACTAAGCAAGTCTCGATACCTATCCCAATATTGGTAAAATGTTTCTCCTGGTTTTTGAGTGAAAGTGGTGATTTGTCTTTTGAAAGAGTTTGTTCTATGAGATGGGAAAAACTTCTTTAAAAACTATTATTGCATTTCATCCCAAGCACGAATGAATCCTAGTCTCAAATTTTATAACCATGTTTTAGCTTTATCTTTTAATGAAAAGGAAAAAAGCTTTAATTTGATGGTGTTCATACTATAATTTAAATTATTATATGTGTTGCAGACCTCCTCAAATTCCCTTAAATGCAAGTATGAATTTTTCAATTCTAAACCATGAAAAGAAGGTAAAAGTTGGATAATGCCTGGTTTAAAATTAAAATAAGATGCATCGGGAGGAAAAACTATGCATGATGGTGCACTCATTCTTGTGGGATTCATGTGGTCTCTAAGTGTTCTAGCACGATTATTCTCATTATGAAGTGATTGATTATCTTGTTCGGCCATATTTTATGAAAATAATGAGAATACCCTACAAAGTCTACCACTTGATGTACGTGACCACACTCTCATGCACGTGTAGGGAATAAATGGAAAAAGAAAACAAAAGAAGAAGAAACAAGAAAAAAAACAAAGTTATATAGAAGAAAAGTGAAAAGAGAAAATAAAATAAATATTATAATTTATACAAAACTTACCTCCCCAGAAATGGCGCCAAGAACTTGACACGACTAAAAGATTAATGTATTCTCCCAAGTGCAGGAGTGTCGACGTAATAAATAACCTAGGAAGACCGGGGTCGAACCACAAGGAGGTTATTGTACAAATTATAAATAACAATAATATAACAACAACAATAATAATAATAACAATAATGACAACGATAATAGCAATAACAACAACAACAACAACAACAACAACAACAATAATAAAGAAGAAGAAGAAGATGAGAACTTTGAGATGAAATATTAAAGTAAGGATTAACAATGATAATAACAAATGTCAAGGTTAGAGGTTCCACTAATGGTATGTCAAACAAGTATAGTATAAACTCTTATTGTTCAATTGAAAACCACACATAAAGGAGGTTCCAATCAGATTATAGATTGTTAATATGATTACATTAGTCATTTTATTCAATTAATGCTAATACTTGTAAATGTCATCAAGCATTCGTGATTATAACTTATATTAACAACAAATCAAGTTGCTTTCATAGCTCAGGTGTCGGTTATACCATACAGTATGGGCTATAAAAGTGCCAAGCATTTGTTGTACCAAGTGTTATACAACATAAATCAAGATTAGTCATTTAACAAGCAAAGTATTAAAGAGTGAAAAAGATAACAAATATAAAACATGTTAGTATGAAACATTAAAGTTCATATTAAGTTTATACCATACTTATTCTTACACCATTAGTGTAACCTTTTCACTTTGACATAAATAGATAAACAAAATAAGAACATAAATAAGATAAGAGTTAATAAAGCAAAGGAAAGGAAATGAAAGGTATAAACTTGATATTAATGAAAACAAAACATATACATTACAAAGAATACAAAGAGAGAAAACAAGAGTATGATCTTGATCTGGACACCAAGATGCCTAAGTGCATGGCAAATGCCTCCTTTTATAGGCCAAAATTGGGAACTATTGATTTGATGACTAATTGATGAGTAGATGGCCAACCCTTGACTTGGTGACAATCCTTATCTTCTCTTGTCTGCCCAAAACATCATTGATGACGTCAAAATTAGAGCCACTTAAAAACATGAGAGTTCTAGGAAATTGTCTCAGCTTTCTTGTGTAAAAGATTCAGCTCATTTCAACTTCTAGAACTCCAGATATGGCCAAAATACTGAATAGTGCTTGGGCTGGAGGACAGATTCGGGCTTCTTTGTTATTGCAACAATTTGGACTTGGAAATGACCTTTTTAGATCTTGGTAGGCCTATGTCTTACCTTTCTATTCATATAAAGTAGACCTAAATATGAGATCTATAGCTTCAGATATGACCCAATTACCGAACAGTGTTCTGGTTTGAATTGCTTCGACATCTCTTTTCTAAGTTTGATCATCTCTTTGCCTTTGCAATTGAAGTTCTTAAAGTCATCAATCAACCCTTTCATTTATGTGATAGGCTTGCATTTAAAATAGACATTTACCACCAATTAAAGGTATCTTATATTATTAGATAGATTATTATAAAACATACTTTAGTTAAGGAGTTAGTGATACTTCAAGTGGAAAATAATGATATAAAACCATGATAAAAATGCACTTTTGAGTACTAATCACTCAACTTGCTCAAAACATAATAGATTTTAAAGATACTCTTGCAAAATTGACATCTGCTCTCAGTTTTCAAGAGAAAGGTAAATTTCCATCTTAACCACAACAAAATCCCAAGGGGCAATATAATGCAAATGCAAGTAGTTCTGGAAGCTAACACACGGATCAAGTTAAATCAGTCACTACTCTTCATAGTGGTAAGGTTATTAAAAAGCCCACTCTTGAACCTTATGAGAAAGATGATGAGTCAATCTCTAAGGGTAAGGAAGGGGTTGAATCTAAAAATTACAAAAAAAAGACTGATTCCCTGCCAGCACTTCCATTTCCTCATGTCATGACCGAAAAAAGGAAAGTCAATCACAACTCTAAAATTTTTAAAACTTTCAAACAAGTAAGAATCAATATAACTTTGCTGGATGCTATTATACAGGTTCCTTTCTATGCTAAATTTTTGAAAAATCTATGCACGATGAAGAGGAAACTGAATGTGAAAAAGAAAGTCCTAGCCAAACAAGTAAGTGTTATTCTTTAGAACAATAATGCTTTGAAATATAAAGACCTGGTTGTCCAACAATTTCTTGCTTTATTAAAGAACATAAAATTAAAAAAGCTTTACCTGATCTTAGAGCTAGTGTGAATTTAATTCCATATTCAGTTTTTTAGAGTCTCAATCTAGGTGAGTTAAAACCAACTTCAATATCTCTTTTACTTGCCGATAGATCTGTAAAAGTACCTAGAGGAATAATTGAAGATATTTTAGTACAAGTCGATAAATTCATTTATCCTATGGATTTTGTTGTCTTGGACACACAACTTATTAAAGCATGTAATTCATTTCCTGTTATTTTAGGATGTCCATTTCTTGCAACTTCTAATGCATTGATTAATTGTAGGAATGGACTGATGAAGCTATCATTAAAAAACATGACATTGGAGATGAATATTTTCAATATTTACAAGCAACCTGAAGATGATAATGATTTACAAGAAGTAGATCATATTAACGAATTAGTTTATGATCAACTTGAATTTACTTTAAGTAAAAATGAGTTGGATGAATTGAAAGATTTGCAAATGATTTATTCTGAGGAAGAAATCATGAATGAAAAACGCATCGAAAATGTTGATGTGAATGTTTTGTCAATAGTGACAACAAATTCGACATCTGACATCACACCAATCGATGATTGCTTTCCTGATGAATCCTTACTTTCTCTTAGTCCAATGCCTGGGTATGATAAAAGTATTAAGTTTTTTGCTTCAGGAGATTTGCCAGCTGATTGGAGTACCCAAGACAAAGAAAAGTTTTTGAATAAAGTGAAGAACTTTTATTGGGATAACCCTAACTTATTCAAATATTATCCTGATCAAATATTTTAAAGATGCATTCCTGATAATGAGGTTAGTGTCATTAAATTTTATCATCTTAAAGCATGTGGTAGTTATTTCTCGTCAAAAAAGATAGCTGCAAAAATCTTTCAAAATAGATTTTATTGATCCACCATGTTCAAGGACATGCATGCATTCTGCAAAACTAATGAAAATTGTCAAAAAGTTGATAGTGGTTAAAAAGTTTTTATTTTATAATTCTTAACTCCATTCATTTCCTATAGAGCTAAGATCAAGATGGAGCAATCCTTATAGGGCCTATGATATTGAGAATTCGATGAATGACAATGTTTTTAAGAAAAATGGACATCGTTTAAAAGCTTACTTTGATAATTTTCCTAGTGAAAATGAATCAATTGGTTTGAATAACCTTATAGATAAAGGTTGATTATTTTATTTTTCTCACATTGTTTTTGTGTTTCTTTTTAAGTGAGTTCTGCTAATTTCTCTCACCTCGGTCAAGTGACACACAATGGTACTCCGTGACTTAAGTTGGTTTTTTTAGTTTTTCATAATAACTGATATCTGTGTATATATTTTTGTAATTATTTGAATTTTTTTTTTCTAATTCTCATTTGAAAATGGACACTAATCTTGAAAAATTGAAAAAAGTATTTTTTCGCTTTGCCTTAAAATGCGATTACAAAAATTTACCATACTAGATGTGTAAGATTGAGATTGTTAATGAATCATAGAATTCCTGAAGATATTCATTGGTTGATTGAAGTAAAGGTCCGATTATTAGAGGAGTCCTCTAATTCCTTCATTTCACATATGCCTGGAATAAGTAAAAGTACTTTTGCAAAAAAACGTCATGCAAAATGACTGAAAGTCTGTCATCAATATGCTAAATGGACTTGTAATGCACAATGTCATTTTTTAGAAATGATATCTATAAACGGTGAAGATAAAATATAATTAATTAAGGATGACCTGAGGAAGAAGTCTTTAGATAATCTTCTATTGACTCTTGAGACGCATCCTAGTGAAGAAGTGCATCGTATAATTCATGATTTATAGCCATTATTTTATAAAGAACATGCTCAATTTTGTCTTGGGAATCTGACTAAAAAAGACCCTACTTGCCATTTTTTTAGAAAACTGGATGGGAAGGTTATCCTCAACCCATAGAGGGTGTTTAAACCGTTCTTAGATGTAAAACCAAGAAAAGATGTGAGCCACAATCACAACTACCTGTACATACATATGCTTTTTCAAAAGTAAATAAATAAATAAAAAGAGAGAGAGAGTGTGTGTGAGACTCTAACTGGCCTATATATAGGTGTTATGATTGTCTTTTTAATTTCTCATCTATAAAATCTTCTCTTTCTTCTTTTCATTTATACTGAACCTATATATTCAACAAATATAGAAGTGTGTAGAAATGGCAAGTTCCTTAGGTCATCATAGAAGAAATATTTGTGTTTTCGGTGCATCTAGTCTTAGAAAAGAAAAGGAGTTTTTAAAATTAGCAAATCATCTTGGTTAGGTGTTAGCTGAGAGAAAGATTCATTTAATGTATGGGGGAGGCAGTCTAGGGTTAATGAGAGGTGTGTCAATAGCTGCATTTTTAGGAGGTAGTTAAATTTTGAGGGTCGTTCTCAAAGCTTTACCAAAAGGGGAAATCATTGGAAAACAATTAGAAAGGAACTTCAGGTCTCCACAATGTCAGGTCGAATGAATGCAATGTTTAACCATGCTGATGCCTTCATTGCCTTATCAGGTGGTCTTGGTACATTAGAAGAGATCTTTCATATTTCCTCTTGGGCTCAACTGCATATTCACCATAAACCCTTAGGTTTGTTAAATGTTAATGGTTATTATGATAAGTTATTGTCTTTTCTTGATCATGCTGTGGAATAGGAATTTCTAACGTCTTCTGCACGACAAATCATAATCTCTACTGCTACTGCTGAACAATTGATTGACCAACTATAATTTTTCATTCTTGTAATTGATCCTTTCATGAGTCGTATAAATTGGTCGATTAAGAAAAGCTGTAAAACACTTAGATTGGATTTAAGCCTTCATTTATGAATATTTGTGTCTTTTGGTTTTATTATTGTGTTCTGTTGTTTTTTATATTTGTTTCAGTATGTTTTAGGTTTGTCAATGTTCGTTATTTCAGGTGATATCTTCTATACTCTATCTTTCTACTTTAGAACATTGAAGACAATGTATCGTTTTGGTTGGGGGGAGAGGGTAGTAGCTAAAAAAAACTAACCATGTTTTCTATTTTATAAAGCATGTGCAAAATTATTGTTACTATGATGGTATAGTAAAGAGAACTTTTTATGACTCTTGAGACGCATCTTAGTAACCATTTGTAACAAGGTCTATCATAATACTTCTTGAAATATTCAGATTTACAAATTCTTGCATTATTATCACTTAATTTTGCTCATATACTTATTTACCATGTATTCTTGAACCTTAATTTACACACACACACACACACATTGTAACATATGATTGTGGGTTGCACATTGAATTATTATATTATTTATGTTCTTTTGTTAAAGGTAACAACTAAGGAAAATGGATAGTATATAATTTGAAATAAAAAAACAAAAAAAAAGAGCAAAAAAAAAATAGTGATAATAAAAATGTAGATAAATTTGGTTTCGTAGCCTTGCTAATCTAAGGAATTAAATCCGAAGGGGTGTTTCAACACCTAATACCCTAAAATCAATTGACTTAGAAGCTATTGACCTAACGCTTGTTACATGGGTTGAGGAAAAAATCTTAAGGGAATCGAACATTGCACTATCCACGTATCAGTATCTGTGACCTGAGTTACTAAGCTCATAAGGGTGTCTCAACAACTAATGCCTTAAGACCAACTATTTTGGAGTCATTAGCCGAAAGCTCGTTACATGGGTTAAAGATACATGGTGTTTTAAGTTATATATGTGTGTGTGTATATATATATATATTTTTAAAAAATTATTCCAACCTAAGGAAGTTAACCTTAAATATTAGATTTTTTTTTTGTTTTCTTCCAAGAAAAGCTCCATAATTATGAATTGATATATTGAGCATAAAAGAAAAGTTTATTAATATTTTGTTAAGAGATATTGAGTAGATATATAAATTTAATGAGAGTTTGTTTATCTAGATAGATTAATGGAGTTGAATGCTGACTACCTTGCTCTGTGGAATTTGCAAAGTATTTTTCTATTTTAACTCTTTGATTACTAGGGAATAGTAATAAGCTGGTTGGGGGTGTGTGATTAATACTTAAAAGTGTATTTTTATGAAGGTTTTATATCATCATGGTGCACTTAAAGTATCAATAACTCCTTAACTAAAGCATGTTTTATAATAATATATCTAATAATATAAAATACCTTTAATTTATGGTAAATGTTCATTTTAAATGCAGGCTATCAGATAAATGAAAGGATTGATTGATGAATTTAAGAACTGAAATTGAAAGGACAAAAAGATGGCGAAACTTAGAAAAGAGATGCTGATGCTATCTAAACCGGAACACTGTTTGATAATTGGGTCATATACAGAGCTGTAGATCTCATATTTAAGTTTAATTTATATGAATGGAAAGGTAAAACATAGACCTACAACTTTTATATGGAGCCCAAGATCTAAAAATACCATTTTCAAGTCCAAATTAGAGCAACAATAAAGAAGTCCAAATCTATCCTCCAGCCCGAGCACTGTTCAGTATTTAAGTCATATCTGGAGTTCTATAAGTCAAAATGATTCAAATTTTTTATACATGAAAGCTAAGATAATTTTCTACAACTTTCATGTTTCAAGTGGTTCCAATTTAGATGTTATCAATGATGTTTTGGGTACACAAGAGAAGATAGGGATTCTCACCAACTCAAGAGTTGGCCACCCACTCATCAATTAGTCATCAAATCAATAGTTTTCAATTTTAGCCCGTGAAAAAAAGCATTTACCATGCATTTAGGCATCTTAGTTTCTAGATCATGATCATGCTCTTACTTTCTCTCTTTGTATGTTTTTAATGCTTAAGTTTTGCTTTCATTAATATCAAGTTTATGCCTTTCAATTCCTTTTCTTAGTTAATTTTTATCTTATTTATGTTCTTATTTTATTTATTTATTTATTTTTCTTTTTTTTTATTATGTCTAGCTAAGTCTATTATGTCAAGGTGAAAAGGTTACACTAATGGTGTAAGAATAAGTATAGTGTAAACTTATTATGGACTTTAAGGTTTGATACTAACATGTTTTATATTTGTTATCTTGTTTACTCTTTAATACTTTGCTTGTTAAATGACTAATCTTGATTAATGTTGTATAACACTTAGTACAACAAATGCTTGACACTTTTATAGCCCATACTGTATGGTATAACCGACACCTGAGCTATGAAAGCAACTTGATTTGTTGTTAACATAAGTTATAATCATGAATGCTTGATAAAATTTACAGGTATTAGCATTAATCGAATAAGATGACTAATGTAATCATGTTAACAATCTATAATCTAATTGAAACCTTTTTTGTGTGTGGTTTCCAATTGAATAATAAGAGTTTATACTATACTTGTTTGACATACCATTAGTGGAACCTCTAACCTTGACATTTTTTGTTATCATTGTTTAATCCTTACATTTATATTCTATCTTAAAGTTCTCATCATCTTCTTCTTCTTCTCCATCTCTTTCTTTACTACTACTATTACTACTAGTGTTATTGTTGTTATTACTATTGTTATTGTTTGTTATTATCATTTATAATTTATATAATTAACCTTCATATGGTTCGATCTCGATTTTGTTGGGTTATTTATTACTTCGACACTCCTGCACTTGGGAGAAGACATTAATCTTTTATTCGTGTCAGTTGTGATTCAGGTTATATACCTACCTAAGTCAAATAAGCTTTTCTAATCTAATGAAGAAAGAAAGAAAAGTGCTCATTATTAAAAAAAAAAAACATTGAAGATTTCTAACCACAACTTTCAATTTCTAACCAATCTAAGGTTAGAAGAAAAAAATAAAAATAAAAAACAATTTGACAAAAGACTGTAAAAAAAATTATAAAAGAATGAAGATCAAATGTTAACAAAAATATAAAGGGAAAATGACATTAATTAATTTAAAGGTGAAATTAAAAGAAATCAAACTTTTTACAAAATAAATCAAAACTCAAAATAAAAAAGATAAAAACTAAAATGAAAAAATAAAAATAAGAAGAAAAATAATATTTCAAATAAGGATGAAATAGAAAATAAATTTAAAGTTTATAAAAAGGAATTATGATGAAAAATAAGACAATAAAAAACAAGAGAATCAAAATAGAAATCTAAACAAAATAAAAAGATAACATGGATTTTTTGGATTAGATAACGCCCTTTTCGAGACAAACAAATAGAAAGAAAGAAGATAAAAGCTAATGAAGATGGCATATAAGACAAGAGTTATTGCAAAATGCTACTCATAACAACCTATAATATAATTTAAATAAACTTTTGCACATGTTGGTCGAATGGAAACTATTGTAATTAGACAGCTTAGTTGCAATTATAGGCTTTTTAACCTAGTATGAAATCAACTTTCCTCAAGGAAGAATTGGAGGAAGATGTTTATATAGATCAAGCTCCAAGTAATGTAAAGTAATGTGATGAGATAAAGAGACAATGCTTGTTGACTTTGTGACACTCTTCATGATTTAAAATACGTACCAATAGCATGAAACATCAACATTAATTAATATTTTCATCAAATGATTTTGATAGATGTCAATGTAAGCCATCACTTTATGTGAAGAACATAGTAGCAAATTTTTTTATGGTTCGCCTTTATGTTGATATTATGATATATGCAAATTCTAATGCAAACATGGTTAAGGAATTCAAGAATGTATGATATGGCAAGTTGCAAACGAGTAGTAGTTCTTATGGTAATCAATGAAAAATTCTAGTAAGATAATGATGCAGAGAGGGCAGATTAAAAAAGTTTTAAGAGCCTTGTTAGTTCCTTTACTTATCTCACAAACAAAAGGCAATATATAATTTATTCCATGAGTTTAATTTACAAACTTATAAAAGAACCAACTAAGCTTCATTTTGTAGCAGCAAAAAGGATTTTGCATTATCTTCAAGTTACGAAGAATCTTGGGAGCAGAAGATAAAAATTGACTAGTTCTGAAAATAGTGACTGGGTTGGTACTCTTACTGATTTACATACATTAGGATATGATTTTTGAGGCTTAAATGTGATTCCATAAAGTTCAAAAAAATAAAATTAAATTGAATTGTCACTATATTGCAGCTAATGAAGCTGTTTATAAAGCAATTTAGTTAAGGACTCTTACTGATTTATACCAAAAATCCTTAGAATCTAGCACCATTTTATATGATAATATGTTAGCCATTGCAATAATTACAA
This sequence comes from Populus ilicifolia, assembly GCA_015708895.1. NCBI lineage: Eukaryota > Viridiplantae > Streptophyta > Magnoliopsida > Malpighiales > Salicaceae > Populus > Populus ilicifolia. The sequence goes on along the minus strand of SRLM01001317.1, from coordinate 55,770 downwards.
ACTTGATTTTTCATGCAATATCAAAGAATATTGAATTGCATCACCATTTTATTCATGAAATGGTTTCCAAGAAAGAGCTTTATATGGACTTCATCAATACAAGCGATCAACCAAGAGATGTTCTCATCAAAACTATGTCTCCAAAAATGTTTCAGCAATTCAAGTTCTTAAAAAATTAAAGTTAAGAGGTAGAGTTAAAAAGTAATTTGTATTTTGCTATGTCTATATTAATTATTTTTTTGTCAAGGATGTTTATGTCTTTTGATTAACCTAGACATTCTGTAGCTACCTTTCTTGATCTAAATATATTTTTTAATGTTTTTAAATAGAGTTTTATAATTAAATAGAGAACTTTATAAAATACAAATAAATTATTTTTGAAATTTCTATCCAGAATTTCAAGAATTATATCTTTTAAACTAAATGTTAGATTACTCGTCACTTTTCAATGCAAATATTATTTTAATGTATTTCTGAATAAAAAAACATTTTAAAAAATAATCGTTATTATACTCTCAAATATCTTTTGGTTAGGCTCTTATGTTTAGTATTGGACGTCTTCTAGATATATACTAGTTAAATGGTTCGCATTACAATGCGAGTCAATCTTTTATTTTCATAAAAAATATTAAAAAAATCTAAGACTCAAGAGTATTAGATTTGGGTGTAACATTAGACCCAACAATAATATTTATAATATTAATAATAATATTTAACTTGTTTTCTCAAGTTCTTTTATTTTTTTAATCTTTTCAAAAAACAAGTTATGATTTTTTTATAGTAATAATGTTTTTTTAATTATTTCTTATAATATTTACTATAATATTTCATATATATACATTCTATAATATACCACCTCAAGTGGAGGGTGGAGGATTGACCCAAAGATTGAAGTGAAAAGCAGTAAAAGAAATTGTAGAAAATAGCTTGGTGAAGACATTTACAATTTAAATCTCCTTTTTTATAACTCTATTTCATACAAAATAATAATCAATTTCAACATGTTTTATACGAGTACGAGAAATATGATTTGCAGATAAGTAAGTAGCATCAAAATTATCACACTAAATGATAGAAGCAGAAATAAAAGAATTCGAAGACTTGTTAATAAATATTAAAACCAGGTAACCTCAGTAGTACCGCCTACTAAAACTTGGATTCAGTAAAAAAATAAGCAAATATATATTGTTTATCTAATTTTTATAAAATTAACTTTTAATTGAAAAAATCAAGATAATTATATAAAGATTTACAATCATTGATATTACCTGTATAATCTATATTTATAAAATCATGTAACATAAAAGAATAACTATGAGTAGGATCGAGGCCATACATCATCATACCTCAAAGGTAATGCAAAATTAGAACCCCTGATTCTTTTTTCCCCTTAATCTCCTCAAACCTAATCCTCCAGCCCCATCCACACCAGTATCACGTTTTTCCTCTTAATCCAAAATGAGAATTGAAATTTTCTTTAGAAATGATGATAGGATGTTGTTTAAAAAATAAAACTTTTAGTGAAGATTTTTTTATTTAAATTGAGTATATTAACGAGATAAAAAGAATTTTAGTGATGTATATTTTTTTTATCTTTATTTAATCATTTTGATTTTTTTAATTTGGGTACATTTATTTTTATAATAATGTTTTTGGTTTTTATTAAATAAATGACATGAAAAAATATTATATTTTTAAAAATTAAATATATTAATAACAAAATGAAAACATTTACTGGAAAATCATTTTGTTTCAATAAAAATTAAATTATCACTTTTTTAAAAGAAAATATAAGTTCCACAGAAAACATATTTAGCAATGCTTGAACATGACGTTACATGACATCTAGGATAGTCTCCTTTATTTAACACCAAACTAGGTAATTGATATGGAGCTCAAACTGAAAATATAAAAACCAATCTCACACGGAAAACATTCTCTTCTTTCTTTTCATTGAATTTGCTTGAATGGCATAACTTGGACGCCATTAGAGAAAAAAGAAGCAAAAGATTCCATTTCAGGCCTCTTCAAAGCCACGCCAATTTCAGTCCTTCGGTCGCTTCCATTTCCAATATCCAACACTGAAAACGCTCCAGTTCTATCTATGGATGTGAGCTCCACCTTCTCGACATTTCCCCATCCAAAATCCGAGTTGTAAAATTTTAATCCGGTCGCTCCAGCAACACTAATTAGTCGCACTTCTGGCCCCAAACTTAACAACATCTCAAACCTCTCACTTGAACCTTCAAGGAGTCCCTTCTCCAGTCCCTTTATGGAAGCGCTAAACTTCTCGGCTATGGTGTGATTTTGTCATGTGAATCATCCACTAAATATAAACATGCATAAAACCATTGTGAGCATCCAATTATGATGAGATGTTATTTTAAAGGCTGTTTGTTTTTGTGTTAAATATATTTTTTATTTTTTTCTTTGTTTAAAATTAATTTTTTTGGTATTTTCTAATTATTTTGATGTGTTTATGTAAAAAATATTTTTTTTTAAAATAAAAAATATTATTTTAACCTATTTTTGAATAAAAAGCCTTTGAAAAACAACCATTATTATACTCTCAATATCTTTTAGTTAAGCTCTTATGTTCAGTATAGGACGTCTTTTAGATATGTACTAGTTAGGTGGTTTGCACTACATTGCGAGTCAACCTTTTTTTTTATAAAAAAATATCAAAAAAAATTTACGACTCAAGAGTATTAGATTTGGGTGTAATACTAGACCTAATAATAATATTTATAATATTAATAATAATCTTTAAGTTGTTTTCTCAAGTTCTTTTATTTTTTTAATCTTTTCAAAAAACAATTTATGGTTTTTTTTATAGTAATAATGTTTTTTTTTAATTATTTCTTATAATATTTACTATAATATTTCCTATATATACATTCTATAATATGCTCTCTCAAGCTGAGGGTGGAGAATCGACCAGAAACTTAAATCAAAAAACAGTAAAAGAATTATTAGAAAGTAGCTTAGGGAAGACATTTTCAAGTTTATCCCAAGAAGAAATAAAATGAATTTGAATCTCGTTCTTCGCAATTCTATCTCGTATAAAATAATAATCAACCTCAACATGTTTTGTGTGAGCATGAAAAACATGTTCGCAGATAAGTAAGTGACACCAAGATTATCACACCAAATGGTAGGAGTAGAAATAGAAGGAATTTCGAGACCTATCAATAAATACTGAAGTTAGATAACCTCAACAGTACCATCTGCTAAGACTTTATAATCCGCCTCAGTAGAGAAACGAGCAAATGTACATTGCTTATTTAATTTCATAAAATTAACATCTGACCAAAGAAATCAAGATAATCATACGTAGATTTGCGATCATCAATACTACCTATCTAATCTACATTCATAAAATCATGTAACATAAAAAAAGAACTATGAGTAGGATGGAGACCATATGTCATCATACCTCGAAGGTAATGCAAAATGAGAACCTTTGTTTCTTTTTTCCCCTTAATCTCCTTTGCTCCAATCCTCGAACCCCATCCACACCGTATCATGTTTGTCCACAACATCGATCTCTCTTCTCTACTCATGATGAAGAAACTCATATAGTAAAACAAATTAGAAAAAAAAGGGTGATGTGTTGACGGTTACTAATTTGAGAGATGAAAGCACTCTCTCTCACACACATCAGATGAGAACTAATGTGGGAAAAAAAAAGAGATCATGATAGGAGACAGGAGAAAAAGCCATGGTGGCCAAATGATCAAAACTATATCTTCAAAAATGTTTTAGCAATTCAAGAAGTTTTTAAAAATTACAGGTTAAGAGGGAGAGTTTAAAAGTAATTTGTAGTTTGCTATGTTTATACTAATTATTTTCAGTTAAAGATGTTTATGTCTCTATCCTAGACATTGAGATTATTGTATCTCTATGATCTAGAAATATTTTTTAATGTCTTCAAATAGAGTTTTAAAATTAAATAAAAACTTTATAAAATACAAATAAATTACTTTTTGAATTTTGGATGAATAGAAGAAAAAAAATATTTCTGTCAAGAATTATATCTTTTAAACTTAATGTTAGATTACTCATCACTTTTCAATGCAAATTGACACAGTGAAAAGATTGATGTCTTCTCCCAAGTATAGGAGTGTCGAAGTAATAAATAACTCGGCAAGACCGGGGTCGAACCACAAGGAGGTTATTGTACAAATTATAAATAACAACAAGAACAATAATAACAATAATAATAATAATAATAATAATAATAATAATAATAATAATAATAATACTAGTAGTAGTAGTAGTAGTAATAAAGAAAGAGAAGAAGAAGATGATGGTGATGATGATGATAACTTGGAGATAAAATGTTAATGTAAGGGTTAAACAATGATAATATCAAATGTCAAGGTTAGAGGTTCCACTAATGGTATGTCAAACAAGTATAGTATAAACTTTTATTGTTCAATTGAAAACCACACATAAAGGAGGTTCCAATCAGATTATAGATTGTTAACATGATTACATTAGTCATCTTATTCAATTAATGCTAATACTTGTAAATTTCATCAAGCATTTATGATTATAACTTATATTAACAACAAATTAAGTTCCTTTTCATAGCTCAGGTGTCGGTTATACCATACAGTATGAGCTATGAAAGTACCAAGCATTTGTTGTACCAATTGTTATACAACATAAATCAAGATTAGTCATTTAACAAGCAAAGTATTAAAGAGCTTGACTTGATGACAATCCTTATCTTCTCTTGTCTGCCCAAAACATCATTGATGATGTCAAAATTAGAGCCACTTGAAAACATGAAAGTTCTAGAAAATTGTCTCAGATTTCTTGTGTAAAAATTCAGCTCATTTCGACTTCTAGAACTCCAGATATGGCCAAAATACTGAACAGTGCTCGGGCTGGAGGACAGATTCGGGCTTCTTTGTTGTTACAATAATTTGGACTTGAAAATGGCCTTTTCAGATATTGGGCTCCATATGGCCTATGTTTTACCTTTCCATCCATATAAAGTAGACCTAAATCTGAGATCTATAGTGACACGACGAAAAGATTGATGTCTTCTCCCAAGTGCAGGAGTGTCGAAGTAATAAATAACCCGGCAAGACCGGGGTCGAACCACAGGGAGGTTATTGTACAAATTATAAATAACAACAA
>SRLM01001317.1:33242-49551 GCA_015708895.1 Populus ilicifolia | reverse complement strand
GACATCTCTTTTCTAAGTTTGATCATCTCTTTGCCTTTGTAATTGAAGTTCTTAAAGTCATCAATCAATCCTTTCGTTTATATGATAGGTCTACATTTAAAATGGACATTTACCACAAATTAAAGGTATCTTATATTATTAGATAGATTATTATAAAACGTACTTTAGTTAAGGAGTTATTGATACTTTAAGTGCAAAATGATGATATGAAACCATGATAAAAATGTACTTTTGAGTACTAATCATATAGCTCCAGATATGACCCAATTACCGAACAATGTTCCGGTTTGGATTGCACTGACATCTCTTTTCTAAGTTTGATCATCTCTTTGCCTTTGCAATTGAAGTTCTTAAAGTCATCAATCAATCCTTTCATTTATGTGATAGAGCTGCATTTAAAATGAACATTTACCACAAATTAAAGGTATCTTATATTATTAGATAGATTATTATAAAACGTACTTTAGTTAAGGAGTTATTGATACTTCAAGTGCAAAATGATGATATAAAACCATGATAAAAATGCACTTTTGAGTACTAATCACAAATAATCTTTGAAGATTCCAAATTCCATCTCCTCCAAAAATTACACTAATAATCTAGAAGACTAATTTTGGACATTTTCAACTAGCAAGTTTAGGTTGCTTCATCAAGATTTTTATCTTCAAAAGTTCGATTGCACATCAATTCCACCATTTGCTTATCTTTAGGTGCTAACCCTTTATAAAATTGTGAAACCAATCTCCATGTTTCAAAATCATGATGAGGACAGGTATTAAGCAAGTTTTTATATTTATCCCAACACTTGTAAAATGTTTTTCCTAGTTTTTAAGTGAAAGTGGTGGTTTGTCTTTTCAAAGAGTTTGTTCAATGAGAAAGGAAAAATTTCTTTAAAAATTGTTGTTGCATTTCATCCTAAGTACAAAGGGATCCTGACCTAATATTTTATAGCCATGTTTTAGCTTTATCTTTTAATGAAAAAGAAAAATGCTTTAATCTAATGGTATTCATGTTACAATTTACGTCATTATAAGTGTTACAAACTTCTTCAAATTCTAAGCCATAAAAAGTCGATAAAAGTTGAATAATACCTGGCTTAAAATTAAAATGAGATGCATCAGGAGGAAAAACAATACATGATGATGCACTTATTCTTGTTGGATTTATATGATCTCTAAGTGTTCTAACATGATTATTCTCATTATTCTCATTATAAATTAATTGATTATCTTCTTTAGTCATATTTTCTAAAGAAAATGAGGATTTCCTAGAAAGTCTACCACTTAATGTACTTGTCCAAACTCTCATGCAAATGTAAAAGAAAAAGAGAAAGAAAAAAGATACAACAATTAGAAAAACAAACAAAAGTGACAATAAAATAAAATAAAATAAAATATTTAATTTATACAATAACTTACCTCCACAACAATGGCGCCAAAAACTTGACACGATCAAATAGTTGATATCTTATCCCAAGTGCAGGAGTGTCAAAGTAATAAAAAACCCGGCAAGATCGGGGTCAAACCATAGAGAGGTGAATTATATAAATTACAAATAATAAAATAATTTTTGATATTTGAAGAGAACTTTGAGATGTAATATTGATGTAAGAATTAAATAATGATAAAATAGATGTCAATGTTAGAGGATTCACTAATGGTATTTCAAATAAATATAACAAACTTTTTTTATTACTCAACTAGAAGCCACACATAAAAGAGGTTCCTATAAGATGATTTATCGTTATTAGCTCATTATAAATTATTAACATGATCATATTAATTATTTTATCTAAGTAACACGATACTAATAAATATCATCAAGCATTCATGTTGCTAGCTTATGTTAACAACAAATAAAATTCCTATCATAATAACGATGTCAGTCGAAGACTATGAAGGATCAAATATTTGATGTACCAAGTGTTATACAACACAAATCTAAATTAACTATTTAACAAGCAAGGTATTAAGAATTAGTTAGATAAAAAGATAAAACATGTTAATAACAATCTTTCTTGGATATAAACATTAAAGTTCATGTTAAGTTTATATCATACATATTCTAACACCATTAGAGAAACCTTTTCACCTTGACATAATAAACTTAGCTAAACATAATGAAGAAGAAAAATATAAATAAACTAGATAAGAACATAAACATGATATAAGTGATTGATACTTAAAAGTGTATTTTTATCAAGGTTTTATATCATCATTTTGCACTTTAAGTATCAATAATTCCTTAACTAAAGCATGTTTTATAATAGTATATCTAATAATATAAGATACCTTTAATTTTTGGTAAATTTTCATTTTAAATGAAGGCCTATCACATAAATGAAAGGATTGATTGATGAATTTAAAAACTGAAATTGAAAGGATAAAGAGATGGTTAAACTTAGAAATGAGATGTTGGTGTAATCCAAACTGGAACATTATTCGGTAATTGGGTCATATTTGGAGCTATAGATCTCAGATTTAGGTCTACTTTATATGGATGGAAAGGTAAGACATAGGCCTACAACTTTCATATGGAGCCCAAGATCTAAAAAGGCCATTTTTAAGTTCAAATTGTTGCAACAACAAAGAAGCCCGAATCTGTCCTCCAACCCGAGTACTGTTTAGTATTTTGGCCATATCTAGAGTTCTAAAAGTCAAAATAACCTGAATTTTATTACACAAGAAAACTAAGACAATTTCCTACAACTTTCATGTTTTAAATGACTCCAATTTTGATGTTACTAATGACTTTTTGGGCAGACAAAAGAAGATAAGGATTGTCACCAAGTCAACAGTTGACCACCTACTCATTAATTAGTTATTAAATCAATAGTTCCTAATTTTGGCCTATAAAAGGAGGCATTTACCATGCATTTAGGCATCTTGGTGTCCAGATCAAGATCATGCTGTTGTTTTCTCTCTTTGTATTTTTTTGTATTGCTTATGCTTTGCTTTTATTAATATCAAGTTTATGCCTTTTATTTCCTTTCTTTTGCTTTGTTAACTCTTATCTTATTTATGTTCCTATTTTGTTTATCTTTTTTTCTATCTTTTATTATGTCTAGCTAAGTGTATTATGTCAATGTGAAAAGGTTACACCAATGGTGTAAGAATAAGTATAATATATACTTAATATGGACTTTAATGTTTAATACTAACATGTTTTATATTTTTTTTATCTTGTTCCCTCTTTAATACTTTGCTTTTTAAATGACTAATCTTGATTTATGTTGTATAACACTTGGTACAACAAATGCTTGACACTTTTATAGCCCATACTGTATGGTATAACCGACACCTGAGCTATGAAAGGAACTTGATTTGTTGTTAATATAAGTTATAATCATGAATGCTTGATGAAATTTACAAGTATTAGCATTATTTGAATAAAATGACTAATGTAATCATGTTAACAATCTATAATATGATTGGAACCTCCTTTGTGTGTGGTTTTCAATTGAATAATAAGAGTTTATACTATACTTGTTTGACATACCATTAGTGGATCCTCTAACGTTGACATTGTTTGTTATCGTTGTTTAATCCTTACTTTAATTTTCCATCTCAAAGTTCTCATCAATTTTTCTTCTTCTTCATCTTTATTATTGTTGTTGTTATTATTATTATTATTACTACTACTACTACTATTACTACTAGTATTATTAGTATTATTACTACTACTACTATTATTATTGTTGTTATTGTTACTATTGTTGTTGTTGTTTATAATTGTTGTTTATAATTTGTACAATTAGTCTTCTTGTGGTTCGACTCCGGTCTAAGTATAGGAGAGGAAATGAAAGAGCATAAACAAGAGATTAATTTAGCATGAAAGAAAACTTAAACATTACAAAGATATAAAGAGAGAAAGCAAGAAGATGATTTTGATTTGAAAATTAATATGACTAAATACATGGAAAATGCCTTCTTTTATAGGTTAAGATTTAGAACTATTGATTGGTTGAATAAGAAAATAATTTATGGCCAGCGATTGATTTGGTGGCTACTATGTTTTTGATATTGTGGGCTGATTATTGATATTATTGGCTGACCAAAATATCATTGCTAATATCAAATTAGAGCCCCCTGAATTATGAAAGTTGTGGGCAATCTCAACTTTCCAACAAAAAAAAAACTAGAGCTCATTTGGACTTTTAAAACTCAAGATATAAGCTAAAAACTGAACAGTGTTTGAGCTGCAGGATAGCTTCCAACTTATTTGTTGTTGCTAAGATTTGAACTTGAAAATGATAGAATTGAGTCTTTGAGTCATATGAAAGTTTTAGATTTATGTCTTACCTTTCCATCCATATAAAGTGGACTTAAATCCGATATCACAGCTTTAGATATGATCCAATTACAGAATGATGTTCGAGTTTGGATTGTACTAGCAACACTTTTCTAAGTTTAGCCCTCTCTTTGTCCTTTCAATTTCAATACTTAAACTCATTAATCAATCCTTTTATTTATGTGATAGACTACATTTAGGATGAAGATTTACCATGAATTAAAGGTATATTGTATTATCAGACTTGTTAATATAAAACACGCTTTAGTTAGTGAATTTAATGATACTTTATGTGCAATATGATGATATAAAACCTTAATGAGAATGCATTTTTTAGTACTAATGACACCCCCAACCAAATTATTACTAGTCCTTAGTAATCAAAATGTTAAAATAGAAAAGCAATTTGCAAATACCACAAAGAAAGACATTTATCATTTAACTTCTATTAATATATCCAGATAAACAAACTCGTATAAAATTTATATAGTTGCTTCATACTTCTTAAATAAGATATTAATAAACCTTCTTTTGGTGCTCAATAAATCAAAACATAGCTATGGAGCATTTCATGGAAGAAAACAAAATTTTTATTCTAATGTTTAAGGTTAACTTCCTTGGCTCGAGATTATTATCTTCTTTTTTTAAGTAAGAATTTATAACACAAAGTATCTTGAACCCATGTAATGAGCTTTTGGCTAATGACTCTCAGATCAGTTGTTCTTAGGGCATCAGGTGTTAAGATATCTGATATGACTAAAAGATTGATGTCGTATCCCAAGTGCAAGAGTGTCAAAGTAATAAATAACCCGACAAGACTGGGGTCAAGCCACGATGAGGTTAATTGTATAAATTATAGATGACAATAATAAAACAACAACAAGAACAACAACAACAAGAACAACAACAACAACAATAATAACAACAACAATAATAACAAGAATAATAATAATAATAATATCAGCAGCAGCAGCAGTAGTAATAAAGAAAAGAAGAAGAAGAAGAAGAAGAAGATGAGAACTTTAAGATGAAATATATTAATGTAAGGATTAAACAATGATAATAACAAATGTCAAGGTTAGAGGCTCACTAATGGTATATCAAACAGGTATATTATAAACTCTTATTATTCAATTGGAAACCACACACAAAGGAGGTTTCAATCATATTATAAATTGTTAACATGATCACACTAGTTATCTTATTCGATTAATGCTAATACATATAAATTTATCAAGTATTCATGATTATAACTTATGTTAACCACAAATCAAGTTCCTTTCATAGTTCAGGTGTCAGTTATACCATATAGTATGGGCTGTGAGAGTGTCAAGTATTTGTTGTACCACGTGTTATACAACATAAATCTAGATTAATCATGTAACAAACAAAGTATTAAAGAGTGAACAAGATAACAAATACAAAACATGTTAGTATCAAACATTAAAGTCCATATTAAGTTTACACTCTATTTAGTCTTACACCATTAGTGTAACCTTTTTACCTTGACATAATAAACTTAACTAAACATAATGAAAGAAAGAAAAATAAATAAGATAAAAGGTAACTAAGTAAATGAAAGGAAATGAAAAGCATAAACTTGATATTAATGAAAGCAAAGCATAAACATTATAAAAAATATAAAGAGAGAAAGTAAGAGTATGATCTTGATCTGGAAACCAAGATGCCTATATGCATGACAAATACCTCATTTTATAGGCTAAAATTTGAAACTATTGATTTGATGACTAATTGATGAGTGTGTGACCAACTCTCGATATGGTGACAATCCTTATCTTCTATTCTTTACTTAAAATGTCATTGATAACGTCAAAATTGGAATCACTTGAAAACATGAAAGTTATAGGAAATTATCTTCAATTTCTTATGTAAAAAATTAAGGTAATTTGGACTTCTAGAACTCTACATATGGGTCAAACACTGAACAGTACTCAGGCTGTAGGATAGATTTGAACTTCTTTGTTATTGCTCCAATTTGGACTTGAAAATGACCTTTTTAAATCCTGGGCTCTATATTAAAGTTGTTAGCCTCTATCTTACCTTTCCATCTATATAAAGTAGACCTAAATCTGAGATCTACAGCTCTAGATATGACCTAATTACCAAATAGTATTCTAGTTTGAATAGTGTTTCAGAAAAACAATTTACAAATTCCACAAAGCAAGGTATTCATCATTCAACTTCCATTAATCTATCTAGATAAATAAAATCTCATTAAATTTATATATCTGCTCAATACCTCTTAAACAAGATATTAATAAACCTTTTGTGTGTGCTTAATATATCAACATATAGTTATAGGTCTTTACTTGGAAGAAAACAAAATTCTTGTTCTAATGTTTAAGGTTAACTTTCTTTGGTTGAGATTTTTTTTCTTTTTTCTTTAAATATATATACATGTAACTTAAAACATAATGCATCTTTAACCTATATAACAAGCTTTTAGCTAATGACTCCCAAACTAGTTGGTCTTAGGGCATTAGTTGTTGAGACACCTCTACGAGCTTAGTAACTCGAGTTGTAGATATTGATACATAGATAGTGCAATGTTTAATTTTCTTAGGCTTTTCTCCTCAACCTATGTAACAAGTGTTGGGTTACTAGTTTCCAAGTCAGTTAACTTTAGGGTATTAGGTGCCAAAACACCCCTTCAGGTTTAATTGCTTAGGTTAAGGAGGCTACAAAACCAAACTTATCTACATTTGTATTATAATTATTTTTTTCTTTTTTTTATTTCAAATTATATACTATACCTTTTCTTTGGTTGTTACCTTTAACAAAAGAACATAAATAATATAATAATCCAATGTGCAACCCACAATCATATGTTAAAGTGTGTGTATGTGAAAATTAAGGTTTAAGAATACATGTGAAATGAGTATATGAGCACAATTAAGTGATAATAATATGAGAGTTTGTAAATCTGAATATTTCAAGAAGTATTATAATAGACCATGTTAAGAATGGTTACTAAGATGCGTCTCAAGAGTCACTTTAACAAAAGAGCTCCTTTACTCTTCAATCCTAGTAATAACAATTTTGCAATTTTACACATGCTTTATAAAATGGAAAATAATTTTTTTTATCAACTACTACCCTCTCCCCCCAATCAAAACGAGACATTGTCCTCAATGTTCTAAAGTAGAAAGATAAAGTACAAAAGACATCACCTGAAATAACGAACATTGACAAACTTGAAACACACTTAAATAAAAATAAAAAAAATAACAAAACACAATAATAAAATAAAAGGACATAAAAATTCACAAATAAAGACTCAAATCCAATCTAAGCTTTTTATGTCTTTTCTTAGATGACCAATTTATATGATTCATGGAGGGATCAATTGCAGGAATGAAAAATTATAGTTGGTCAATCAATTATTTAGCAGTAGTAGTAGAGATTATGATTTGTCATGCAGAAGATGTTAGAAATTCCTATTCCACAGCATGATCAAGAAAAGACAACAACTTATCATAATAACCATTAACATTAGCAAACCTATGGGTTTATTGTGAATGTGCAGTTGAGCTCAAGAGGAAATATGAAAGATCTCTTCCAATGTGCCTAGACCACCTGGTAAGGCAATAAAGATATTAACATGGTTAAACATTGCATTCATTTGAGTAGACATTATGGAGATCTATAATTTCTCTCTAATTATTTTTTGAATGATGTCCCCTTGTGCTAAAACTTTAGGGACAACCCCCAAAACATGACTACCTCCTAAAAATACAACTATTGACACACCTCCCATTAACCCAAGACTGCCTCCCCCATACACTAAATGAATCTTTCTATCAGCTAGTACCTGACCAAGATAATTTGCTGATTCTAAAAACTCCTTTTCTTTCCCAGGACTAGATCTATCAAAAACACAAATATTTTTGATGTGATGACCTGAGGAACTTGCCGTTTTTACATACTTTTATATTTGTTAAATGTATGAGTAGAGTAGAAATGAAAGGAAGAGAGGATTTTATAGATGAGAAATTAAAAAGGCAATCATATCACCTATATATAGGCCAGCTGAAGTCTCATTCTCTCTCTCTCTCTCTCTATTTATTTATTTATTTTTGAAAAAGCTTGTGTATGTACAGATAGTTGTAATTATGGCTCATATCTTCCCTTGGTTTTACATCAAAGAACGACTTAAACACCCTCTACGGGTCGGGGATAGGCTTCCCACCCAGGTTTCTTAAAAACTGGCAAACAAGGTCTTTTTTAGTCAAATTCCCAAGACTAAGTCGATCATGTTCTTTATGAAAATGAGGCCATATATTATGAATTGCATGATGCACATTTCCACTAGGATATGTCTCAAGAGTTAATAGAAGATTATCTAAAGACTCCTTACTCAGGTCCTTCTTAATGAATTATATTTTATTTTTATGATTTATAGATACCATTTCTGAAAAACAACATTGTGGATTACAAGTCCATATGTTACATCGATGATAGACTTTTTGTCGTTTTGGACAACATTTCTTGATAAAAGTGTTTTTACCTGTTCCAAGCATGTGTGAAATAAAGGAATTAGAGGACTTACTTGATAATCGGACCTTTGCTTCAATCAACCAGCGAATATCATCAGGAATTCCATAATTTATTAACAATCTCAATCTTGCACATTTAGCACAGTAAAAATTTGTAATTGCATTTTGAGGCAGAGCGGGAAAATACTTTTTTAATTTTTCAAGATTAATGTCCATTATCAAATAGAATTAGAAGAGAGATTTAAAGAAGCACAAAAAATATATACACATATATCAATTATTATAGGAAACTAAAAGAACTAACTTAAGTCATGGAGTACGTTGTCAACCATTTGACTGGGATGAGAGAAACTAGCAAAAATCACTCAAAAAAACATAAACAAATAAGGAAAAAAATAATCAACCTTTATCTATAAGATCATTCAAACCAGTTGATTCATTTTCACTAGGAAAATTATCAAAGTAAGCTTTCAAACGATGTGCATTTACCTTAAAAACAATGTCATTAATTGAATTCTCAATATCAAAGGCCCCATAAGGATACACATGTTTCTTAATAAATGGACTGCCCCATCTTGATCTTAACTCTATAGGGAATAAATGGAGATGAGAATTATAAAACAAAACTTTTTTATCAGTATCAACTTTTTGATAATTTTATTACAAGTTTTGAAGAATGCATGTGTGTCCTTAAACATAGTGAGCCAGTAAAATTCATTTTGAAAGATTTTTACAGTTGTTTTTTTGACAAGAAATAACTTCCACATGCTTTAGAATGACAAAGTTGAATGACGCTAGTTACCTCAATGTTAGGAATGTATTTTTGAAATATTTGATTGGGATAATATTTGAATATATGGGTCATCCCAATCAAGGTTCTTCACTTCGTTAAAGGTTCTTCACTTCGTTCAAAACTTGATATTTTTTTCATACCAAGGTATTGGACTAAGAGAAAATAGGGATTTGTTAGGAAAGTAATTATCAATTGGTGTGATATTAGATGTTGAATTTATTGTCATTTTTGACAAAAGATCCGCATCAATATTTTTTTTGTATTTTTCATCCGTGATTTCTTCCTTAAAATAAATCATTTATAAATCTTCAGATTCATCCTACTCATTTTTACTTAAAGTAGATTCAAGTTGATCATAAATTAATTTGTTAATATGATCTACTTCTTGTAAATCATTATCATCTCTAGGTTGCTTACAAATACTGAAAATATTCATCTCCAATGTCATGTTTTCAAATGATAGTTTCATCAGTCCATTTCTACAATTAATCAATGCATTAGAAGTTGTAAGAAACAAACATTCTAAAATAATAGGAAATGAATTATATGCTTCAACAGGTTCTATGTCCAAGCTAACAAAATCCACAAGATAAATGAATTATCGACTTGTACTAACACATCTTCAATCATTCCTCTAGGCACTTTTATAGATATATCGGCAAGTAAAAGAGTTATAGAACTTGGTTTTAATTCACCTAGATTGAGACTTTGAAAAACTGAATATGGAAGTAAATTCACACTAGCACTAAGATGAAGTAAGGCTCTTTCAATTTTATGCTCTCCAATAAAGCAAGAAATTATAGGACAATCAAGGTCTTTATATTTCAAAGAATTATTGTTCTAAAGAATAGCACTTACGTGTTTGGCTAAAAAGGCTTTTTTTTTCACATTCAGTTTCCTTTTCACAATACATAGATCTTAAAAAAATTTAGCATAGGAAGGAACCTGTTTAATAACATCTAGCAAAGGTATATTGATTCTTACCTATTTGAAAGTTTCAAAGATTTCAGAGTTGTGATTGACTTTTCTTTGTTTGGTTATGGCATGAGGAAATAGAAGTACTGGCGGGGAATTAGTTGTTTCTTTATAATTTTCAAATTCAACCTCTTCCTTACCCTCAAAGATTGACTCATCATCTTTCTCACAAGGTTCAAGAATGAGTTTTTCAATAACCTTACCATTGTGAAGAGTAATGACTGATTTAACTTTATCCATGTGTTGGCTTCTGGAACTACTTGCATTTGCATTGTATTGCCCCTTGGGATTTTGTTGTAGTTGAGATGAAAACTTACCTTTCTCTTGAAAACTAAGGGCAGATATCAATTTTGTAAGAGTGTCTTTAAAATCTATCAAGTTTTGAGCAAGTTGAGTATTGATTGTCTCTTACTTTTCAATGAATGCATGTAATGTTTCCTCAAGATTTCTTCTTGGAGTTGGAGTATAAGGAAGTGCATATCCATAAGAATTTTTGAAATTATGGTGTGCTTGAAATGGTGGTTGTGAAGTTTGTACATTATTATTATCACTTTTCCAACTGAAATTTGGGTGATTTCTCCAACCATGGTTGTATGTTTGCGAGTATGGGTTATGGTTGGCCCTTTGAAAACTGTTTAAAGCATGGGCTTGTTCATGAAGACATTTATTAAAAGAAGGCAAGGTTGGACAATTATTAGTTGAGTGTTCATTTGTTTCACATATTTGACATACAATGTTTTCAATAGATTTTAATTGTCCATTTTTTTTCAATTCTAGTGTCTCGACTTTTCTATCTAAAGATGCATACTTGGATTCAAGGTCATGATCTTCCCTACGGTTATACATACTCTACTAGATGTATGAGGTTGAGTTTTACTCGATACCTCATAAGTACCAGTGGTGTCCGAATTTTGAGCATTATTAAGTAAGTCTCAATACCTATCCTAACATTAGTAAAATGTTTCTCCTAGTTTTTGAGTGAAAGTGGTGATTTGTCTTTTGAAAGAGTTTATTTTGTGAGATGGGAAAACTTTTTTAAAAATTGTTATTGCATTTCATCTCAAGCACAAATGGATCTTGGTCTTAAATTTTATAGCCATGTTTTAGCTTTATCTTTTAATGAAAAAGGAAAAAGCTTTAATTTGATGGTGTTCATGCTACAATTTGAGCCATTATATGTGTTACAAACCTCTTGAAATTCTCTTAAATGCAAGTATGAATTTTCTAAATTTAAGCCATGAAAAGAAGATAAAAGTTGAATAATGCTTGGCTTAAAATTAAAATGAGATGCATCAGGAGGAAAAACTATGCGTGATGGTGCACTTGTTTTTATGGGATTTATATGGTCTCTAAGTGTTCTAACATGGTTATTCTTATTATTCTCATTAAGAAGTAATTGATTATCTTCTTCGGCTATATTTTCTAAAAATGATGAGGATACCCTACAAAGTCTACCACTTAATGTACGTGATCACACTCTCATGCACGTTTAGGAATAGAATAAAAGGAAGGAGAAAACAAAAAAAGGAGAAATGAAACAAAAGAAACAAAGCTACAGAAAAGTGAAAAGAGAAAATATATACTATAATTTGTACAAGAACTTATCTCCTCGACAACGACGCTAAAAACTTGACAAGACTAAAAAATTAATGTCTTCTTCCAAGTGTAGGTGTGTCGAAGTAATAAATAACCCAGCAAGACCGGGGTCAAACCACAAGGAGGTTAATTGTATACATTATAGATGACAATAATAAAACAACAATAACAATAATAATAATAATAACAACAACAATAACAACTACAACAACAATAACAAGAATAATGAGGATAGATTCAGACTTCTTTGTTATTGCTCCAATTTGGACTTGAAAATGACCTTTTTAAATCTTAAGCTCTATATTAAAGTTGTTAGCCTCTGTCTTACCTTTTCATCTATATAAAGTAGACCTAAATCCAAGATCTACAACTCTAGATATGACCCAATTACCAAACAGTGTTCCGGTTTGGACTACACCGGCATCTCTTCTCTAAGTTTGGCCATCTCTTTGTTCTTTCAATTTCAATTCTTAAATTCATCAATCAATCCTTTCATTTATGTGATAGGCTTGCATTTAAAATAAACATTTACCATAAATTAAAGGTATTTTATATTATTACATATGTTATTATAAAATATGCTTTAATTAAAAAGTTATTGATACTTTAAGTGTAGAATGATGATATAAAATCTTGATAAAAAATGCACTTTTAAGTACTAATCGCAAAACCAAATGATGGAGGAAATGGACCCATAAAATCTATACTCCAATAGTCAAAGATTTCAATGATAAGAATAGAATTTAATGTCATCATGTGATGGTTTGAAATAGGTCTTAACTACAATTTTCACTTGTTTTACAAAATGCATATGTGTTCTTGAATATAATGGGTCAATAAAATCCACATTCTAAGATTTTTGCAGTTGCCTTTCTTGATGAGAAATGGCCCCCACATGTCTTAGAATGATAAAATTTAATCACATTTGTTACCTCATTGTTAGAAATGCATCTTTGAAATATTTGATCAAGACAATATTTGAATAAGGGTTATCCCAATAAAAGTTCTTCACTTCGTTCAAGAACTTTCTTTTGTCTTAGGTAGTCCAATGAGCTGACAAATATTCTGAAAGAAGAAAATTAACAATATTAGCAGACCAAGGCATTGTAGAGACAGAAAATAAAAATTCATCAGGAAAGTAGTCATTGATTGGTATGATATCAGATCTCGAATCAGTTATCAATCTTGATAAATGATCCGCGTCAACATTTTCGGTGCCTTTCTTATCCTTGATTGTGATATCGAATTCTTGAAGTAATAAATCCACCACACCAATCTAGTTTTAGAATCCTTTTTAGAAAGAAGATATTTCAACGCTGCATAATCGCTAAAAACAATAACAAGTGAACCAATAAGATAAGATTTGAATTTTTTCATACACAAATACTACTGTAAGTAATTCCTTTCCAGCGGTAGCATAATTCATTTGAGCACTATTTAAAGTTTTACTTGCATAGTAAATCACATAGGGTTTTTTATCTTTTCTTTATCCTAAAACACCACCCACGATATAATCACTAGCATCATATATTATTTCAAAAGGTAATGACCAATCAGGAGGTTGAATGACAGGAGTAGAAGAAAGCAAGTTTTTAAGTTTAACAAAAGCCTTTTCACAATGTTTAGTCCATTCAAAAATATTATCCTTTGTTAGAAGATTACACAGTGGCTTAGATATTGTACCAAAATCTTTGATAAACCTTATATAAAAACCAGCATGTCCTAAGAATGATATAACATTTTTAACAGATTTCGGTGTTGGTAAGTTGGTAATTAACTCAATTTTAGATTTGCCAAACTTAATTTCTATTAATGAAACAATGTGACCAAGTACAATACCGTTTGTTATCATAAAATGAGATTTTTTCCAATTCAGCACAAGATTCTTCTCTTCAATCCTATTCAAAACCTTTTCCAAGTTAGTTAAGCAATCATCAAATGAATCACTAAAAATAGAAAAATCACCCATGAAAATATTGATTGTGCATTAAAAGTATCATTAAATCTCTTATTGATTATTGCTTAAGAATGAACAAGTATTTTCATATTATGTAAGACATGAATCAAGCAATCTTTATACCAAAACTAAAGTTTGTGCATAAAATTCAAGATTATAACATTACCTAAATGATTTCTGAAATTTCTTTGCAATACTAAATCATTCATGAAGAAAATAAGAAGATAAACATTAAGATTCATTCATATCCTAAAGAACTCACCTCAATCACCATCATCCTTGATTCGAATCCAAGAAAGAGATTAGCTAACCATGATTTTATATAAGAACACTTCAATAAACATGAAATAACCTAAATCAAACTGAAATAATAAGCTTTACAAACTAAAGAACCGAAATCTATAAAGAAGAACACAACACAATTTCAGAAAAAATTCGGACACAAATCTGACTCTAAATTTGGACAGAAATTTGACCCTCTTAGAAGCCTCTTCTCGAGATGTCTATGAGACATATTTATAGGCAATTCTGTTACCTTTCTAGATCATTAAAGAACAACTCATTTGGACATCTGAGTCAAAAGTTATAGGCAAAACACCATAAGATGTTCTGAAACATCAAATCAGGACAGCTTTGCAACCACTTTGGTGCACGTTTTTCTTCCTCATTTATAAGCTATCTCTTTCTTCTTTTTAACCTAAAATAATGTAAAAATATCCCCTCCAGCTTTCCATCCATGTGCTTGCCTTCTTAGATCAATGAATTACCCAAAATAAATCAATTGTTGTTGTGTGGACATGTAAGATCATGGATTGTTTTTAGGCTGATTTGAAGGTTGATTTGGGGCTGATTTGGCGCTGAATCTAAGCATCAAATAAGTATACAAATATACCTATTCTAAAATTGATTTTTGGGACAAATTTGCACACAACATAAGGCAAGTTTGGTTGAAATAGATCATATGATATTCTTTTCTAGAATTGGAATAGAATTGATTTTTGGGACAAATTTGGAGCACTTATTTCAACCAAGATTTGCTTCAATCTTCAACTAAATGTCTCTTCAATTCTTTGTTCTAAATTTCCGATGTTGAATTTCTTGAATTAATTCATTTAAGCTCCAAAAACCTATCGAAATATTAAAACAAACTTCATTACTAAAAAACACATCAATTATTATAAAAAGACCAAATAAAAACAATAAATACATATGTAAAATAAGAGACTTAATGATACTTTTGATGCACAATCAGTATGTGACACGACGAAAAGATCGATGTCTTCTCTCAAGTGCAGGAGTGTCGAAGTAATAAATAACCCGGCAAGACCGGGGTCGAACCACAGGGAGATTATTGTACAAATTATAAATAACAACAATACAACAACAACAATAATAACAATAACAACAATAATAGTAATAACAGAACTAATAATAATAATAATAATAATAATAAAGAAAGAGAAGAAGAAGATGATGATGATGATGATGAGAACTTGGAGATAGAATATTAATGTAAGGATTGAACAGTGATAATAACAAATGTCAAGGTTAGAGGTTCCACTAATGGTATGTCAAACAAGTATAGTATGAACTCTTATTGTTCAATTGGAATCCATACATAAAGCAGGTTCCAATCATATTATAGATTGTTAACATTAGTCATCTTATTCAATTAATGCTAATACTTGTAAATTTCATCAAACATTCATGATTATAACTTATGTTAACAACAAATCAAGTTCCTTTCATAGTTTAGGTGTCGGTTATACCATACATTATGAGCTATGAAAGTGCCAAGCATTTGTTGTACCAATTGTTATACAACATAAATCAAGATTAATCATTTAACAAGCAAAGTATTAAAGAGTGAACAAGATAACAAATATAAAACATGTTAGTATCAAACATTAATATCCATATTAAGTTTATACCATACTTATTCTTACACCATTAGTGTAACCTTTTCACCTTGACATAATTAACTTAGCTAGACATAATGAAAGAAAGAGAAATAGATAAACAAAATAAGAATATAAAAGTTAACTAAGTAAAGAAAAGGAAATGAAAGGTATAAACTTGATATTAATGAAAACAAAGCATAAACATTACAAAGAATACAAAGAGAGAAAACAAGAGCATGATCTTGATCTGGACACCAAGATGCCTAAATGCATGGCAAAT
>SRLM01001317.1:0-30996 GCA_015708895.1 Populus ilicifolia | reverse complement strand
TGCAATTCTTTGAATCTCTTTTCCAATTCTCATTTGAAAATGGACACTAATCTTGCAAAATTGAAAAAGTATTTTCCCGCTCTGCCTCAGAATGCGATTACAAAAATTTACCGTGCTAGATGTGCAAGATTGAGATTGTTAATGAATCATGGAATTCCTGAAGATATTCGCTGGTTGATTGAAGCAAAAGTCTGATTATCAGGTGAGTCCTCTAACTCCTTCATTTCACACATGCCTAAAACAGGTAAAAGCACTTTTGCAAAGAAACATCGTGCAAAACGACTGAAAGTTTGTCATCGATATGCTAGATGGACTTATAATACACAATGTCATTTTTTAGGAATGATATCTATAAACCGTGAAGATAAAATACAATTCATTAAAATGCCATCCAATCTTAAATACTCATTTTTGTGAGAAAATGAAACTTTTCCAGTAATAATCTCTTCCAAACTTAATGCACATCAAAAAGGTAAGTTATTACAAACTTTGAAAAAGCACAAAAATGCATTGGGATGGACCATAGCTGATATAAAAAGAATTAGTCCTTTGATTTGTACACACAAAATTTATCTGGAGGAAAATGCTAAACCCTCTAGAGAAATGCAACGAAGGCTAAATCCTAATATGAAAGAAGTAGTGAAAAATGAAGTTATTAAGCTTCTAGATGATGAAATTATTTTTCTTATTTCTAACAGCAAATGGGTAAGTCCTACCCAAGTTGTACCCATGAAGTCTGGAGTCACTATGATAACAAATGAGAACAATGAGTTAATTCCCACTAGAACTGTTACCGGTTGGCGCATGTGCATTAACTATAGGAAACTTAATTCAATGACTAGAAAAGATCATTTTCCATTACCTTTCATGGATCAAATCCTAGAAAGAGTTGCAGGTCATGAATTTTATTGTTCCCTGGATGGCTATTCGGGTTACAATCAAATTGAAATTGCATTGGAAGATCAAGAGAAGACTACTTTCAATGCGTTAGAAGTTACAAGAAATGGACGTCCTAAAATAACAGGAAATGAATTACATGCCTCAACAGGTTCTGTGTCCAAGACAACAAAATCCACAGGATAAATGAATTTATCGACTTGTACTAACATATCTTTAATTATTCCTTTAGGCACTTTTACAGATCTATCGGTAAGCAAAAGAATTATAAAGTTGGTTTTAACTCACCTAAATTGAGACTCTGAAAAACTGAATATGGAAGTAAATTCACACTAGCACCAAGATCAAGTAAGGCTCTTTCAATTTTATGCTCTCCAATAAAGCAAGAAATTGTAGGACAACCAGGGTCTTTATATTTTTAAAGCATTATTGTTCTGAAGAATAGCACTTACTTGTTCGGCTAGAAAGGCTTTCTTTTTCACATTCAGTTTCCTCTTCACAGTGCATAGATCTTTCAGAAATTTAGCATAGGAAGGAATCTATTTAATAGCATCCAGCAAAGGTACATTGATTCTTACCTATTTGAAAGTTTTAAAAATTTCAGAGTTGTGATTGACTTTTCTTTATTTGGTCATGGCCTGAGGAAATGGAAGTGCTGACGGAGAATCAGTCTTTTCTTTGTAATTTTCTGGTTTAACCTCTTCCTTACCCTCAGAGAATGACTCATCATCTTTCTCATAAGGTTCAAGAGAGGGTTTTTCAAAAAATGCATGACAAATATCTCGTTTTATAGGCCAAAATTGGGAATTATTGATTTGATGACTAATTAATAAGTAGGTGGTCAACTCTTGACTTGGTGACAATCCTTATCTTCTATTTTCTGCCCAAAATATCATTGATAACGTCAAAATTGAAGCCACTTGAAAACATGAAAGTTGTAGGCAATTGTCTCAGCTATCTTGTGTAAACATGAAAGAGTACTAATTATTATGAAAAAGAAAAAGAAAAAGAAAAATAAAGGCATCATCTTTTTCACTATGAACTGTACGATGCAGTCCATAGTGGGAAAAAAAAGCATACGCCATGGGTTAATTTTTTTTCTTGTATAAAAATATATAAAAAAAACTAAGTTCTAAGAGTGTTAGGTCTTTCTGCAAAGATATACCTCAAAACTTTGAGTCTATCTGCAATGTTTGATATAAGAGTAATATTTATAATATTAATAATAGTATAAAATTTACATAACTCAATTTTAAGTAAGTGTGGCTGCAACACTAGACCTTAGAGCTTTGGATGAAGGTCTAACTACAAAGTCGTGTCATGAAAGTGTGATAATTAAATATATTAATTAAAAAAATCAAGAGGATAAAAAAACTAATGAAGAAAAAATATTAGATTAACTGAGGTTAATGAAAAAAAAAAGCTTTGAATACATGTCATAAAAACCTGATAAAAAATTTAATATTAATATATTAAACTAAATAAAAAATTTAAATAAAAATTAAAAAGAATCTAGGATGTGACCACTTCTCAACTTCTTTATCTGGTAGAAGATATTTTAGAAAACTTGAATTTACAAGGAATTGCACTTTACTATCTTTTGACTTTATAATTCATTGAAAAAGCTGCGATTTAGTGATAGTTCTAAATGTATAAACAATGTAATATTATCATTTTTTTAATTATATTTGCATTAAAATTATTAGGGTGTTATATTTTAAGAATTGAATTTTTTTCCTTTTGAAATGATGATAGATGATAGAATGTTGTTTAAAAAAAAATTAGTGAATATTTTTTTTTAAAAAATGAGTATATTAATGAAATAAAAAGATTTTAATTAGTGATGTATAGTTTTTATCTTTATTTAATTAGTTTGATTTTTTTGGGTACATCGATTTTTCTAATAATGTTATTGGTTTTTATTAAATAAATAAAATAGAAAAATATTATATTTTTAAAATTAAATATATTAATAACAAAATGAAAACATTTACTGGAAAATCATTATGTTTCAATAAAAATTAAATTTGACTGTTTCAATAACAAGATGAAAACATTTAATGGAAAATCCAGTTATGTGCCAGGAAAAAAAACAAAAGGACAGTAGGTTAGCTTGCCCCATATCATGATGTTCTTCTTCTCGTTTTGACTGATTGGTACTTCTCTCCAGTCATCCATGTACCTGTAAGTCAATTGATTGATGCCATTTAAAAGTCAGGCTGTCGCGTAGATCCATCAACAAAAAAGCAAGTGCATCCATAAACTCTTTATTTTCTGACTCCATCCAACATTCATTGAGTTTATAGCCACTGAGTTACTGATTGAATTTATTTATATAATTAAATTAAATTTATTTTTAATATTTATTAAATATTTTATTAATAAATCTAGATTAAAAATAAAAATATCATAAAATACTTAAAAAAATATAAAATTATTATAATTGTGATATTTTTATTACATCAAAGTATTGTTCATAAATATTCTTAATTAATGTTGTACTAAGATTAAACATTAAATAAAGTTATTGAAATTAGTACATATTATATTTTTTTATATAAAAAAAACAGTTATTCTTAAAAGTTGAAGTATGATGAATATTTAAAAACAATATATAGATGTTTAGTGGATAATATGTATACTAAATTGACTCGTACGAAAATTATATATAGAAAGATTACTTGTATTTATGAAAAGACTTATATAATGATTGTGTAACTAATCTTTAGATTTAATACCACTAAATTATCTTGTATATGAAATGTTGTGCTTTGATTCTATTACATGTTGCAATTCATCCTAAACTTGACATGACAAAAAGATTGATGTCTTTTTCCAAGTGTAGGAGTGTTGAAGTAATAAATAACACGACAAGACCGGCGTCGAACCATAGAAAGGTTAATTGTATAAATTATAGATGACAATAATAAAACAATAATAATAACAACTATAACAACAATAACAATAATAATAATAATAAAGAAAAAGAAGGAGAAGAAGAACAAGATGATGAGCACTTTGAGATGAAATATTAATATAAGGATTAAATAATGATAATAACAAATGTCAAAGTTAGAGGTTCTACTAATGGTATGTCAAACAAGTGTATTATAAACATCACACATTACTTCAAAAGGTAATGACCTATCAGGAAGTTGAATGACAAGAGCAGAAGTAAGCAAGCTTTTAAGTTTAACATAGGTTTTTTCACAATGTTCAGTTCATTCAAAAACATTATCATTTGTTACAAGGTTACATAAGGGCTTAGATATTATACTAAAATCTTTGATAAACCTTTTATAAAAACCAGCATATCATAAGAATGATCTAACATTTTTAACATATTTTAGTGTCAGCAAGTTTTCAATTAACTCGATTTTAGATTTGTCAACCTCAATTCCTATTGATGAAACAACATGAATAAGTAAAATACCGTTTGTTACCATAAAATGACATTTTTTTTTAATTCAGCACAAGATTTTTAATAATATATAACAATAACAACAATAATAGTAATAACAACAACAATAATAATAATAATAATAATAATAATAATAATAATAATAATAATAACAACAACAATAAGAATAAGAATAAGAATAATAACAATAATAAAGAAGAAGAAGAAGAAGATGAGAACTTTGAGATGAAATATTAAAGTAAGGATTATAGATTGTTAACATGATTACATTAGTCATCTTATTCAATTAATGCTAATACTTGTAAATTTCATCAAGCATTCATGATTATAACTTATGTTAACAACAAATCAAGTTCCTTTCATAGCTTAGGTGTCGGTTATACCATACAGTATGGGCTATGAAAGTACCAAGCATTTGTTGTACCAATCGTTATACAACATAAATCAAGATTAATCATTTAACAAGCAAAGTATTAAAGAGTGAACAAGATAACAAATATAAAACATGTTAGTATCAAACATTAAAGTCCATATTAAGTTTATACCATACTTATTCTTACACCATTAGTGTAACCTTTTCACCTTGACATAATTAATTTAGCTAGACATAATGAAAGAAAGAAAAATAGATAAACGAAATAAGAACATAAATAAGATAAGAGTTAACAAAGCAAAGGAAATGAAATGAATGGCATAAACTTGATATTAATGAAAACAAAGCATAAACATTACAAAGAATATAAAGAGAGAAAACAAGAGCATGATCTTGATTTGGACACCAAGATGCCTAAATGCATGGCAAATGCCTCTTTTTATAGGCCAAAATTGGGAACTATTGATTTGATGACTAATTGATGAGTAGGTTACCAACCCTTGACTTAGTGACAATCCTTATCTTCTCTTGTCTGCCCAAAATGTTATTGATGATGTCAAAATTAGAGCCATTTGAAAACATGAAAGTACTAGGAAATTGTCTCAGCTTTCTTGTGTAAAAAATTTAGCTCACTTCAACTTTTAAAACTCCAGATATGGCCCAAATACTGAACGGTGCTCGGGCTGGAGGTTAGATTCGGGCTTCTTTGTTGTTGCAACAATTTGGAGTTGAAAATGGTCTTTTTAGATCTTGGGCTCTATATGAAAGTTGTAGGCCTATGTCTTACCTTTCCATCCATATAAAGTATACCTAAATCTGAGATCTATAGCTCCAGATATGACCCAATTACCGAACAGTGTTCCGGTTTGGATTGCATCGACATCTCTTTTCTAAGTTTGATCATCTATTTGCCTTTGCAATTGAAGTTCTTAAAGTCATCAATCAATCCTTTCATTTATGTGATAGGCCTGCATTTAAAATGGACATTTACCATAAATTAAAGGTATCTTATATTATTAGATAGATTATTATAAAACGTACTTTAGTTAAGGAGTTATTGA
Source organism: Populus ilicifolia (assembly GCA_015708895.1). Lineage (NCBI taxonomy): Eukaryota > Viridiplantae > Streptophyta > Magnoliopsida > Malpighiales > Salicaceae > Populus > Populus ilicifolia. The sequence continues at coordinate 25,244 of SRLM01001317.1, read as the reverse complement.
TACTTCAAGTGCAAAATGATGATATAAACCATGATAAAAATTCCTTTTTGAGTACTAATCACACCCCCCAACTAGCTTATTACTAGTCCCTAGTAATCAAAACGTTAAAATAGAAAAACAATTTGCAAATTCCATAAAACAAGGTATTCATCATTTAACTTCCATTACTCTATCCAGATAAACAAACTCTTGTTAGATTTATATACCTGCTCAATACCTCTTAACAAGATATTCAAAAACCTTTTTTTTATGCTCAATGTATCAACACATAATTATAGGGCTTTTCTTGGAAGAAAATAAAATTTGTGTTCTAATGTTTAAGGTTAACATCCTTGGGTTGAGATTATCATTTTTGTCTTTTTTTCTTTCTTTTTTTGTTTTTTATATATACATATAATTTAAAACACTATGCATCTTTAACCCATGTAACGAGCTTTCAGCTAATGACTCCCAGACCAGTTGGTCTTAGGGTATTAGGTGTTAAGACACCCCTACGAGCTTAGTAACTCGGGTTGCTGATACTGATATGTAGATAGTGCAATGTTTAATTCCCTTAAGCTTTTCTCCTTAACTCATGTAACAAGCGTTGGGCCAATAGTTCCCAAGTCAGTTGACTTTAGGGTATTAGGTATTAAAACACCCCTTCGGGCTTAATTGCTTATGTTAGGGAGGTTACGAAACCAAACTTATCTACATTTTTATTATTATCATTCATTTTTTTCTTTTTCTTTTTTTTTGTTTTTTTTAATTATATACTATCCCTTTTTCTTAGTTGTTACCTTTAACAAAAGAACATAAATAATGTAATAATCCAATATGTAACCCATAATCATATGTTGAAGTGTGTGTGTGTAAATTAAGGTTTAGGAATACATGTTAAATAAGTATATGAGCAGACTTAAGTGATAACAATGCAAGAGTTTGTAAATCTGAATATTTCAAGAAGTATTATGATAGACCTTGTTACGAATGATTACTAAGATGCGTCTCAAGAGTCATAGAAGATTCTCCTTACTCTGTCATCATAGTAACAACCATTGTGCACATGCTTTATAAAATAGAAAACATAATTTTTTTTTAAAACTACTACCCTCTCCCCCCAACTAAAACAAAACATTGTCCTCAATGTTTAAAGGTAGAAAGATAGAGTATAGAAAATATCACTTGAAATAATAAACACTGACAAACCTGAAACACACTCAAACAAATATAAGTAATAACAAAACACAATAATAAAACCAACAGATATAAAGAGCATGTGTATGTATAGGTAGTTGTGAATGTGGCTCACATATTCCTTTGGTTTACGTCCAAGAACGGCTTAAACGCGCTCTATGGGTTGGGGATAGGCTTCCCATCCAGTTTTCTTAAAAACTGGCAAACAGGGTCTTTTTTAGTCAGATTCCCAAGACTATACCAAGCATGTTCTTTATGAAAATGGGTTCATAAGTCATGAATTACACGATGCTTATCTCGACTATGATGAGATTTAAGAGTCAATAGAAGATTATCTAAAGACTCTTTGTGTTTTGAAATAAATCCCACCTTTTGATAATTTTCACAATTTTTATGGAATGCAGGTAACTCCTTGAATATGGTGGGCCAGTAAAATCCACTCTATAAGATTTCTAGAATTTTTTTTTTTATGAGAAATGATCCTGACATGCCTTAGAGTGATAAAATTTAATAACATCACTTATCTTATTGTCGGGAATGCATCTTTGAAATATTTGATCAGGACAATAATTGAATAAGTAAGAGTCATCCCAATAAAATTTTTGCACGTCGCTAAAAAATTTTCTTTTATCTTCGATACTTTAGTGAGTTGGCAAAAATCCTGAAGTAAGAAAATTGATATTTTTAGCAAACCAAGGCATTGAACTAAGAGAAAGTAGAGATTCATGAGGAAAGTAATCATCGATTGGTGTGATGTCGGATGTTGAATATGTTGTCACTTTTGATAAAAGATCTACATCAACATTTTTAGTGCCTTTTTCATCCTCAATTTCTTCCTGATTGGTCATGGCATGAGGAAATGGAAGTGCTGGCAGGGAATCAGTCTTTTCCTTGCAATATTCAGATTGAACCCTTTACTTACCCTTAGAGATTGACTCATCATCCTTCTCACATGGTTCAAGACTGGGTTTTTTAATAACCTTACCACTGTGAAGAGTGATGACTGATTTGACTTGATCCATGTGTTGACTTCCATAACTACTTGCATTTGCATTGTATTGCTCCTTGAGATTTTGCTGTAATTGAGATGGAAACTTATCTTACTCTTGAAAATTGAGAGTAGATGTGAATTTTACAAGAGTATCTTTAAAATCTGTTATGCTTTGAGCAAGTTGAGTGTTGATTGTCTCTTGCTTTTCAATAAATGCATACAAAGTTTCCTTAAAATTTCTTGTAGGAGGTGGAGCATAAGGAGGAGCATATCCATGAGAATTTTGAAAATTATGGTGTGCTTGAAACGATGGTTGTGAAGTTTGTGCATTGTTGTTCTCACTCCTCCAACTAAAATTTGGATGATTTCTCCAACCAGAGTTGTATGTTTGTAAGTATGAGTTATGGTTGGACCTTTGGAAACTATTTAAAGCATGGGCTTGTTCATGGAGACATTCCTTAAAAGAAGGCAAGGTTGGACAGTTATCGGTTGAGTGTTCATTTGTTTCACATATTTGACATGTAATGTTTTCAACAGATTTTAATTTACCACTTTTTTTCAATTCTAGTGCCTCGACTTTTCTAGCTAAAGATGCAAACTTGGCTTGAAGGTCATGATCTTCCTTAAGGTTGTACATACCTCCACTAGATGTATGAGGTTGAGTTTTACTCGGTGCCTCATAAGTACCCGCGGTGTCTCAATTTTAAGCATTTTCAGCTAACAAGTCTAAGTATTCCATTGTTTCATCAGGGTCTTTGTCTTCAAAAGTTCCATTGCACATCAATTTAACCATTTACCTATCTTTAGGTGTTAACCCTCCATAAAAATGTGAGACTAATCTCCATGTTTCAAAACCATGATGAGGGCAAGTACTAAGCAAGTCTCGATACCTATCCCAATATTGGTAAAATGTTTCTCCTGGTTTTTGAGTGAAAGTGGTGATTTGTCTTTTGAAAGAGTTTGTTCTATGAGATGGGAAAAACTTCTTTAAAAACTGTTGTTGCATTTCATCCCAAGCACGAATGGATCCTGGTCTCAAATTTTGTAGCCATGTTTTAGCTTTATCTTTTAATGAAAAAGGAAAAAGCTTTAATCTGATGGTGTTCATGCTACAATTTAGATTATTATATGTGTTACAGATGTCTCTTATACACATCTAGATGTGTATAAGAGACACCTCCTCAAATTCCCTTAAATGCAAGTATGGATTTTCCAATTCTAAACCATGAAAAGAAGGTAAAAGTTGAATAATGTCTGGCTTAAAATTAAAATGAGATGCATCGGGAGGAAAAACTATGAATGATGGTGCACTTGTTCTTGTAGGATTCATGTGGTCTCTAAGTGTTCTAGCACGGTTATTCTCATTATTCTCATTATGAAGTAATTGATTATCTTCTTTAGCCATATTTTCTGAAAATGATGAGGATACCCTATAAAGTCTACCACTTGATTTACATGACCACACTCTCATGCACGTGTAGGAATAGAATAAATGGAAAAAAAAACAAAAAAAGAAGAAACAAGAAAAAAGAAACAACGTTATATACAACCAAACTCTTATTGTTTAATTGGAAACCACACATAAAGGAGGTTCCAATCAGATTATAGATTGTTAACATGATTACATTAGTCATCTTATTCAATTAATGCTAATACTTGTAAATTTCGTCAAGCATTCATGATTATAACTTATGTTAACAACAAATCAAGTTCCTTTCATAGCTCAGGTGTCGGTTATACCATACAGTATGGGCTATGAAAGTGCCAAGCATTTGTTGTACCAATCGTTATACAACATAAATCAAGATTAATCATTTAACAAGCAAAGTATTAAAGAGTGAACAAGATAACAAATATGAAACATGTTAGTATCAAACGTTAAAGTCCATATTAAGTTTATACCATACTTATTCTTACACCATTAATTTAACCTTTTCACCTTGACATAATTAACTTAGCTAGACATAATGAAAGAAAGAAAAGTAGATAAACAAAATAAGAACATAAAAGTTAACAAAGCAAAGGAAATAAAATGAAAGGCATAAACATAATATTAATGGAAACAAAGCATAAACATTACAAAGAATATAAAGAGAGAAAACAAGAGCATGATCTTGATCTGGACACCAAGATGCCTAAATGCATGACAAATGCCTGCTTTTATAGGCTAAAATTGGGAACTATTGATTTGATGACTAATTAATAAGTAGGTGGCCAACTCTTGTCTTGGTGACAATCCTTATCTTCTCTTGTCTGCCCAAAATGTCATTAATAACGTCAAAATTGGAGCCACTTGAAAACATGAAAGTTGTAGGCAATTGTCTCAGCTATCTTGTGTAAACAATTCAACTCATTTGGACTTCTAGAACTCTAGATATGGTCAAAATACTGAACAGTGCTCAAGCTGGAGGATAGATTCGGGCTTCTTTGTTGTTGCAATAATTTGGACTCGAAAATGGTCTGTTTAGATCTTGGGCTCCATATAAAAGTTGTTGGCCTATGTCTTACCTTTCCATCCATATAAAGTAAACCTAAATCTGACATTTATAGCTCCAGATATGACTTTATTACCGAATAGTGTTCCGGTTTGGATTGCATTAACATCTCTTTTCTAAGTTTGATCATTTATTTGCCTTTGCAATTGAAGTTTTTAAAGTCATCAATCAATACTTTCATTTATGTGATAGACCTGCATTTAAAATGGACATTTACCACAAATTAAAGGTATCTTATATTATTAGATAGATTATTATAAAACATATTTTAGTTAAGGAGTTATTGATACTTCAACAAGCAAAGTATTAAAGAGTGAACAAGATAACAAATATAAAACATGTTAGTATCAAATATTAAAGTCCATATTAAGTTTATACTATGCTTATACTTACATCATTACTGTAACCTTTTCACCTTGACATAATAAACTTAGCTAGATATAATGAAAAAAAGAAAAATAAATAAACAAAATAAAAATATAAATAAGATAAGATTAATTTTATTCAATCAAGTCCCTACTTAATTTATCTAGGTCTAAAATTATAATTTCAAGTATAAATTACATTCGAGTGCTCAATTTCTAAGACTTATTTACAATCAAGTCAAATTTAGTTAATCATCCTAATTTATTTTTTACCTATAGTTTTTATATGTGTAACCCATTAGGTTCCTTAATAAGCTAGCCCACATATAAATCACAATCCTAAATAAAATAAGATTAAATAAATTAATTTATTATCAATTTAACAATTGATTGAATTATATTTGAAGATTAAATATACTGTCTAGCAATCTGTCATAATTCTCTAAATAATAATAAAATCATAAGTGATTTGACTTAATATTTTAATAATCATCTTTTTAGTGTAATCATTATTCATTCATCAATAATGTTTCAATTTTAACAATATAACATAGAATATGTCTATTCTGTCAAATCATATTTTTTTCTCAATACTATAATCATTGATTATTTGAATAAAATTTATAATATTTTTCAAAGCTCTTTTTACCTTGTGCAAGGATTTACAATAAATATTATTTAAAAACAAATTGAACATTTTTATTGATTCACTTAGGGTGATGAATCATCTATTTATTGCTCAAATATCTTTATATACTTATGTTATACTCAATATATATTTGTTTGTTACTCTTAATTAGAACAACATGTAATAGAATCAAAGCACAACATTTCATATACAAGATAATTTAGTGGTATTAAATCTAAAGATTAGTTACACAATTATTATATAAGTCTTTTCATAAATACAAGTAATCTTTCCATTTATAATTTTCGTACGAGTCAGTTTAGTATACATATTATCCAATAAGCATCTATATATTGTTTTTAAATATTCATCATACCTCAACTTTTAAGAATAGCTGTTTTTTTCATAAAAAAAAATATAATATGTATTAATTTCAATAATTTTATTTAATGTTTAATCTTAGTACAACATTAATCAAGAATATTTATGAACAATACTTTGATATAATAAAAATATCACAATTATAATAATTTTATATTTTCTTTTAAGTATTTTATGATATTTTTATTTTTAATCTAGATTTATTAATAAAATATTAAATAAATATTAAAAATAAATTTAATTTTTAATTAAAAATTTAATTTAATTATATAAATAAATTCAATCAGTAACTCAGTGGCTATAAACTCAATGAATGTTGGATGGAGTCAGAAAATAAAGAGTTTATGGATGCACTTGCTTTTTTGTTGATGGATCTACGCGACAGCCTGACTTTTAAATGGCATCAATCAATTGACTTACAGGTACATGGATGACTGGGGAGAAGTACCAATCAGTCAAAACGAGAAGAAGAACATCATGATATGGGGCAAGCTAACCTACTGTCCTTTTGTTTTTTTTCCTGGCACATAACTGGATTTTCCATTAAATGTTTTCATCTTGTTATTGAAACAGTCAAATTTAATTTTTATTGAAACATAATGATTTTCCAGTAAATGTTTTCATTTTGTTATTAATATATTTAATTTTAAAAAATATAATATTTTTCTATTTCATTTATTTAATAAAAACCAATAACATTATTAGAAAAATCGATGTACCCAAAAAAATCAAACTAATTAAATAAAGATAAAAACTATACATCACTAATTAAAATCTTTTTATTTCATTAATATACTCATTTTTTTAAAAAAAAAATTTCACTAATTTTTTTTTAAACAACATTCTATCATCATTTCAGAAGAAAAAAAATTCAATTCTGAAAATATAACACCCTAATAATTTTAATTAAAAAAAACGATAATATTACATTCACTAAATCGCAGATTTTTCAATGAATTATAAAGTCAAAAGATAGTAAAGTGCAATTCCTTGGAAATTCAAGTTTTCTAAAATATCTTCTGTCAGAGAAAAAAGTTGAAAAGTGTCACATGGCCCCATGTCTAAGCTGTCTTTTTTTTTCTTTTTTTTTTGTTTCCATTCTTTTTTTCATTGTATTTTTCTCTTTTAATAATTTTTTTTATTTTATTTAATTGGTTATTATTAAATTTTTTTTATTTAGTTATAATATTTTTATAATATAAATTCCAAGTTTGACGGGTTAATCTGGTTTAACGAGTTAACCTCAAAAAAAATTTTAATTAATTTTTTTGTTTAGTTTAATTTGTTAACGTTAAATTTCTTTTTATTTAATTATTACACTTTTATAATACATATCTTGAGCTTGATGGATTAACCAGTCAATTTTTTTCTATTTAGTTATCAAACTTTCATGACGCGAGTTTTAAATTTGACGGGTTAACCTAGTTTGAAGAGTTAACCCAATTAATTCATATTTTTTTTCTTTTTTTTCATTAGTTTTTTTCTTTCTATTGGTTTTTTTCCTTTATTTTTTAATTAATATATTTAATTATTATATTTTTATGACACGACCTTGTAGTTAGACCTATATCCAAAGCTCTAGGATTTAATATTGCAGCCAAACTTACTTAAACTTGAGTTATGTAAGTTTAATATTATTATTAATATTACTCTTATATTAACCATTGCAGATAGACTCAAGGTTCTTGGGTATATCTTTGCAGAAAGACCTAACACTCTTAGAACTTAGCATTTTTTTGATATTTTTTATGCAAGAAAAAAAATTAACCCATGGCGTATGCCTTTGGTTTTTTGTCACTATGTACTGCATCGTACAGTTCACAGTGAAAAAGTTGATGCCTTTAATTTTTTTCTTTTACTTCATTAGTTTTTTTTCTTTTTCCTTTTTAATTAATCTTCTTTTTTAATTTAGTTCATTAATATTAATTTTTTTCTATTTAGTTATCACACTTTCATAATACTAATCTTAGGTTTGACAAGTTAACTTAATTTGACGAATTAACCTCGTTGATTCTGGATTTTTTCCTCATTAGTAAAAGGCTAATGCCTCTTGTTTGTTTTTGTTTTTTTCTTTTTAATTAATTTTTTTGTTTGATTTAGTTTGTTAATGTTTAATTTTTTTCTATTTAGTTATCAAATTTTCATGACACAGATCCTGAAATTGACAGGTTAACTTGGTTTGATAAGTTAACCCAATTAATTCTAGGTTAACCAGTTAATTTTTTATTTCTATTTAGTTATCAAACTTTCACGATACAAATCCATAGTTTGACGGGTTAACTTAGTTTAAAGAATTAACCTAGTTGATTCAAAATTTTTTTTTGTTCATTAGTTTTTTTTATTTTTTTAATTAATCTATTTAATCATTATACTTTTATAACATAACCTTTCAGGTCAAACCCACATCCAAGGCTATTGGGTCTGGTATTAAAGCCAGACCCACTAGTATAAACTCTTATTATTCAATTGAAAACCACATACAAAGGAGGTTCCAATCAGATTATAGATTGTTAACATAATTACATTAGTCATCTTATTCAATTAATGCTAATGCTTGTAAATTTTTATCAAGCATTCATGATTATAACTTATGTTAACAATAAATCAAGTTCCTTTCATATCTCAGGTGTTGGTTATACCATATAGTATGGGTTATGAAAGTGTCAAGCATTTGTCATACCAAGTGTTATACAACATAAATCAAGATTAGTCATTTAACAAGCAAAGTATTAAAGAGTGAATAAGATAACAAATATAAAACATGTTAGTATCAAACATTAAAACCCATATTAAGTTTACACTATACTTATTCTTATACCATTAATGTAACCTTTTCACCTTAACATAATAAACTTAGCTAGACATAATGAAAGAAAGAAAAATAGAAAAACAAAATAAGAACATAAATAAGATAAGAGTTACCAAAGCAAAAGAAAGGAATTGAAAGGCATAAACTCGATATTAATGAAAGCAAAGCATAAACATAACAAAAAATACAAAAGAGAAAACAAGAGCATGATCTTGATCTAGACACCAAGATGCCTAAATGCATGGCAAATGCCTCATTTTATAGGCCAAAATTGGGAACTATTGATTTGATGACTAATTAATGAGTAGGTGGCCAACCCTTGACTTGGTGGCAATCTTTATCTTCTCTTATTTGCCCAAAACGTCATTGATGATATCAAAATTGGAGCCACTTGAAAACATAAAAGTTATAAGAAATTGTCTTAGCTTTCTTGTGTAAAACTATTCTGCTCATTTCGACTTCTAAAACTCCAAATATGGCTAAAATACTGAATAGTGCTCGGGCTGGAGGACAGATTCAGGCTTCTTTGTTGTTGCAACCATTTAGACTTGAAAATGACCTTTTTAGATTTTGGGCTCCATATGAAAGTTATACGTCTATGTCTTACCTTTCCATCCATATAAAGTAGACCTAAATCGAAATTCTATAGCTCCAAATATGACCCAATTACCAAATAGTGTTCTGGTTTGGATTGCACCGACATCTCTTTTCTAAGTTTGGTCATCTCTTTATCCTTTACAATTTAAGTTCTTAAAGTCATCAATCAATCCTTTTATTTATATGATAGGCCTGCATTTAAAATGAATATTTGTCATAAATTAAAGGTATCTTATATTATTAGATAGATTATTATAAAACATACTTTAGTTAAGGAATTATTGATATTTCAAGTGCAAAATGATGATATAAAACCATGATAAAAATGCACTTTTAAGTACTAATCAACAAATCACCACTTTCACTTAAAAACTAGGAGAAGCATTTTACAAGTGTTGGGATAGATATAAAGACTTACTTAATACTTGTCCTCATCATGGTTTTGAAACATGGAGATTGGTCTCACAATTTTATAAAGGATTAACACCTAAAGATAGATAAATGGTTGAATTGATGTGCAATGGAACTTTTGAAGATAAACACCTTGATGAAGCAATGGAGTAACTAGACTTGCTAGTTGAAACTATCCAAAATTAGGACACCACAGGTACTTGTGAGGCACCAGGTAAAACTCAACCTCATACATCTAATGGAGGCATGTACAACCTTAGGAAAGATCATGACCTCCAGGCCAAATTTACATTTTTAGCTAGAAACGTTGAGGCACTAGAATTAAAAAAGAGTGGTCAATTAAAATTTGTTTATGAAATTGTGTGTCAAATTTGTGAAACTAATGATTGTCCAACTTTACCTTCTTTTAAGGAATGTTTCCATGAACAAGCCAATGCTTTAAATAGTTTTCAAAGGCCAAGTCATACCCTATACTCACAAACATGCAACGCTGATCGGAGAAATCACCTAAATTTCAGTTGGAAGAGTGGTAACAATAATGCACAAACTTCATAGCCACCATTTAAACACACCATAATTTTCAAAATTCTCATGGATATGCACCTGCTTATATTCGCACTTTTAGAAAAAATATTGAGGAAACATTACATGCATTCATTGAAAAGCAAGAGATAATAAATACTCAAAATGCTCAAACCATGGCTAATTTGAAAGATACTCTTGTAAAGTTCACATCTGCTCTCTGTTTTCAGGAGAAAGGTATGTTTTCATCTCAACCCTAGCAAAATCCCAAAGGGCAATACAATTTAAGTGTTAGTAGTTTTGGAAGCCAACATAAAGATCATGTCAAATAAGTCATTACTCTCCATAGTGGTAAGGTTATTGAAAAACTCATTCTTGAACCTTGTGAGAAAAAAGATGAGTTAGTTTTCGAGGGTAAGAAAAGGGTTGAACCTGGACATTGTAAGGAAGAGACTAATTCCCCACCAGTACTTCCATTTCCTCCTATTTTCTCATGTCATGACCAAACAAAGGAAACTCAATCACAATTCTGAAATCTTTGAAACTTTCAAACAAGTAAGGATCAATATACCTTTGCTAGATGTTATTAAACAAGTATCATCTTATGCTAAATTTTTGAAAGATCTATGCATTATAAAGAGAAAATTGCACGTGAAAAAGAAAGTCTTCTTAGCCGAACAAGTAAGTGTCATTTTTTAGAACAATAATGCTTTAAAATATAAAGACCTTGGTTGTCCTACCATTTCTTACTTGATGTAACCATATTATTTGATAGTTTCACCCACATTTACCTAATGTTTTATCCATGTTTTATATGTAAAACACCTTGATATTCTTTGTTTTATGTTTTCAAGGCACTTTTGGATAAAAAATACAAAAAAGAATAAATTAGATGTAATTGGCAGATTTGATATTAAGTTGATGTTTTGTGTAGAGCATGAGTTCTAAAGATTGAAATGAAGTGATTCTAGTGACAATAAAAAGCTAACATCCATACCTTTCTATAAATATAATTCAAGAAAAATAAAAAGAGAAGGATCATGGAAATTGTTTGACCGCTTTTTATAATCGGCTTGTTTTAACTCGCAAGTGCACGAGTGTGCGATGTAGCAATTAACTCGGTAAGATCGAGGTCATATCCACAGAGTGCTAGATCTGGAAATTAAGCTAGGTAACAAAAGAAACTCAAGAGAAATTAAATTAACAATAACTTGGTTGAAAATAATTGATGGATTTGTTTTCAAAGATGAAAAAGTGTAAATAGATTTTAAAAGACAAGAAAAAGTAAGTCTTGGTGCAAATCAATTTTAATGGTGATGTATTGGTGATTTTTTCAACATATATAAGATAACTCAACCTAATATCAACGATGGTGATATTAGATTGGAAGATATTACAATGAAGTTTAGAAAGATGAAAATAGACTATTACTTAAGAATGAGCAAGTACTTTCATATTAAGTAAGACATTGAATCAAGCAATCTCTATAGCAAAACTAAAGTTTGTGCATAAAAAATTCAAGATTATAACATTACCTAAATGATTTCTAAAATTTCTTTGCAATAATAAATCAATGAAGAAAATAAGAAGATAAACATTAAGATTCATTAATATCCTAAAGAACTCACCTCAATCACCATCATCCTTGATTCGGATCCAAGAAAGAGATTAGCCAACCATGATTTTATATAAGAACACTTAAATAAACATGAAATAACTTAAATCAAACTGAAATAATAAGTTTTACAAATTAAAGAACCGAAATCTACAAAGAAGAACACAACACAATTTCAGAAAAAATTCAGACACAAATCTGACTTTAACTTTGGACAGCAGTTTGACCCTTTTAGAAGCCTCCTTTTGAGATGTCTATTAGAGACATATTTATAGACAATTCTGTCACCTTTCCAGATCATTAAAGAACAGCTTATTTGGACACCTGAGTCAAAAGTTATAGGCAAAACACCAAAAGGTGTTCTGAAACATCAAATCAGGACAGTTTTGCAACCACTTTGGTGCACGTTTTTCTTCCTCATTTATGAGTTATCTCTTTCTTCTTTTTGACCCAAAATAATGTAAAAATATCCCCTCCAGCTTTCCATCCATTTGCTTGGCTTCTTGGATCAATGAATTACCCAAAATAAATCAATTGTTGTTGTGTGGACATGTAAGATCATGGATTGTTTTTGTGCTGATTTGAAGGTTGATTTGGGGCTGATTTAGGGCTGAATTTAAGCATCAAATAAGTATACAAATATACCTATTATTTGGGCTTAGATTGACATTGAAACCTTGAGTGTTTAATGGTTGAAGTTTGCATATAACATAAGGCAAATTTGGGTTTGAAATAGATCATATGATATTCTTTTCTAGAATTGAAATAGAATTGATTTTTGGGAAAAATTTGGAGAACTTATTTGAACCAAGATTTGCTTCAATCTTCAACTAAATGTCTCTTCAATTGTTTGTTTTGAATTTCGATGTTGAATTTCCTGAATTAATTCATTTAAGCTCCAAAAACCTATCGAAACATTAAAACAAACTTCATTACTAAAAAGCACATCAATTATTATAAAAAAACCAAATAAAAATAATAAATACATATGTAAAATAAAAGACTTAATGATACTTTTGATGCACAATTAGAAATCACATCCTTCAAAATCAAATCTCGCATTCTGCCATTGTTGACCTTTGTTCATTTAAAATTCAATATCTAGAGCTATAGAGTCCAATTGGTTTAAACTTAATTGGTTTGGATTCCTGACTTAGAGGTCTATGAATGCTCTAAATTTCAGTAAAAACAATGTCATATGAGGGACATCTATTGTGAAATTCCGACGAAGTTTATTCGTTTGTAAGTCGGTTGGTGCGTGTATGAAATACCGATCGAATATATTTGTCTGTACATTAGTCAAAAGTCTGGCAGCCATTGTTAAATGCCAACAGAGTAATTCCATCGGCAATGCAGTCGGTGAGTGTATGAAATCATTGGTAATTATTTTTTTTCTAAATTTGTTTTTGAAAAATTATTTAGGATATATAATATAAAACTATGTAAATTAATTGTAATACAAATCAATTATACAAATAAAATTTATATTAAAGAAAAAAAACACAGTTAAATAATATTCATTACAAACTGAATATGTTTCAAAAAAAATATTAAATGAAGTTTTAATGTCAAATAATGTTTATTACAAATTAATATAAAGGTGGAGCTGGAGGAGGAGGAGGAGGAGGAGATCCTGGAGGAGGCTGGTGGTTATACGGCCAAAAAGGATTAGATGCACATGTTCCACTATTTGCCATGTTCATAACCATTTCGCGGAGTTGCTCGTAAGCCGTTTTTTGTTTAGATATATTAATTTTCAGATCAAAATCATCATCTTGCTTTCTCTTTTTATATATTTGTAATGTTTAAGTTTGCTTTCATGATATGTTAATCTCTTGTTTATGCTCTTTCATTTCTTTTCCTATACTCTAATGGTGTTAGAATATGTATAATATAAATTAAACATGAAATTTAATGTTTATATCTAAGAAAGATTTTTATTAATATGTTTTATCTTTTTATCTTACTAATTCTTAATACTTTACTTATTAAATGGTTAATCTAGATTTGTATTGTATAACACTTGGTACATCAAATGCTTGATCTTTCATAGTTTTCAGCTGACATCGTTATTATAATAGGAACTTGATTTATTGTTAACATAAAATAGCAACATGAATGCTTGATGATGTTTATAAGTATGGTGTTACTTAGATAAGATGATTAATATGATTATGTTAATAATTTATATTAAGCTAATAATGATAAATCATCTGATTGAAACTTTCTTTGTGTGTGGTTTCAAATAAAGTAATAAAAAAAGTTTATATTATATTTATTTGAAATACCATTAGTAAATCCTCTTACCTTGATATTTATTTTATTATTGTGTAATCCTTACATCAATATTACATCTCAGAACTCTCTTCAACTTCTTTTCTATTATTATTCTTTTTAAATCTTTTTTTTATTTGTAACTTATATAATTCACCTCCCTATGGTTTTACCTTGGTCTTGCCGAGTTATTTATTATTTTGACACTCCTGCACTTGGGATAAGACATCAACTCTTTGATCGTGTCATAATGCAATGTGCAATAACTAGTTTTTCAGAAAAAAGGCCAAGACAACACAATCTTTGTCTTTTATTTTTAGTCACTAAAGACACTTTAGTCATTAGTATTACTAGAATGACAAACCTATAAACAATAATTGACATTTATTTTAGAGCTAAAATATAGAATGTAAAGTGTAATAAATTTACTAATATTTAAGAGGAGAACTGTATTTCTCAAATCTTAGATGAAAAATGAAAAATAAACCAAAGCATAGGTTTTGTAATTATCTTTTTATTTATTTATTTTTGACACTGACACATAAAAAATATATAAAAGACCTAAAAAATATTAATTTAATGTTATTTTTTCTTACTTAATATACTTTTAACATCTCATTCCTGTCATAAATTATAAATGAAAACTAGTGATGAAGTCATGAATACTTGTTAGAAATTATAAATGAAAACTAGTGATGAAGTCGTGAATACTTTACACTAGATTGGGCTTTTCATGAATGCATTTTGGACTAGAGTGTGTTAGTTTAAATGCAGGTTTTGTCTTTAAGCTTGGTTTTCATTCCAAAATAAATTCATTATCAAAATAAGAGACCACACGATGTTTAAGTTATAAATGTTGAAGAACTAATGTACAAAAAAAAGGAGGAGAATGAAAAACATAGGGAGTGTGTGATTGTTAAATGGAATTGGTGTGAGGTTTTTGAATGAAATTTTAAGGCTTGAATGTTTATTCAGTGTTCTGAGATATTTGAAATACATTAACATATGAGCTTACCTCGTGAAAAAAGAAAGATGATAATGTTTTTTCCCATAAGCGATCCTTTGATATATGAACAATCAAATAAAAACCATAATGTCTATGATCTTCAAATTTCATGATTCATAGAAAACTTTTCTATGTAAGTTTTTGATGGAATAAAACTTATAATATAGGATAGAGAGAGGACTAGTTTCGTTTTATTTTTTTTACAACAAACTCCTTACATCACACATCTACCAAGGAAGCAATTATTAGATATAAAACAACTTTTGAAATTCACCAACTTTTAAAGCTATCAGCTCATTGTGTGGGTCATATCTTACATCCTCTCACTTAACTCACATGACATTATCTTTCTTCATGATTTATTAAATATATTAACATAATACAAGTAGAGTAACATTAAAACCTTACATACATCGATCACACTATATATATTATAACTAAGTAAAAGAGCTAACATGAGTCATAACGGTTGTATATCATCGATTTGACATAGTCCCTTATATGTACAATAATTTTAGTTTTTACTTTACACGAGTTGTAAATGAGAAGCATAAAATTAGTCCATCAATAATATCTTTGTCAAAGATAATTCATGTTATCATCATTATAATTTAATCATTTATACCTAATATAAAAATAGAAATATAATAATCATATTCAATTACATAACCATCATAAAGTCAAGATATAATATTAATAATAATGTCCTATAATATTCATTCTTTCATACTCAACAAATGTTTTAAGTGACTATTCTATTGTTAATGAATCAACAATTATAAGAACTGTGCTAATATATTCAAGTGACACCTTTTATTTTGAGTCAAAACTTGAATACATAAAACAAATTCATAAAAATAATTTAAATAAACATTGAATGTACATCGATGATCTCCTTTGGGCAATGCAACAATATAATAACAACAATAATAATAAGAAAATTTGATGTAATTTGGAAATTACATATACATTAATTAGATGCATTTACCATTTTTGGATATGAAAATAACTAAAAGCACATTCTAATTACCAATAATTATGCTCATTAATCACAAAACAACTAATTAATATTTAAGTGATCCTGAAATGTCTTATAGCTATGAACTTCAATTTACCTATAAATAAATAATCATCATGATATTTATATAAGCATTGAAAATAATGGGTAATTGAAAAATGAAAAATATTAGACAATTCAAATTTTATTTGTCATAAGGATTTGAACACTTTGATGATTAACGAATCATTCATAATATAAATTTTAAATTGTCAATATAATACCCATACATAAAATATTTAACATATAGTAATAAATATTTCGTATTCTTAATTTTAATTTATTATGCTTAACACATAAACAATAATTATTTTTATGTTAGAAACAGGATAAAATGCAAATTATTGCAAACACTCTATTGAATGATTTACTATTTTTTGACTTCATAATTCATTGAAAAATAATGCAAATATTATTGGCTGGGACTCAATGATAGATCTAAAGAGAATGCATAAACAATGTAATATTATTGTATTTTTTATTATATTTACATTAAAATCATTGGGGTGTTATATTTTGAGAATTGAAAGTTTCTTTTGAAATGATGATAGAATAATGTTTAAAAAATAAAACTTTTAGTGAAGATTTTTTTTTTAAAAAATTGAGTATATTACCGAGATAAAAAGATTTCAATTAGTGATGTATACTTTTTTATCTTTATTTAATCATTTTAATTTTTTTGAGCACATCGATTTTTATAATGATGTTTTTGGTTTTTATAAATAAATGACATAGAAAAAATATTATATTTTTTAAAATTAATAACCAAATGAAAACATTTACTAGAATATCATTTTGTTTCAATAAAAATTAAATTATCCCTTAAAAAAAATATAAGTTACACATAAATCATATTTAGCAATGCTTGAACATAACATTACATGACATCTAGGATCGATAGTCTCCTTTATTTAGCACCAAACCAGGTAATTGATATGGAGCTTGAACTGAAAATACAAAAACCAATCTCACACAGAATTAAACCTTCTCTTCTTTCTATTCATTGACTTTGCTTGAAAGGCATACCTTCTACGCCATTAGAGAAAAAAGAAGCAAAAGATTCCATTTCAGGCCTCTTCAAAGCCACGCCAATTTCAGTCCTTCGGTCACTTCCATTTCCAATATCCAACACTGAAAACGCTCCAGTTCTATCTATGGATGTGAGCTCCACCTTCTCGACATTTCCCCATCCAAAATCCGTGTTGTAAAATTTTAATCCGGTCGCTCCAGCAACACTAATTAGTCGCACTTCTGGCCCCAAACTTAACAACATCTCAAACCTCTCACTTGAACCTTCAAGGAGTCCCTTGTCCAATCCCTTTATGGAAGCGCTAAGCTTCTCGGCTATAATAGCTAATCCATTTTCCTGTATAAAATCTCCGGCTTTAGAAACTATGTGACGACCCACAACAGTGTCACCAAAATGATTTGGTGGAAGAGGAGGGTCTAAACGACTTCTACAATCCACTGACCACGCAAAATAAACCTCTCTGTCGGCATCTCCTCCTCTTGCTTTGACAAGACAGATCAACACATAAGAGCATGCCAGAACATAAGTGGAGAGATGAAGTCGTTTTGTAGGGTCTGTTGCTTCCGGGTGATAACGCAGCACACTTTCTCTAAGCTTCTTAATGGCTTCACTAGATAAATGAAAGGTTGCTCGAAGCAAGTTAGGTTGCACTTCAAGTTTCGTCAACGGCTTCACACTTTTTGGGTTCGAGTCTGAACTTGATTCTAACCGTTTCCCTATGGTCGCCCACAAGTTAATGTACGCCTCCTCCAACACTTTTGAGTCTTGGATACTTTTCCAGTCAAAACTTGGGGTGATTTCTTCTGGCAATAAACGTGGGGCTTCACCTTTTTCGACCATATATTTGCATGTATAAGCCCAAGCTCTGAGGAACATAGATGTGCTTTTCCCGTCATATATTGCATGGTGCATTGCCATACCAATGCAAAAGCCTTTGTTAGGAAATAATGTTACTTGTAAAGCCAATAATGGTGACCTAGTGTCAGTTGCGACCAATTGGGGAACATGAGGATGCGATTCAACAGCTTCATGGATTCCATTGCCTATAAGGCGATCGAAATCACCGTTACACTCGGCAAGGGTAACTGAAACGGAATCGTTTTTAGGATGGTAAACAAAGAAGGGTCTGGAGGATTCAGGGGGCCATGTTAGGCTGCCGACGATAGGGAGGAAGTGGACGAGTGCATGGGAAAGTGATTGTTTGAGACCGGGGAAAATTACAGAGTGAAAGAAGGTAGGGTTTGAATCAGCAACTTTGAAGAAGCAGAGGCACTCAAATGGAGGAAATCTGAGACCTGACAGTTCAAAAAAAGTAGGAGAGAGTATTGTTTCGGTGGCTGGCTTGGTAGAGTCATAAGCGGCAGCCACTTCGCAGATATCAAGTATCTTTACAGAGTTCGGTGATGCCATAGAGAGTGAAAGAATGAGAGAGAGAGAGAGAGATTGAGAGTGGGATGTGTACTTTTCGTTTCAGCTCTTGGTCATTTTATAGAACTCGGCAACCAATAGTTGTCAGATTGATCGAAATTAGCCAAGGAAAAAACAAAAGGAAAATATATGTGCTAGCGTCCTTACATTATGTTCGTCTTCTAGTTTTGACTGACTGGTATTTGCTACTGCTCGCTGTTGTGCATGGATACAAATAGTAGTAGGTAATATCTAATTGTAATGTAAGAGTCAATATTAGATGATTAAATAAAAAAGAATGATGCCCTAGTTAACAAAGGGAAAAAATTATCTTCTATATCAGTTATAAATAGAGAGTGTCATTAATAGCTCAGCATCACACGAAATAGAGAGAACCATACAGAAAGCTAGAGTGAGAGTTGAGTTCAGTAGAGAAGTTTTTCTCTTCCTTGTTTTGTTGTTTGTATTTCTTCCAAGCTTGATTAATACAAACCAGTAGCTCCATAGACTAGGCAAGTTGTTGAACAACGTAAATTGATGTGTGTTTCAATGCTTGAATGTCCTAACAACTGGTATCAGAGCATGATTTTGAAAAAGAAGGTGTTTGATCCAAACTCAAAAATCAAAGTTCTTAAAACATGTTTTTGAACATATCATCGTGAAGAGGAAGATGAGAGGAATCCACTAGTGAAAACCCGGCAAAAAACCGACGTCCTGCATGCCTGCACGCGCCTTCATGCGCCGCCACCTGCACTGCCCATGCGCATCGAGGCGCCTCACGTTCTCCACGCTTCTTCCTCGCCCGTTTTCTACAAACTGAATCAGTTGACCCGATACGTCAGCAGCCACATAAGCAGTTCTGCACAGCAGCAGCCACGTCACCTGACATATCATCTAATACGTCATTCCTGCCAC
Source organism: Populus ilicifolia (assembly GCA_015708895.1). Lineage (NCBI taxonomy): Eukaryota > Viridiplantae > Streptophyta > Magnoliopsida > Malpighiales > Salicaceae > Populus > Populus ilicifolia. The sequence continues at coordinate 5,565 of SRLM01001317.1, read as the reverse complement.
GTCATCCATAAATTCACGTGGCTCTGCCATATCATAATTGTGGGGCCCACATATCTTACATGGCAGACAAGTCAGCATATCCACGTTAGCATTCTGGGTTTTGATCCGGTGTGGCGCAGCTACTATTCCTCCTGACACGTGGCTTCATCTGCAGCGTCCAGTGATCCAAAAGTTTGATTGTTTAAATTTAGCCTTTATTTTTCACTACTTCTTTCATATTAAGATTTAGCCTTCATTGCATTTCCGTAGAGGGTTTAGCATTTTTCTCCAAATAAATTATGTGTGTACAAATGAAAGGACTAATTCCTTTTATATCAATTATGGTCCATCCTAATGCATTTTTGTGCATTTTCAGAGTTTGTAATAACTTACCTTCTTGATGTGTATTAAGTTTAGAAGAGATTATTACCGAAAAAGTAAATTCACACCAGCACCGAGATCAAGTAAAGCTCTTTCAATTTTATGCTCTCCAATAAAGCAAGAAATTGTAGGACAACCAGGGTTTTTATATTTCAAAGCATTATTGTTTTGAAGAATAGCACTAACTTGTTCGGGTAGAAATGCTTTCTTTTTCACATTGAGTTTCCTCTTCACAGTGCATAGATCTTTAAAAAATTTAGCATAGAAAGGAACCTGTTTAATAGCATCCAGCAAAGGTATATTGATTCTTACTTGTTTCAAAGTTTTAAAAATTTCAGAGTTGTGATTGACTTTCCTTTGTTTTCATGGCTTGAAGAAATGGAATTGCTGGCAGAGAATTAGTCTTTTCTTTGCAATTTTTAGATTCAACCTGTTCCTTATCCTTAAAAATTGACTCATCATATTTCTCATAAGGTTCAAGAGAGGGTTTTTCAATAACCTTACCACTACGAAGAGTAGTGACTAATTTGACTTGATCCATGTGTTGGCTTCCGGAACTACTTGCATTTGCATTTTGTTGTGGTTGAGATGGAAACTTACCTTTGAAAATTAAGAGCAGATGTTAAATTTGCAAGACTATCTTTAAAATCTGTCATGTTTTGAGCAAATTGAGTATTGATTGTCTCTTGCTTTTCAAAGAATGCATGCAATATTTTCTCAAGATTTCTTCTAGGAGGTGGAGCATAAGGAGGCGCATATCCATGAGAATTTTGGAAATTATGGTATGCTTGAAATAATGGTTGTGAAGTTTGTGCATTGTTGTTCTCACTCTTCCAATTAAAATTTGAGTGATTTCTCTAACCAGGGTTGTATGTTTGTGAGTATGGGTTGTGGTTGTCCATTTAGAAACTATTTAAAGCATGAGCTTGTTCATGGAGACATTTCTTAAAAGAAGGCAAGGTTGGACAGTTATTGGTTGAGTGTTCATTTGTTTCACATATTTGACACGCAATGTTTACAACAGATTTTAATTGACCACTCTTTTTCAATTCTAGTGCCTCAACTTTTCTAGCTAAAGATACAAATTTGGCTTGAAGGTCATCATCTTCCCTAAGGTTGTACATACCTCCACTAGATGTATGAGGTTGAGTTTTACTCAGTGCCTCATAAGTACCCACGGTGTCCTAATTTTGAGCATTTTCAGCTAACAAGTCTAAGTACTCCATTGCTTCATCAGGGTCTTTATCTTCAAAAATTCCATTGCACATCAATTCAACTATTTGCTTATCTTTAGGTGTTAACCCTTCATAAAATGTGAAACCAATCTCCATGTTTCAAAACTATAATGAGGACAAGTACTAAGCAAGTCTCGATACCTATCCTAACATTGGTAAAATGTTTCTCCTGGTTTTTGAGTGAAAGTAGTGATTTGTCTTTTGAAAGAGTTTGTTCTATAAGATGGGAAAAACTTCTTTAAAAACTATTGTTGCATTTCATCCCAAGCACGAATAGATCCTGATTTTAAATTTTGTAGCGATGTTTAAGCTTTATCTTTTAATAAAAGAGGAAAAGGCTTTAATCAGATGGTGTTCATGCTATAATTTAAATTATTATATGTGTTGCAAACCTCCTAAAATTCCCTTAAATGCATGGATTTTCCAATTCTAAACCATGAAAAGAAGGTAAAAGTTGAATAATGTCTAGTTTAAAATTAAAATGAGATACATCGGGAGGAAAAACTATGCATGATGGTGCACTGGTTCTTGTGGGATTCATGTGGTCTCTAAGTGTTCTAGCACGATTATTCTCATTATTCTCATTATGAAGTGATTGATTATCTTCTTCAACCATATTTTCTTAAAATAATGAGGATACCCTACAAAGTCTACCACTTGATGTACGTGACCAAACTCTCATGCACGTGTAGGAATAGAATAAAAGAAAAGGAAAAACAAAAGAAGAAGAAACAAAAGAAAAGAAACAAAGTTATATATAAGAAAAGTGAAAAGTGAAAATAAAATAAATATTATAATTTACACAAAACTTACCTCCCTGACAACAGCGCCAAAAACTTGACACGACTAAAAGATTAATGTCTTCTCCCAAGTGCAGAAGTGTCGAAATAATAAATAACTCGGCAAAATCGAGGTTGAACCATAGGGAGGTTAATTGTATAAATTATGAACAATAATTATAAACAACAACAATAGTAACAATAACAACAACAATAGTAATAGCAACAATAATAATACTAATAATACTAGTAGTAGTAGTAATAATAGAGAAAGAGAAGAAGAAAAAGAAGAAGAAGATGAGAAATTGATGAGAACTTTGAGATGGAAAATTAAAGTAAGGATTAAACAACGATAACAAACAATGTCAAGGTTAGATGATCCACTAATGGTATGTCAAACAAGTATAGTATAAACTCTTATTATTCAATTGGAAACCACACACAAAGGAGGTTCCAATCAGATTATAGATTGTTAACATGATTACATTAGTCATCTTATTCAATTAATGTTAATACTTGTGAATTTCATCAAGCAATCATGACTATAACTTATGTGAACAACAAATCAAGTTCTTTTTATAGCTTAGGTGTCGGTTATACCATACAATAAGGGCTATAAAAGTGTCAAGCATTTGTTGTACCAATTGTTATACAACATAAATCAAGATTAGTCATTTAACAAGCAAAGTATTAAAGAGTGAACAAGATAACAAATATAAAGCATGTTAGTATCAAACATTAAAGTTCATATTAAGTTTATACCATGCTTATTCTTATACCATTAGTGTAACCTTTTTACCTTGACATAATAAACTTAGCTACATAATGAAATAAAGAAAAATAGATAAACAAAATAAGAACATAAATAAGATAAGAGTTAACAAAGTAAAGGAAAAGAAATGAAAGGCATAAACTTGATATTAATGAAAGCAAAGCATAAGCAATACAAAAAATACAAAGAGAGAAAACAAGAGCATGATCTTGATCTGGACATCAAGATGCCTAAATGCATGGTAAATGCCTCCTTTTATAGGCTAAAATAAAGAACTATTGATTTGATAACTAATTGATTAGCAGGTGGCCAACTCTTGACTTGGTGACAATCCTTATCTTCTTTTGTCTGCCTAAAATGTCATTGATAACGTCAAAATTGGAGCCACTTAAAATCATCAAAGTTTTAGAAAATTGTTTTGGCTTTCATGTGTAAAAAATTTAGCTCATTTCAACTTTTAGAACTCCAGATATGGCTAAAATATTGAACAATACTTGGGCTAGAGGATAGATTTGGGCTTCTTTGTTGTTGCAACAATATGGACTTGAAAATGGCTTTTTCAGATCTTGGGCTCTATATGAAAGTTGTAGGCCTATGTCTTAACTTTCCATCCATATAAGGTAGACCTAAATCTGAGATCTATAGCTCCAAATATGACCCAATCACCGAACAGTGATTTGGATTGCACTGACATCTCTTTTCTAAGTTTGGCCATCTCTTTATCCTTTTAATTTCAGTTCCTAAATTCATTAATCAATCCTTTTATTTATGTGATAGGCCTATATTTAAAATGAACATTTACCACAAATTAAGGGTATCTTATATTATTAGATATATTATTATAAAACATGCTTTAGTTGAGGAGTTATTGATACTTCAAGTGCAAAATAATGATATAAAACCTTGATAAAAATACACTTTTAAATATCAATCAATGTGTTATGGATACTTAGATTTAAAATCAATAAGTTATCTTGTACATGGAGTGTTATGCTTTGATCTTATTATATGTTGTCCTAGTTAAAGATAACAAATAGACATATATTGAGTATAATATAAGTATATAAATGTATTTGAGCAATAAAGAAACGATTCATCACCCTAAGTGAATTAATGAAAATGTTCAATTTGTTTTTAAATAGTATTAATTATAAATTTTTGCACAAGGTGAAAAGAGTTATGAAAAAAATTTCAAATCTTATTCAAATAATCAATAACTATTAACATATTTGGCTTAATTTTCCAGATCTGACTAGGATCCTCATAATTTTTTTTTTTAATTAGCATTTGGTGGCTGAGAAAGCCATTAGCGGTGGTGAACATTACTAGCACTATTGGCATGGCTAGCTATGCTTCGCGCATAACCAGCACGTTGCTAGTAGCGAGGCATTAAAAGTAACTTAATACACAATAAAGGAGATGGATATAACCTATTAAAGATTATGATTGTGTTAAAGGTTGTCATTCAAGAGGACATATGTTGTAGATGCTCTTAGCCAAAAAAGAAAAAGGCTATAATAAGAGAATCAATAGAAAGGAATAAAGGAACCATCATAGAGTTAAAAAAGATGGATTTTTAGTTAAAAGTAGGGTACGAAGGGTCTTTACTGACGCAACTAAAAGTAAGGTCTATGCTTCAAGAAAAAGTATTGAAAGCTAAAAAAAAAAAGTTGAAATAGATAATGTAAGGAATAAGATGAAGTTAGGGATGATAGTGATGAGAAGACAAATGTATTTGCTTGAAGATAAACCTTTAAAAAATAAAATATTAAAAGGAGCTCATGAGTAAAGGTTTATTGTGCATCTTAGAATTTTTAAGATGTACAAAGATTTGAAAGAATTCTATTGGTGACCAAATATAAAAAGGAAAATAGTTGAGTATATAGATAAGTGTGATGTATGCTAATAAGTAAAAGTGAAGCATCAAAAGCCAGTCAGCCCCTTGCAAGTACTAGTAATATGATTAGTAATTAAAAGTGTATTCTCATTAAGGTTTTATGTCATCATAGTGCACCTAAAGTATCATTAAATTCTCTAACTAAAGTATATTTTATGTTAAGTTTGATAATATAATATACCTTTAATTAATAGCAAATGTTCATCCTAAACGTAGGTTGACACGACAAAGAGATTGATGTCTTCTCCCAAGTGCAGGAGTGTCGAAGTAATAAATAACCCGGCAAGACCGGGGTCGAACCACAGGGAGGTTATTGTACAAATTATAAATAACAACAACAACAACAACAACAATAATAATAATAATAATAATNTAATAATAATAATAATAAAGAAAGAGAAGAAGATGATGATGATGATGAGAACTTGGAGATAAAATATTAAAGTAAAGATTAAACAATGATAATACCAAATGTCAATGTTAGAGGTTCCACTAATGGTATTTCAAACAAGTATAGTATAA
>SRLM01001314.1:0-26498 GCA_015708895.1 Populus ilicifolia | reverse complement strand
TGAAGGTTGATTTGGGGTTGATATAGGGCTGATTTGGGGCTGAATTTGAACATCAAATAAGTATAGAAACGTACTTATTATTTGGGCTAAGATTGACATTGAAACCTTGAGTGTTTAGTGGTTGAAGTTTGCACACAACATAAGGCAAGTTTGGGCTTGAAATAGATCATATGATATTCTTTTCTAGAATTGGAATAGAATTGATTTTTGGGACAAATTTGGAGCACTTATTTCAACCAAGATTTGCTTCAATCTTCAACTAAATGTCTCTTCAATTCTTTGTTCTCAATTCCGATGTTGAATTTCTTGAATTAATTCATTTAAGCTCCAAAAACCTATCGACACATTAAAACAAACTTCATTACTAAAAAACACATCAATTATTATAAAAAGACCAAATAAAAACAATAAATACATATGTAAAATAAGAGACTTAATGATACTTTTGATGCACAATCACCTCTCCCCCCAACTAAAACAAGATATTGTCCTCAATGTTTAAAGGTAGAAAGATAGAGTATAGAAGATATCACCTGAAAGAACGAACACTAACAAACCTGAAACACCCTGAAACAAATATAAGAAATAACAAAACACAATAATAAAATGAAAGATACAAAGATTCACAAATGGAGGCTCAAATCCAATATAAGCTTTTTACAGCTTTCCTTAGTTGACCAATTTATACGACTCATGGAAGGATCAATTATAGGAATGAAATATTGTAGTTGGTCAATCAATTGTTCAGCAGTAGCAGCAGAGATTATGATTTGTCGTGCAGAAGATTTTAGAAATTCCTGTTCCACAGCGTGATCAAGAAAAGACAATAACTTATCATAATAACCATTAACATTTAACAAACCTATGAGTTTATGGTGAATGTGTAGCTGGGCCCAATAGGAAATATGAAAAATCTCTTCCAATGTACCTAGACCACCTGGTAAGGCAATGAAGACATCAGCATGGTTAAACATTGCATTCATTCAAGCTGACATTGTAGAGACCTGAAGTTCCTCAATTGTTTTTCCAATGATATCCCTTTGTTCTAAAGCTTCGGGAATGACCCTTAAAACTTGACTACCTCCTAAAAATGCAGCTATTGACACATCTCCCATTAACCCAAGATTGCCTCCCCAATACACTAAATGAATCTTTCTCTCAGCTAGCACTTGACCAAGATGATTTGCTGATTCTAAAAACTCCTTTTCTTTCTTAGGACTAGATCCACAAAAAACACAAATATTTCTTATATGATGAACTGAGGAACTTGCCATTTCTACACACTTCTGTATTTATTGAATGTATGGGTTGAGTAGAAACAAAAAGAAGGAAGAGAAGGTTTTATAAATGAGATATTAGAAAGGCAATCATACCACCTATATGTAGGCCATCTAGAGTCTCACATACACACACTCTCTCTTTATTTATTTATTTATTTACTTTTGAAAAAGCATGTGTATGTACAAGTAGTTGTGATTGTGGCTCACATCTTCCCTTGGTTTTACGTCCAAGAACAGCTTGAACGCCCTCTATAGGTCGGAGATAGGCTTTCCCATCTAGTTTTTCTTAAAAACTGGCAAATATGGTCTTTTTTAGTCAGATTCTTAAGAGTAAGTCGATCATGTTCTTTATGAAATAATGGTCATAAATCATGAATTGCACGATGTACATCTCCATTAGGATGCGTCTCAAGAGTCGCTAAAAGATTATCTAATGACTCCTTACTCAGGCCATACTTAATGAATTGTATTTTATGTTCACGGTTTATAGATATCATTCCTAAAGAATGACATTGTGCATTACAAGTCCATCTAGCACATTGATGACACACTTTCAGTTGTTTTGCACGACGTTTCTTTACAAAAGTGCTTTTACCTATTCTAGGCATGTGTGAAATAAAGGAGTTAGAGGACTCACCTGATAATCAGACCTTTGCTTCAATCAACCATCAAATATCTTTAGGAATTTCATGATTCATTAACAATCTCAATCTTGCACATCTAGCACGGTAAATTTTTGTAATCGCATTCTGAGGCAGAACGGGAAAATACTTTTTTAATTTTGCAAGATTAGTGTCCATTTTTAAATGAGAATTGGAAGAGAGATTCAAAGAATTGCACAAATATATGCATAGATATCAATTATTATGGGAAATTAAAAGAACCGACTTAAGTCACGAAGTACCGTTATCCACCATTTGACCGGGGTAAGAGAAACTAGCAAAAATCACTAAAAAAGAAACACAAAAATAATATGAGAAAAAATAATAATCAACCTTTATCTACAAGATAATTCAAACCAGTTGATTCATTTTCACTAGAAAAATTATCAAAGTAAGCTTTCAAACGATGTCCATTTTCCTTAAAAACATTATCATTCATTGAATTCTCAATATCACAGGCCCCATAAGGATTGATCCATCTTGATCTTAGCTCTCTAGAAAATGCATAGAGTTGAGAATCATAAAACAAAACTTTTTGACTAGTATCAACATTTTGACAATTTTCTTTTTCACAAGTTTTGCAGAATACATGCGTGTCCTTAAACATGGTGGGCCAATAAAATCTATTTTGAAAGATTTTTACAGCTGTCTTTTTTATGAGAAATAACTTCCACAAGCTTCAGAATGAAAAAGTTTAATGACACTACTTACCTCATTGTCGGGAATGAATCTTTGAAATATTTGATCGGGACAATTTTTGAATAACTTAGGGTCATCACAATAAAAATTCTTCACTTCATTCAAAAACTTTTCTTTGTCTTCGGTACTCCAATCAGCTGACAAATCTCTTAAAGTAAGAAAATTGATATTTTTATCATACCAAGGCATTGGACTAAGAGAAAGTAAGGATTCGTTAGGAAAGTAATCATTGATTGGTGTGATGTCAGATGTTAAATTTGTTGTCACTTTTGACAAAAGATCCACATCAATATTTTCGGTGTGTTTTTCATCTGTGATTTCTTCCTCATAATAAATCATTTGCAAATCTTCAGATTCATCCAAATCATTTTTACTTAAAGTAGATTCATGTTGATCATAAACTAATTCATTAATATAATCTCCTTGTAAATCATTGTCATATCAAGGTTGCTTGCAAATGTTGAAAATATTTATCTCCAATGTCATGTTTTCAAATGATAGCTTCATCAATCCATTCCTACAATTAATCAATGTGTTAGAGGTTCCAAGAAACGGACATCCTAAAATAACAAGAAATGAATTACATGCTTCAACAGGTTGTGTGTCCAAAACAATAAAATCCATAAGATAAATGAATTTATCGACTTGTACTAACACATCTTCAATTATTCCTCTAGGCACTTTTATAGATCTATCAACAAGTAAAAGAGTTATAGAAGTTGGTTTTAACTCACCTAGATTGAGACTCTAAAAAACTGAATATGGAAGTAAATTCACACTAGCACCGAGATCAAGTAAGGCTCTTTCAATTTTATGCTCTCCAATAAAGCAAGAAATTGTAGGACAACCAAGGTCTTTATATTTCAAAGCATTATTGTTTTGAAGAATAGCACTTACTTGTTCGACTAAAAAGGCTTTCTTTTTCACATTCAGTTTCCTCTTCACAATGCATAGATCTTTCAAAAATTTAGCATAGGAAGGAACCTGTTTAATAGCATCCAGTGAAGGTATATTGATCCTTACCTATTTGAAAATTTCAAAGATTTCAGAGTTGTGATTGACTTTTCTTTGTTTGGTCATGGCTTGAGGAAATGGAAGTGCTGGCGGAGAATCAGTCTTTTCTTTGCAAATTTTATATTCAACCCTTTCCTTACCCTTAGAGATTGACTTATCATCTTTCTTATAAGGTTCAAGAGAGGGTTTTTTAATGACTTACCACTGTGAAGAGTAGTGACTGATTTGACTTGATCTATGTGTTGGCTTTCAGAACTACTTGTATTTGCATTGTATTGCCCCTTGGGATTTTGTTGTGGTCGAGATGGAAACTTACCTTTCTTTGGAAATTGAGAGTAGATGTTAATTTTATAAAAGTATCTTTAAAATCTGTCATGTGTTGAGCAAGTTGAGTATTGATTGTCTCTTGCTTTTCAATGAATGCATGCAATGTTTCCTTAATATTTTTTCTAAAAGGTGGATCACAAGGAGGTGCATATCTATGAGAATTTTAGAAATTATGATGTGCTTGAAATGGTGGTTGTGAAGTTTGTGCATTGTTGTTCTGACTCTTTCAACTAAAATTTGTGTGATTTCTCCAACAAGGGTTGTATGTTTGTGAGTATGGATTGTGGTAGGCCTTTTGGAAACTGTTTAAAGCATGAGCTTGTTTATGGAGACATTCCTTAAAAGAAGGCAAGGTTAGACAGTTATTGGTTGAGTGTTCATTTGTTTCACATGTTTGACATGCAATGTTTTCAACAGATTTTAATTGAACACTCCTTTTCAATTCTAGTGCCTCGACTTTTCTAGCTAAAAATGCAAACTTGGCTTGAAGGTCATGATCTTCCCTAAGGTTGTATATACCTCCACTAGATGTATGAGGTTGAGTTTTACTTGGTGCCTCATAAGCAGCAGTGGTGTCCTAATTTTGAGTATTTTCAGCTAACAAGTCTAAGTACTCCATTGCTTCATCAGGTTCTTTATCTTCAAAAGTTCCATTGCACATCAATTCAACCATTTGCCTATCTTTAGGTGTTAACCCTTCATAGAAATGTGAAACCAATCTCCATGTTTCAAAACCATGATGAGGGCAAGTACTAAGCAAGTCTTGATACATATCCCAACATTGGTAAAATGTTTCTCTTGGTTTTTGAATGAAAGTGGTGATTTGTCTTTTGAAAGAGTTTGTTCTATGAGATGGGAAAAACTTCTTTCAAAATTGTTATTGAATTTCATCCCAAGCACGAATGGATCTTGGTCTCAAATTTTGTAGCCATGTTTTAGCTTCATCTTTTACAAAGTCTACCACTTAATATACGTGACCACACTCTTATGCACGTGTAAGAATAGAATAAAAGGAAAAGGAAAACAAAAGAAGAAGAAACAAGAGAAAAGAAACAAAGTTATATACAAGAAAAGTGAAAAGAGAAAATAAAATAAATATTATAATTTATATAAAACTTACCTCCCCGACAACGGTGACAAAAACTTGACACGACTAAAAGATTAATGTCTTCTCCCAAATGCAGGAGTGTAGAAGTAATAAATAACTTAGCAAGACCGAGGTCAAACCATAAGGAGGTTAATTGTACAAATTATAAACAACAATTACAAACAATAACAATAGTAATAACAACAATAATAGTAATAATAATAATACTAGTAATACTAATAGGTAATAGTAGTAGTAATAATAAGAACAATAACAACCACAACAACAACAATAACAATAAAGAAGAAGAAGAAGAAAAATTGATGAGAACTTTGAGATGGAAAATTAAAGTAAAGATTAAACAACGATAACAAACAATATCAAGGTTAGAGGATCCACTAATAGTATGTCAAACAAGTATAGTATAAACTCTTATTATTCAATTGGAAACCACACACAAAGGAGGTTCTAATTAGATTATAGATTGTTAACATAATTACATTAGTCATCTTATTCAATTAATGCTAATACTTGTAAATTTTGTCAAGCATTCATGATTATAACTTATGTTAATAACAAATCAAGTTCCTTTCATAGTTTAGGTGTCGGTTATACCATAGAGTATGGGCTATTAAAGTGCCAAGCATTTGTTGTACGAAGTGTTATACAACAAAAATCAAAATTAGTCATTTAACAAGCAGGGTATTAAAGAGTGAACAAGATAACAAGTATAAAACATGTTAATATCAAACATTAAAGTCCAGATTAAGTTTATACTATACTTATTCTTACACCATTAGTGTAACCTTTTTACCTTGACATAACAAACATAGCTAGACATAATGAAAGAAAGAAAAATAGATAAACAAATTAAGAACATAAATAAGATAAGAGTTACCAAAGCAAAGGAAAGGAATTGAAAGGCATAAACTTGATATTAATGAAAGCAAAGCATAAACATTACAAAAAATATAAAGAGAGAAAACAAGAACATGATCTTGATTTGGACACCAAGATGCCTAAATGCATGGCAAATGCCTCTTTTTATAGGTCAAAATTGGGAATTATTGATTTGATGACTAATTGATGAGTACGTGGCCAACTTTTGACTTGGTGACAATCATTATCTTCTCTTGTCTACCCAAAACATCATTGATAACATCAAAATTGAAGCCATTGGAAAACGTTATAGGAAATTATCTCAGCATTCTTGTGTAAAACATTTAGCTCATTTCGACTTCTAGAACTCCAGATATGGCTAAAATACTGAACAGTGCTCGGGCTGGAGGACAGATTCACGCTGCTTTATTGTTGCAACAATTTGGACTTGAAAATGGCCTTTTTAGATCTTAGGATCCATATAAAAGTTGTAGGTCTATGTCTTACCTTTCTATCCATATAAAGTAGACCTAAATCTGAGATCTTTAGCTCCAGATATGATCCAATTACTGAACAGTGTTCCGGTTTGGATTGCACCGACATCTCTTTTCTAAGTTTAACCATCTCTTTATCCTTTCAATTTCAATCCTTAAATTTATCAATCAATCCTTGCATTTATATAATAGAACTGTATTTAAAATGAACATTTATCATAAATTAAAGGTATCTTATATTATTAGATATATTATTATAAAACATGCTTTAGTTAAGAAGTTATTGATACTTCAAGTGCAAAATGATGATATAAAACCTTGATAAAAATATACTTTTAAGTATCAATCATCAAATATTGCACTATTGGTAACCCGAGTTACTAAGCTCGTAGGGGTGTCTCAACACCTAATGCCCTAAGGCCAACTAGTCTTAGAGTCATTAGCCGAAAGCTCGTTACATAGTTTAAAGATGCATGGTGTTTTAAATTATATGTATATATATATTAAAAAAAGACAAAAATAATAATCCCAACCCAAGAAAGTTAACCTTAAACATTATAAAAAAAAGTTTTATTTTCTTCCAAGAAAAGCCCCATAACTGTGTTGATACATTAAGCACAAAAGAAAGGTTTGTTAATATCTTGTTTAAAAGGTGTTGAGCAGATATATAAATTTAGTGGGAGTTTGTTTATCTAGATAGATTAATAGAAGTTGAATGATGAATACCTTTATTTATGGAATTTAAAAATTATTTTTCTATTTTAATATTTTGATTACTAGGAACTAGTAATAAGCTGGTTGAGGAGTGTGATTAGTACTTAAAAGTGTATTTTTTTCAAGGTTTTATATTATCATTTTTCACTTGAAATATCTATAACTCCTTAACTAAAATATGTTTTATAATAATATATCTAATAATATAAGATACCTTTAATTTATGATAAATATTTATTTTACATGCAAGTGTATCACATAAATAAAATGATTGATTGATGACTTTAAGATCTAAAATTGAAAGAACAAAGAGATGGTCAAACTTAGAAAAGAAATATTGGTGCAGTCCAAACCGGAATACTATTCGGTAATTAAGTCATATATAGATCTATAGATCTCGAATTTAGGTCTGCTTTATATAAATAAAAAGGTAAGATATAGGCCTACAACTTTCACATGGAGTCCAAGATTTAAAAAGGTTATTTTCAAGTCCAAATTGTAGCAATAACAAAGAAGTCCAAATCTGTCCTATAACCCGTGTACTGTTTAGTGTTTAATCCATATTTAGAGTTCTAGAAGTCTAAATGACCTCCATTTTTTTCCTAGAAAGCTGAGATAATTTCATATAACTTTTATTTTTTAGACATACAAGAGAAGATAACGATTGTTACCAAGTCAAGAGTTGGCCACCCACTTATCAATTAGTCATCAAATCAATAGTTTGCAATTTTGGCCTATAAAAAGAGGTATTTGTCATGCATTTAGGTATCTAGGTCTCCTGATCAAGATCATGCTTTTGTTTTCTCTCTTTGAATTTTTTTTTTGTATTTTTAAGTTTTATTTTCACTAATATCTTATTTATGCCTTTCATTTCCTTTCATTTACTTAGTTAACTTTTATTTTATTTATGTTCTTATTTTGTTTATTTATTTATTTTTCTTTCATTATGTTTAGCTAAGTTTATTATGTCAAGGTGAAAAGGTTACACTAATGGCGTAAGAATAAGTATAGTGTAAACATAACATGGACTTTAATGTTTGATACTAACATGTTTTATATTTATTATCTTGTTCACTCTTTAATACTTTGCTTGTTAAATGACTAATCTAGATTTATGTTAATAACACTTGGTACAACAAATGGTTGGTACTTTCATCGCCCATATTGTATGGTATAACCGACACCTGAGCTATAAAAAGAACTTAATTTGTTGTTAATGTAAGTTATAATCATAAATGCCTGATGAGATTTACAAGTGTTAGCATTAATTGAATAAGATAACTAATGTAATCATGTTAACAATTTGTAATATGATTAGAATGTCTTTTGTGTGTGGATTCCAATTGAATAATAAGAGTTTATACTATACTTGTTTAACATAACATTAATGGAATCTCTAATCTTGACATTTGTTGTTATCATTGTTTAATCCTTATGTTAATCTTCCATCTCAAAGTTCTCATTAACTTCTTCTTCTTCTATTACTACTACTACTACTAATATTCTTATTACTATTAATATTAGTATTACTACTATTATTGTTATTATTATTGTTATATTATTGTTATCTATAATTTATACAATTATCCTCCCCGTGGTTCGACCTCGGTCTTGCCAGGTTATTTATTACTTTAACACTACTGTACTTGGGAGAAGACATCTATCTTTTAGTCATGTCAGTGTTCAAGATAACAAAATCCACAGGATAAATGAATTTATTGACTTGTACTAACACATTTTCAATTATTCCTCTAGGCATTGTTACAGATATGTCGGCAAGTAAAAGAGTTACAGAAGTTGGTTTTAACTTACCTAGATTGAGACTTTGAAAAACTGAATATAGAAGTAAATTCACATTGGCTCCAAGATCAAGTAAGGCTCTTTTAATTTTATGTTCTTCAATAAAGCAATAAATTATAGGACAACTAGGGTTTTTGTATTTCAAAACATTATTGTTTTGAAGAATGCAACTTGCTTGTTCGACTAAAAAGGCTTTCTTTTTCACATTCAGTTTCCTCTTCATGGTGCATAAATCTTTCAAAAATTAAACATAGGAAGGAACCTGTTTAATAGTATCTAGCAAAGGTGATTGTGCATCAAAAGTGTCATTAAGTATCTTATTTTATATATGTATTTATTGTTTTTATTTGGTTTTTTTAATAATAATTGATGTACTTTTTAGTAATGAAATTTTTTTAATGTTTTAATAGGTTTTTGGAGCTTAAATGAATTAATTTAGAAAATTCAATGTCGGAATTCAAAACAAAGCATTGAAGAGATATTTAGTTGAAGATTGAAGCAATCTTGGTTCAAATAAGTGCTCCAAATTTGCCACAAAAAATCAATTCTATTCCAATTCTAGAAAAGAAAATCATATGATCTATTTCAAGCCCAAACTTGCCTTATGTTGTGTGCAAACTTCAACCATTAAACACTCAAGGTTTCAATGTTAATTTTAGCCCAAATAATAGGTACATTTTTTTCCTTGTTTGATGCTTAAATTCAGCCCCAAATTAGCCCCAAATCAACTATCAAATCAGCCCAAGCACAATCCATGATCTTATATGTCCACATAACAAATAACAATTGATTTATTTTGGGTAATCCATTAATCCAAGAAGGCAAACACCTGGATGGAAAGATGGAGGGGACATTGTTATATTATTTTGGGTCAGAAAGAAGAAAGAGACAGTTCATAAATGAGGAAGAAAAACGCATACCAAAGTGGTTGCAAAGCTGGCCTGATTTGATTTTTCAGAATACCTTTTGGTGCTTTGCCCATAACTTTTGACTCAAGTGTCCAAATGAGCTATTCTTTAATGATCTGGAAAGGTGACAAAATTTCATATAAATATGCCTTTAATAGAAATCTCGAGAAGAGGCTTTTAGGAGGGTTGAATTGCTGTCCAAAGTTAGAGTCAGATTTGTGTCCGAATTTTTACTGAAATTATATTATGTTCTTATTTATAGATTATGGTTATTTAGTTTGTAAAACTTATTATTTCAGTTTGATTCAAGTTATTTCATGTTTATTGAAGTGTTCTTATATATAATCATGGTTGGCTAATTTCTTTTTTTATCCAAATCAAGGATGATGGTGATTAAGGTGAATTCTTTAGGATATGAATGAATCTTAATGTTTATCTTCTCATTTTCTTCATGAATGTTTTATTATTTCAAAAAAATTTTAGAAATCATTTAGGTAATGTTATGATCTTGAATTTTTATGCACAAACTTTAGTTTTGGTATAGAGATTACTTGATTCAATGTTTTACTTAATATGAAAGTACTTGTTCATTCTTAAGCAATAATCAATCTTCATCTTTCTAAACTTCATTGTAATATCTTCTGATCTAATATCACCATTGTTGATATTAGGTTGAGTTATCTTATATACATTAAAGAAATCACCAATACATCACCATTAAAATTGATTTGGACCAAGACTTACTTTTTGTTGTCATTTAAAATCTATTTATACATTTTCATCTTTGAAAACAAATCAATCAATTATTTTCAACCAAGTTATTGTTAATTTAATTTCTCTTGAGTTTTTTTTGTTACCTAGCTTAATTTCTAGATCTAGCTCTCTATGGATATGACCTTGATCTTACCGAGTTAATTGCTACATCGCACACTCGTGCACTTGGAAGTTAAAACAAGCCGATCATAAAAAGCGGTCAAGTAATTTTAGCGCCATTGTCGGGGAGCTAGCAAGTGAAGGTAATAATTTTATATTTGATTATTAGAAAACAAAAAAAAATACATATAAATAAAAAATCAAATGGCTAGTTTTATCGCCTAAAAAAAAAAAATTTTCCTCAACTTTTCGGATATTGGATAGTGGACTAGACTATTAATTGTTGGATTTTTGTTGGTTCAACCATTTTTCTTTTATTGTCTATTCTAATTAGTTTCTAATATTTTTCTTGTTTATTTCATTTCATTTTATTTTATTGATATTATTATTATTATTTTATATTTATTGTCTAAAGTGTTTGGTCAGTATTACCGCCTCTTGTTTATTTCATTTTATTTTGTTGTTTTGTTTTTTTATATATTTATTGTCTAAAGTGCTTGGTTGGTATTACTGCCTTTTTATTCATGCTTGTTATAATTATCTTTTAATGTTTATTGTTGTTATTTTTCTTATATTTATTGTTTAAAGTGCTTGGTTGGTATTACAGTCTCTTGTTTATTTCATTTTATTTTATTGTTTTGTTATGATTATTTTTGTTATATTTATTGTTTGAAGTGCTTGGCCAATATTACCACCTTTTTACTTAAGTTTGTTATAATTATCTTTTAATGTTTATTGTTGTTAATATTACTTATTAGTTGAAGAGTGAATTTCTTAATTTATTGTATTTTTATTTTTGAGCTATTACTTTTATTTGCAATTTTTTTTCTTTCCTTTCCTTTCATATTCATATAATTGTTATATTATTATTATTATTTTATCATGGCTAATGTTGAAGATGTAGAGGGTGAAGGGAGTGTTCAAGATAATAGACCTCCACAATTCAATGATCAATCTAATTTTCGAACTCTTAAAGAGTATCTTCACCCAGATAGAAAAAGTACACCTTTGCGTATTATCTTACCTCTTAACTAACAAGCTTTTAATTTGAAACCAGGCATGATTAAACTTCTTCCCACATTTCACGGTATGGATTTTGAAAATCCATACATACATATTAAAGATTTTGAAGAGGTATTAATACTTTTATTAATAGGGCATGCACCAAGGAAACCATTCGGCTTAAATTGTTTCTATTCTCTCTAAAAGATAAAGCCAAGCTTTGGCTAAACTCCTTGCATCCTAGGTCTATAGGTACATGAAGAGAAATGCAAGCTGAATTTTTGAAAAAATACTTCCCCACTCATAGGACAGCAGCCTTACAACATCAAATGATGAATTTTTCTTGTAGTCCAAATGAGTCATTTCACCAAGCTTGGGAAAGGTTCAAAGACTTGTTAAATACATGCCCCCACCATGGTTTTGAGATGTGGATGTTAGTGAGTTTCTTTTATGACTCTCTTACCATAGATTTTAAAAAGCTAGTGTTAACTATGTGTAATGGTGAGTTTTATGACAAAGAACTAAGTGAGACCTTTGATTTTTTTGATCAATTGGCTGAAAACACAAAGCAATGGGAGACTTCTCTCCCAGTTCATATTGAGTATAGAAACACCATTTCTCATTCAAACAGGAAGTTTCAATTGAAAGAGACTCATGACCTTAATGCTAGATTAGCCTTATTGGTTAGGAAAGTAGAGTCTTTTGAGATTAAAAAAGTGCATTTCATAAGTGAATAATAAAAGGAAAGTTGTGTTGTTTGTGAGAGCAAAGGGCATAGGACAACTGAGTGTCCTACCATTCCAGCCTTCAAGGAAGTGCTATATGGCCAAACTTCTGATTCAAGTAATGTTAGAAAGCCATTTCCAAATCAAGTAGGCAATCCCTACTCTAAAATCTATAATCCTGAATGGAGGAACCATCCAAATTTTAGATGGAGAAATGAGGGCTCTTTAGTACCTCAAACATTTCAACCTCCACCCCAATCATTTCATGCCCCCACACATAACACATACCAACCACCTCATAAGAGATCCCTAAAGGATACTCTTCAACAATTCATGCAAACGCAAGGAGGAATCAACAACTAAGCTTACAAATTTCAAGACTAGACCAATAAGACCTTAGATGACATTTGAAGTCAACTAACCAAGTTGACTCAATCGCTAAACATTTAGGTGAAGGGAAAGATCCCAGCTCAACCAATGCCAAATCCTAGAGGTTAGGTACACATGAGTGAATCTTCACCTAAAGAACCTTTAAATCATGAACAAGTCCAAGCTAACACTACCCTTAGAAGTGGAAAGATTATTGACAAAGCCATAGGTTTTAGGATTCCTAGAGGTAATGTGGAGGAGAAATCTAAGGAAAGTGAAGAGGGAATCAAAACACAAGTGATAAATGAGAGTTTGAGTGACAAACAAGGCAAGATAAATGAGAAAGAGATGAGTGGGAAAGGAGATGATTCAAGAAAAATTGGAGTCAAAGTAAGTGATTTAGAATTTGTTCCTAGAGCACCATTTCCATAAAGGTTAGGGAAACCTAAACATGATCTTATGAACTCAGAAATCGATGAATTGTTCAAACAAGTGAAAGTCAATATTCCACTCCTTGATACAATTAAACAAGTTTCATCTTATGCAAAGTTTCTTAAGGANTATGCATAGTCAAAAGGAGATTGAATGTGAAAGAAAGAGCCTTTCTGACTGAACATGCTAGTGCCATCATCCAGTTTAAGACCCCTCCCAAATACAAAGATCTTGGTTGTCCTACCATTTCATGCATTATTAGAAGCCATAAGATAGATCAAGCTTTGTTGGATTTAGGAGCAAGTGTGAATTTAATACCCTACACTATTTACAAACAATTAGGTTTAGGAGAAATCAAGCCTACTCAAATCACCTTTCAATTAGCTGATAAGTCAATCAAGATTCCCAAGGGTATCATTGAGGATGTGTTGGTCTAAGTAGATAAATTCTACTTCCCTGTTGATTTTGTAGTGTTAGACACTACACCAATTCAAGGTTCTAATGCTCCCATCCCTGTCATCTTAGGGAGACCTTTCCTAGCTATATCTAATGCCTTAATTAACTGTAGGAATAGGGTGATGAAATTGTCTTTTGGGAATATGACTATGGAGATGAACATATTCAATATCTCCAAACAAATTGGGGAACATGAGGACTTTAAAAAGGTAGCTTTGATCCAAATAGTTCGTCAAGAACACTTTGAGAGAGTGTGGATCAAGGATCCATTAGAGAGAACTTTAATTCATGATGAAAGATTTTGTTCTTTGGAATGTGTTGGTGAGGAAGTAAGAGAACTCGAGCCTTATTTAGATCCAATGCCTATTATGTTAATAGGTCAATGGACCTCATCGTTTGAGCCTTTGATTTCATCCTAAGTGAAAGTTGAGAAATCTCTTGTCCAACCTTATAAACTAGAAAGGAAGCCTTTACCAAGTGATCTTAAGTATGCATTTCTAAGGGAAGATGAATCATATCCTATTGTGATCTCATTAAAACTTAGCATAGAGCAAGAACAAAAACTTTTGAGAGTTGTGAGAAAACACAAGAAAGCAATTGGGTGGAAAATTACTAACTTGAAAGGAATTAGCCCTCTTTTATGTACACATAGAATCTATCTTGAAGAAGAGGCTAAATTTATGAGGCAAATACAAAGATGATTGAACCTAAACATGAAGGAAGTAGTGAGAGGTGAAGTGCTTAAGCTACTTGATGCAGGTATCATTTACCCAATTACAAACTCAAAATAGGTTAGTCCAACCCAAGTTGTTCCTAAAAAATCTAAAGTCACGGTAGTGAATGAAAATAATGAGCTAGTACCAACTAGAATCTAAACTAGATGGCGTATATGCATTGATTATCGTATGTTGAACATGGTGACTAGGAAGGACCATTTTTCGCTTCCATTTTTATACCAAATGCTTGAAAGAGTAGCCGGAAGAGCTTTCTATTATTTTCTTGATAGATACTCAGGTTACAACTAAATTGAGATTTCTTTAGAAGACTAAGAAAAAACCACTTTCACTTGTCCTTTTGGTACCTATACTTATAGAAGAATGCCTTTTGGCTTGTGTAATGCACTAGCCACTTTTCAAAGGTGTATGATGAGTATCTTTAGTGACATAATGGAAATTTTTTTGGAAGTTTTCATTGATGATTTTTCAGTTTATGGGGATTCTTATGAGTTGTGTCTAATGTATTTAGAAAAAGTTCTTAAAAGGTGTGAAGAGAGCAATCTTGTACTCAATTGGAAGAAGTGTCATTTTATGGTGACATATGGCATTGTTTTAGGTCACATTGTCCCTTCAAAATGGATAGAGGTAGATAAGTCAAAAGTGGAAGTCATTCAAAAATTAACTACCCCTAAAACTATGAAAGATATGAGATCCTTTTTAGGACATGCTAGGTTTTACCAAAGATTCATTCATTCTTTTAGTACCATTGTCAAACCACTGTGTAACTTTTTATCATAAGATGTACAATTTGATTGGACATCAAAATGTCAAGAAGCTTTTGAAAAGCTTAAAGGGTTGTTGACCATTGCACCAATCATGCAAGCTCTTGATTGGTCCTTACCATTTGAACTAATGTGTGATGCTAGTGATATTGTGGTTAGGGCTATTTTAGGGCAAAGAAAAGACAAGAAATCTTATGTCATTTATTATGCTAGCAAGACTTTGAATGATGCTCAATTGAATTACACTACAACTAAAAAAACTCTTAGTTGTGGTCTTTGCATTAGACAAATTTAGATCTTATTTGGTTAGATCTGTTGTTATTGTTTTCACTGATCATGCAACATTGAAATACTTGCTCACAAAACAAGATGTCAAGCCACGTTTGATTTGATGGATCCTCCTACTTCAAGAGTTTAAACTTGAAATTTGAGATAAAAAGAGAGTAGAGAATGTAGTGGTTGATCATTTGTCTCGTCTTTCAAGCTATGAGACCATAATTGATAAATCTCTAATAAATAAACTCTTTGCTGATGAAACTTTATTTTATACAGGTACTGTCTCCTACATTGGTTCTCCATTGTATGCTGACATAGCAAATTACCTAGCCACAAGTCAAATTCCTTCTCATTGGTATAAACTTGACAAACAAAAATTCTTGCACAATATACACACCTTTTTGGGGATGACCCCTACCTATTTAAATATTATCGTGACCAAATTATTAGGTGGTGCATCCCTGATCATGAAATTCCAAGTATCATTAATTTTTATCATGCATTAGCCTGTGGTGGGCATTTCTCTTCCAAGAAAACTATTGCCAAAATCTTGTATTGTGGTTTTCATTGGCCTACTATGTTTAAAGATGTCCATGCCTTCTATGTTGCATATGATCAATGCCAACGACTAGGTAGCCTTACTAAGCATAACATGATGCCTCTTAACCCCATCCTTGTTTTGGAAATATTTGATTGTTGGGGGATTGATTTCATGAGACCTTTTCCAAGTTCATTTAGTTACCAATTCATCCTTGTAGCTGTTGATTATGTCTCTAAATGGGTGGAGGCCATTACATCTTGAACAAATGACCATCGAGTTATGGTTAAATTCTTGAAAGAAAATATTTTCTCTTGTTTTAGCATGCCTTGGGCTATGATTAGTGATGGGGAAAATATTTTTGGAACAAGCCCATTGAAATTCTGATGAGAAAATATAGTATAATTCACAAGGTCAGTACCCCCTATCACCCATAGACTAGTGGCCAAGCAGAGTTGGCAAACAGGGAGATCAAGAACATTTTAGAGAAAACAATCAATCCAAACCATAAAGATTGGTCCCTATGATTAGTTGATGCTTTGTGGGCATATCCCACTACTTATAAGACCTCTTTAGGAATGTTTCCTTATAGGCTAGTTTATGGAAAGCCTTGTCATCTCCTTGTTGAGATTGAATACCGTGCATATTGGGTCATCCGACAATTCAATGACAATGAAAATAAGGTTGGCAAAA
This sequence comes from Populus ilicifolia, assembly GCA_015708895.1. Lineage (NCBI taxonomy): Eukaryota > Viridiplantae > Streptophyta > Magnoliopsida > Malpighiales > Salicaceae > Populus > Populus ilicifolia. The sequence goes on along the minus strand of SRLM01001314.1, from coordinate 9,772 downwards.
ATAGAAAACTTCAATCGGATGAATTAAAGGAGCTAAGAAATGATGCATTTGAAAACGCAAAAATTTCAAAACATAAGATGAAAACTTTACATGATAAATATATTCTAAGAAAATCCTTTCATGTTGGTTAAAAGGTTCTCTTGTATAATTCATGATTACATCTCTTTCCTGGAAAGTTGAGGACAAAATGGATTGGTCCATTTGTGATTAAATTCATCTCTGAGCATGGTGCATTTGAGGTAAAAAATCCTAAGAATGGAAATATTTTCAAAGTAAATGGTCATCGATTGAAACCTTATCTTGAAAATGGTGTGGCTGAAGTTGAGACATTGGATCTTGAAGATCCAATACCATTGTAGTATCAGAAGTAATGAGTTTTTTTTTTCGTTTTTTTTCTTTCTTTCATTTCTTATATTTTCTTATTCATGTATAAGGGACAATGCATTATTTTAAGTTAGGGGTGTGAGGTACTTTATTTTAAAAAAAAAATAAATGTTTTCTTTTAGTTGTGATATGTAGGTTAAAAAAAACTCAAGCAAGAAGTCAACTTATACCCAATTCAATCGGACATTCATCCTTGAAAACAAAAGGGGAGTAACAATTTTCTAATCTTTATACTTTTCTTCTCTTTCTTTTTTACATTAAGGATAATGTAAAACTTAATTTTAGATATTTCATTATGTTTAATGCTTGAGATAACCATGCTTGTTAAAAAAAAAACTTGTATTCGAATGTGAATGAGACTTGTTTAGGATCATCATTACATTTTTAGATTCATTATTGTGTTGAACATTGCATACTTTAATTTAGGATAGATAATATCTTATAAAGCAAGATTTAGCATACTTTTTTTTTAAAAGATTATTGAAGTATATCTTTCATGTAAAAGTTGTGTGATTATGCATGAAAGATGAGTATGATGCTTTACTTGTGATTATCCCTTTTGATCTAATCCTAAACAAGGTTTAAGTAAATAGCGTAATAATTATTACACAAATAAATAAATAAATATATACAAAGTTCTATCTACTCCAATGTTTTGAGTTGCTTAGTAACTAGGGGTATTCATCACAAATGTTTATCTTTATGTCAAATGACAGCTTGAAATATGAGTATGCAAGCACTTTAAGTTTGTGACTTTGTGAGTAACTGGGTGCATTCATCACAAATGTTTGTATTCGCATCAAAAGGAAAGTGACTACTTAAAGACAAAGAATAAATCATATCTTCAAAGAAAAAAAAAGAAGAAAAAAAGAATATATATATATATTTCTCTAGTTTGCTACCTTGTTTGTGTTGGTGAGAAGGGAAGATTACAAGTTGAGATTTCATGTGGATCAATTATGTTGGTTGCATGATAAATATGATTGAATTTAGAAATTTTATATGGATGTTTGATTTAGAGAATGTGAGTATGCTTATTTTTCTTTATTTGCTATTGTGTACACTAAGTTAAAGATACCAATGTTTGCATGATAGGTCGTTCAAGTGTGATGAATCGAGCCTAATTATGGTTGTTATTATTCTTTTTATTTCAAAGGTTTTATGTTTTGTTTTGCTTGAGGACTAGCTAAATTCAAGTTGAGAGGTGTGATTGTGCATCAAAAGTGTCATTAAATATCTTATTTTACATATGTATTTATTGTTTTTATTTGGTTTTTTTATAATGATTGATATGCTTTTTAGTAATGAAGTTTTTTTAATATTTCATAGGTTTTTGGAGTTTAAATGAATTAATTCAGAAAATTCAATGTCAGAATTCAAAACAAATAATTGAAGAGACATTTAGTTGAAGATTAAAGCAAATCTTGGTTCAAATAAGTGCTCTAAATTTGCCCCAAAAATCAATTCTATTCCAATTATAGAAAAGAATATCATATGATCTATTTTAAACCTAAACTTGCCTTATGTTGTGTGCAAACTTCAATCATTAAACACTCAAGGTTTCAATATCAATCTTAGCCCAAATAATAGATACATTTGTATCCTTATTTGATGCTTAAATTCAGGCCAAAATCAGCTCTAAATCAACCTTCAAATCAACTCAAGCACAATCCACGATCTTACATATCCACATAACAAATAACAATTGATTTATTTTGGGTAATCCATTGATCCAAGAAAGCAAGCACATGGATCGAAAGCTGGAGGGGACATTGTTACATTATTTTGGGCTAAAAAGAAGAAAGAGATAACTCATAAATAAGGAAGAACAACATATACCAAAGTGGTTGCAAAGCTGGCCTAATTTGATTTTTCAGAACACCTTTTGGTTTTTTGCCTATAACTTTTGACTCAGGTGTCTAAATGAGCTGTTCTTTAATGATCTATAAAGGTGACAAAATTTCCTATAAATATGTCTCTAATAGACATCTCGAGAAGAGGCTTCTAGGAGGGTAGAATTGCAGTCCAAATTTAAAGTCATATTTGTATCTGAATTTTTGCTGAAATTGTGTTGTGTTCTTCTTAATAGATTTCAGTTCTTTAGTTTGTAAAATTATTATTTTAGTTTGATTCAATTTATTTCATATTTATTGAAGTGTTCTTATATATAATCATAGTTGGCTAATCTCTTTCTTGGATCCAAATCAAGGATGATGGTGATTGAGTTGAGTTCTTTAGGATATGAATGAATCTTGATGTTTATCTTCTCATTTTCTTCATCAATGTTTTATTATTGCAAAGAAATTTCAGAAATCATTTACGTAATGTTATAATCTTGAATTTTTATGCATAAACTTTAGTTTTGGTATAGAGATTGCTTGATTCAATGTCTTACTTAATATAAAAGTACTTATTCATTCTTAAGCAATAATCAATCTTCATCTTTCTAAACTTCATTGTAATATCTTCCGATCTAATATCACCATTGTTGAAATTAGGTTGAGTTATCTTATATATGTTGAAGAAATCACCAATACCTCACCATTAAAATTGATTTGGACCAAGACTTACTTTTTGTTGTCATTTTAAATCTATTTACACTTTTTCATCTTTGAAAACAAATCCATCAATTATTTTCAACCAAGTTATTGTTAGTTTAATTTCTCTTGATTTTGTTTTGTTACCTAACTTAATTTCCAGATCTAGCTCTCTGTAGATATGACCTCGATCTTACTGAGTTAATTGCTACGTTGCACACTCGTGCACTTGCGAGTTAAAACAAGCTGATCATAAAAAGCAATCAAGTAAAAGGCATATTAATCCTTACCTATTTGAAAGTTTCAAGGATTTTAGAGTTGTGATTGACTTTTCTTTGTTTGGTCATGGCATAAGGAAATGAAAGTGCTGGTGGGGAATGAGTTTTTTCTTTGCAATTTTCAGATTCAACCCCTTCCATACCCTCAAAGATTGACTCATCATCTTTTTTATAATGTTCAAGAGTGAGTTATTCAATAACCTTACCACTGTGAAGAGTAGTGATTGATTTGACTTGATCTATATGTTGGCTTTCGGAACTACTTGCATTTGTATTGTATTGCCCCTTGGGATTTTATTGTGGTTAAGATAGAAACTTACCTTTCTCTTGGAAACTAAGAGCAAATGTCAATTTTAAAAGAGTATCTTTAAAATCTATCATGTTTTGAGCAAGTTAAGTGTTGATTGTCTCTTGCTTTTTAATGAATGCATGCAATATTTCCTTAAGATTTCTTCTAGGAGGTAGAGCATAAAAAGGTGCATATCCATGAAAATTTTAGAAATTATGATGTGCTTGAAATGATGGTTGTGAAGTTTGTAAATTGTTATTATCACTCTTCCAACTGAAATTTAGGTGATTTCTCCAACTAGGGTTGTATGTTTGCGAGTATGGGTTGTGGTTGACCCTTTAGAAACTATTTTAAAGCATGAACTTGTTCATGGAGGCATTCCTTAAAAGAAGACAAGGTTGGATAGTTATTGGTTGAGTGTTTATTTGTTTCATATATTTGACACATAATATTTTCAAGTTAAAGTTTGAAGAAAATCTTGGTTCAAATAAGTGTTTCAAATTTTCCCTAAAAAATTAATTTTATTCTAATCCTAGAAAAGATTATCATATAATCTATTTCAATCGCAAACTTGCCTTATATTGTGTCCAAACTTTAACCATCAAACACTCAAGGTTTTAATATCAATCTCAACCCAAATAATAGGTACATTTGTATCCTTATATGATGCTTAAATTCAGCCCCAAATCAGCCTTCAAATCAATTCAGCACAAGTCATGATCTTATATGTCCACACAATAAATAACAATTGCTTTATTTTAGGTAATCCATTAATCTAAGAAGGAAAACACATGGATGGAAAGCTGAAGGGGACATTATTACATTATTTTGGGTCGAAAAGAAGAAAGAGACAACTCACAAATGAGGAAGAAAAACATGCACCAAAGTGGTTGCAATGCTGACTTGATTTGATTTTTCAGAACACCTTTTGGTGTTTTGCCCATAACTTTTGAGTAAGGTTCCAAATGAGCCATTTTTTTAATGATTTGAAAAGGAGATAGAATTTTCTATAAATATGTCTCTAGTAGACATCTCTAGAAAAGACTTCTAGGAGGGTCTAAATTGCTATCCAAAGTTAGCATCATATTTGTGTCCAAATTTTTACTGAAATTATATTGTGTTTTTCTTTGTAGATTTTAGTTTTTTAGTTTGTAAAACTAATTATTTTAGTTTGATTCAAGTTATTTCATGTTTATTAAAGTGTTCTTATACATAATCATGGTTAACCAATCTCTTTCTTAGATCCAAATTAAGGACGATGGTGTTGAGGTGAGTTCTTTAAGATATAAATGCATCTTAATATTTATGACATGATTAAAAGATTAATGTCTTCTCCCGAAGTAATAAATAACCCGGCAAGATTGGGGTCGAACCATAGGGAGCTTAATTGTATAAATTATAGATAACAATAATACAACAGCAAAAACAACAATAACAATAACAATAATAGTAGTAGTAGTAGTAGTAGAAGAAGAAGAAGAAGAAATTGATGAGAACTTTGAGAGAGAAGATTAATGTAAGGATTAAATAATGATAACAATAAATGTCAAGGTTGGAGGATCCAATAATGGTATGTCAAACAAGTATAATATAAACTCTTATTACTCAATTGAAAACCATATACAAAGGAGGTTCCAATCATATTATAAATTGTTAACATGATTATATTAATTATCTTATTTAAATAATGCTAATATTTATAAATATTGTCAGGCATTCATGGTTATAACTTATGTTAACAACAAATCAAGTTCTTTTCATAGCTTAGGTGTCAATTATACCATATAATATAGGCTATGAAAGTGCCAAGCATTTGTTATACCAAGTGTTATACAATATAAATTTAGATTAGTCATTTAACAAGTAAAGTATTAAAGAGTGAATAAAATAACAAATACAAAACATGTTAGGATCAAACATTTACAATCCATATCAATTTTACACTATACTTATTCTCATACCATTAGTGTAACCTTTTCACCTTGACATAATAAACTTAGCTAAACATAATGAAAGAAAGAAAACAAAATAAACAAAATAAGAACATAAATAAGATAAAAGTTAACTAAGTAAAGGAAAGGAAATGAAAGACATGAACTTGATATTAATGAAAACAAAGCATAAACATTACAAAAAATACAAAGACAGAAAGTAAGAGCATGATCTTGATCTGGACACCAAGATGCCTAAATGCATGGCAAATGCCTTCTTTTATAGGCCAAAATTGAAAACTAATGATTTGATGACTGATTGATAAGTAGGTGGCCAACTCTTGATTTGGTGACAATCCTTATCTTCTTTTATTTGCCCAAAACATCATTGATAACGCCAAAATTGGAACCCCTTGAAAACATAAAACATTTACCATAAATTAAAGGTATCTTATATTATTAGATATATTATTATAAAACATGTTTTAGTTAAGGATTTATTGATACTTCAAGTGCAAAGTAATGATATAAAACCTTGATAAAAATGCACTTTTAAGTATTAATTAGTTTATCTTCTCATTTTCTTCATGAATGTTTTATTATTGCATGGAAATTTTAGAAATCATTTAGGTAATGTTATAATCTTGAATTTTTATGCACAAACTTTAATATTGGTATAAAGATTGCTTGATTTAATGTCTTGCTTAATGTGAAAGTACTTGTTCATTCTTAAGCAATAATCAATCTTCATTTTTTTAAACTTCATTGTAATATCTTCCGATCTAATATTACCATCGTTGATATTATTTTGAGTTATCATATATACCTTGAAGAAATCACCAATACATCACCATTAAAATTGATTTGGACCAAGACTCTATTTACACATTTTCATATTTGAAAACAAATCCATTAATTATTTTCAACCAAGTTATTGTTAATTTAATTTCTCTTGAGTTTTATTTGTTACCTAGCTTAATTTTTAAATAGCTCTCTGTGGATATGACCTCGATCTTATCAAGTTAATTGCTACATTGCACACTTGTACACTTGCAAGTTAAAACAAGTCGATCATAAAAAGTGGTCAAGCAGTGTTCATGCTATAATTTGAGTCATTATAGGTGTTACAGACCTCCTCAAATTCCCTTAAATGCAAGTATGGATTTTCTAAATTAAAGCCATGAAAAGAAGGTAAAAGTTGAATAATGTCTGGCTTAAAATTAAAATGAGATGCATTAAGAGAAAAAACTATGCATGATGATGCACTTGTTCTTATGGGATTTATGTGGTCTCTGAATGTTCTAGCACAATTATTTTTATTATTCTCACTATGAAGTGATTGATTATCTTCAGCCATATTTTTTGAAAATGATGAGGATATCCTACAAAGTCTACCACTTAATGTACGTGACCACACTCTCATGCAGGTGTAGAAATAGAATAAAAGGAAGAAGAAAACAAAAGAATAAGAAACAAAAAAAAACAAAGTTATATACAAGAAAAGTGAAAAGAGAAAATAAAATAAATACTATAATTTGTACAAGAACTTACCTCCCCTGCAACGACACTAAAAAATTGAGATGACCAAAAGATTAATGTCTTCTCCGAAGTGCAGGAGTATCAAAGTAATAACCTAGTAAGACTAAGGTCGAACTACATGGAGGTTAATTGTATAAATTATAGATAACAATAATATAACAACAACAATAATAACAACACTAGTAATAATAATAATAACAGTAAATACTAATACTAATAATAATAGTAATAATATTATTAATAATAATAGTAATAGTATAATAGTAGTAGTAGTAACAATAATAATGAAGAAGAACAAGAAGTTGATGAGAACTTGGACATGGTGACAATTCTTATCTTTTTTTATCTGCCCAAAATGTCATTAATAGTGTCAGAATTGGAACCACTTGAAACATAAAAGTTTAGAAAATTTTCTCAGCTTTCCAGGAAAAAAAATAGTCATGTTGACTTTTAAAACTCCACATATAGGCCAAACATTGAACAGTGCGCGAGTTGTAGGATATATTAAGACTTCTTTGTTTGGACTTGAAAATAACCTTTTTAAATCTTAGGCTCCATATGAAAGTTGTAGGCTTATATCTTACCTTTTTATCCATATATAGTAGACCTAAATCTGAGATCTACAACTCCAGATATGACCCAATTACTGACCAGTGTTTCGGTTTGAACTGCACCTAAAACTTGACATGACTAAAAGATTGATCTTCTTTCCCAAGTGTAAAGGTGTCAAAGTAATAAATAACCTGGTAACACCGGGATCGAACCATATGAAGGCTAATTATATAAATTATAGATTGCAACAACAACAACAACAACAATAATAATAGTATTAGTAGTAATACCAATAATAATAATAATAATAATAATAAACAAAAAGAAGGAGAAGAAGAAGAAGAAGATGAAAACTTTAAGATGGAATATTAATGTAAATATTAAATAATGATAACAACAAATGTCAAGGTTAGAGATTCCATTAATGGTATTTCAAGCAAATATTGTATAAACAAACTCTTATTATTCAATTGGAAACCATACAGAAAGGAGGTTTCAATTAGATTATAAATTGTTAACATGATCACATTTGTTATCTTATTCGATTAATGCTAATACTTATAACTCTCATCAGGCATTCATGATTATAACTTATATTAACAACAAATTAATTTTCTTTCATAGCTCAGGTGTTGGTTATACCATACAATACAAGCTATGAGAGTACCAAGTATTTATTATACCAAGTGTTATCAACATAAATCTAGATTAGTCATTTAACAAGCAAAGTATTAAAGAGTGAACAAGATAACAAATACAAAACATGTTAGTATCAAACATTAAAGTCCATATTAAGTTTACAATATACTTATTCTTACACTATTAGTATAACCTTTTTATCTTGACATAATAAACTTAACTAAATATAATGAAAGAAAGAAAAATAAATAGACTAAATAAGAACATAAATAAGATAAAAGTTAACAAAGGAAATGAAAGACATAAACTTGATATTAATGAAAGCAAAGCATAAACATTAGAAAAAATACGAAGAAAGAAAGGAAGAGCATGATCTTGATCTGGAAACCAAGATGTCTAAATGCATAGAAAATGCCTTCTTTTATAGGCCAAAATTAAAAGCTATTGATTTGATAATTAATTGGAAACTTATTATTATTATTATTTATAATTTATATAGTTAACTTCCATGTGGTCCGACCTCGGTCTTGTCGGGTTATTTATTACTTTGACACTCCTATCCTTGGGATAAGACATTAACTCTTTGATCGTGTTAAGTTTTTGGCGCCGTTACCGAGGATGTAGCTTTTTGTGTAAATTATAATATTTCTTTTATTTTTACTTTTTATTTTTTAGGTATCTAACTTTTGTTTCTTTTGTTTTGTTTTCTTCTTCTTTTATTTTCTTCCTTTCTGTACTTTCTTATTATACGTGCATGAGAGTTTGGTCACATCTATTAAGTGCTAGAATTTATAGGGTATCCTCATCATTCTCAGAAGAAATGGCTGAAGAAGATAATCAATCACTTCATAATGAGAATAATCGAGTTAGATTACTTAGAGACCACATGAATCCTATAAGAACAAGTGCACTCTTATGCATAATTTTCCCTCCTAATGTATCTCAATTTAATTTTATGCTAGGTATTATTCAACTTTTACGTTTTTTTCATGGCTTAGATCTAGAAAATCCATAGTTGTGTTTGAGAGAATTTGAAGAAGTTTGTAACACCTATAATGATTTAAATTGTAGCATGAACACCATCAGATTGAAGCTTTTTCCTTTTTCATTGAAAGATAATGCTAAAGCATGGCTATAAAATCTTAGGTCAAGATCCATTCATGCTTAGGATGAAATGCAACAACAATTTTTAAAGAAGTTTTTTCCATTTCACATAACAAACTTTTTCAAAAGATAAATCACCACTTTCACTCAAAAACTAGGAGAAACATTTTACCAATGTTGGGATAGGTATCGGGACTTGCTTAATACTTGCCCTTATCATGGTTTTGAAACATAGAGATTGGTTTCATATTTTTATAAAGGGTTAACACCTAAAGATACACAAATGGTGGAATTGTGTGTAATGGAATTTTAAAAATAAAGACCTTGACAAAGTCATGGAGTGCTTAAACACTATAGGTACTTATGAGGCACTAGATAAGACTCAACCTCATACATCTAGTAGAGGTATGTACAACCTTAGGGAAGATCATGATCTCCTAGCCAAATTTGCATCTTTAGTTAGAAAAGTTAAGGCATTAGTGACACGACAAAGAGATTGATGTCTTCTCCCAAGTGCAG
>SRLM01001311.1:0-198389 GCA_015708895.1 Populus ilicifolia | reverse complement strand
CTAAACCCAAACCCCAAACCCCAACCCCAAACCCCAAACCCCAAACCCCAAACCCTAAACCCTAAACCAAACTCTAAATCCTAAACCCAAAACCCTACTAGACTCAGAACCCAATCTTTTAGGTGGTTGTAAGAGGAAAAGGAGCACATTAGTTGATGTGCACAGGAAAGGAATGGTTAATTTTCATCTATTATTTAGATCAGTAAAAACAACACAAAAATTAGAGTTAGTATTTATTTNAGTATTTATTTTCTTATTATTTAAAAAGGTAAGATAACACATTTGAAATGTTAAAAACAATCTATAAGTTATTTTTTTCTTATTGAAATTATAAGATTTAGTTTGATTCAATTTAGTTTAAGATCTAAATTATAAATTGAATAAGGTAACTTGTGGAACTTATTAAAAGAACCTTAATTTAAGTTTCTCATCAAGTTAGGAGTTTTATAATATTAATTCTGATGGTTGAAATAAAATGGGATATTTTTAGTATTTCAATTCTCTCCAAACATATCAAAATCACAAAAAATGAAATTCATGAAAATAAGTATGAAAATACAAGTTATTAAAATACTACATGAATCCCTTGACATCATAAATTAGATTCAAAATTTAGACATAGATCCATTATATATATATATATATATATATATATATATATATATATATACACAGGCATTGACCAGCCACTTCTCGCCTGCACCTTTCTTTGCAGGTCAATGGTCTGAACTTCAACTTTATTTGTTAGCTATGTCACCAAAGTAGAAGCACTAACGTAACGATGGAGAAACGATTAGGGAATTGGAATACGGGCGCAAGCAATTTCCCTCCCTCATACTCCCCCGCCACCGCTACCCCCCCACCCCCAATCGCTTTTCCTGTGTTATTTAAGGTCTCTCCCCGATTTTTTTACTACGAGGTCCACGACTAATGAAAGTAAATGATCAGATTCCAAAAACCTATCCTTGTTAATTTTTTCTAGTGATATTTTTACCATGCCAGGAGATTTACCCCAGAGCCAATTGGACTCCTGCCTACCAGGCTTCTCTTGCTAGCACAAGACACACCCAAAACCAGGACAAAAGAAGAAGCCGCATGAATCAAACAGTACTGGACATTGAAGAAAACTGTTCGCTCAAGGATAAGAACTTTTCTAAGAACTAGCCTCGTGCTTAATTAAGAGAAAAGGTAAAGTAAAGATTTTTTATTTTTTAGTTTTGATGAGTTATGTATTTGATTTTTTTTTCTTTTTTTCATGTCTCCATTTTCATTTTCAAAGTAAGTTCATGAAAGTAATTAATTAATAAAATGACAAGAATAATTCGTCATATGACCCCGTAGTTAGTTTTTTTTTTTTTTGACAGTGACGAGGCATGATAATTAATAATTAATCGATATAATATGCTGCACAGTTTTCAAAAGAAATTTATGTCAACGGCACAAAAGGAAGTGATGTGACGCCTATTTAAAAAAAAAAGATTAACATAGGAAGAATTTATGTAAATAACAAGAATTTAGTGATTAATAATTTATTGTTTTTTAATTTATATTAATTTTTTTTATCAATGATGAATTATGTCAAAACTGATCTAAAAAATGTGATTTATTATTTTTTGGGAGTGATATAGAGACATCAAATAATTTATCACCTAATCTTTTTTTTTCTTTGTTATCCTTACGTGTATAAAGAATTAAACCCATTGCGTTTGGACGGTAGGGTTTCTCTATCTCCCAACCCCCACATGCCCTACCTTTGAATCTGAAACTCAAGACTTAGAGTTAGCAGTTCAAATTAAAATTAATGATTAAAATTAATTTCTTCTTGAGACCAGTAGTAGATGGAGCCGCCATCACGGTACTGTGACAACATTGGTTAGATAAGTGCTTAATGCTCCCTCACAAGTTAACTATTGTTGGTACCATATTGCTTTTGACTTCCTCACATCGTTTTCATACATCACGGGTTTGAGAACTTCTTGGCCGCCTAAAAAAATGTGGAAGATTGACTTGAAGACCGTTCATTGACTACTAATATATATTCATACGCTATTTATTCTGAAATGCAGCTGAGGTTCAATGTTTTTATCACATGGTAACAATCACATCTTCAAGCTAAAGATAGAGAGAGTGTCACATGATTATAATAACTATTATTTTTTAAAATATTTTTATTTAAAAATATATTAAATAATATTTTATTATTATTAACATCAACAAATTAAATCAGTTCAAGAAAATTACACTACAAATTCCAATTTATATCTTTGACATATTTATAGTAAGATTAAAAATATATATTACTCTTTTAAGAGTCAAGGAGAGGTTAAGAGGGATTTTTCCCGGTCAATCACCATGATTTTTTTACTAATGAGTTATTTTTATATATATATACTTAGTCTATAACCTAAATAATAGAAAGATCTTTGATTGAAACACTAAAATTATGAAAAATTAAAATTTTACATTTTAAGCAAAAGAACATGACCTAGATGGTTTCTCTATTATGTTGAGTAAGGTTCTTTGGTATTCAATCTTTTCTTTGTTGAACTCTCACAACTCTAAAGTATTGAACCCATGGCAATGTTCTTTTAATTTTATTAGGCGTGCTTGTTTTTCTATCTAATTTTATTTGTATTTTTCATTACACCTTATTTTTACCGGTTTTCCATAAAGTTTCTAATATTTTCCATAAAGTTTCTAATATTTCATTTATATAGCTTACTTTCTTATAGTAGTTATAAAATTAATTATTTAAAAAAAGAATTATTCAGTCTTATTTAGATTCTTGCTATTAATTATAATCATAGCAATTCAATATTAGGTACATCAAATATCATTTTTTTTTCATTTTTAGTTCTTATACATGAGAATACTTTATTAAGTGATGGTAAAGATTTTTTTTTCTTAAATATTTGAACTTGTATTTGATCAAACTCTATATCTACACTTTATTTTAATTTTATTAACATAGCATCCTTGTGATCATAAACATGTAGAGTCCATGGACTTCTAAACTAGAAAACATTTCATGGCCATAACATAATCATAGTCTTGTTTCCCTTCCCTTTCAAAAACATTTTCACTATCTAACACATTTTCATTAACTGTAACCATTTTACATAATTTTATTCATTCAACAAATAGAACAACTGTAAATTCTATAATTCCCCTACTATGCGGCTAATTTGGATTTCTTTTGTAGTATTTTTAGAATTTGCTAGATTTACTAGATTAGGTGACTAGGAATATGTAGATAAAGCAAGCTTGATTCAAAGCTCTGATATTACTTAAAAAATTCTTGATCTTTGTATTCTCATTTTATTTCTGAATGAATTCTTAAATACATACAACATCCATGAATTTATAGTAAAATAGCTATTAACTACACAAATAGATATTATTCCTTGCTCCTAATTTATAGAAAAAAATATCTGACTTTCTATTTCCTACAAATAAGGTTCAAATCAACCTTAATTACTTAATCTTCAACAAAACCGTTGACAAAAAGAAAGAAAATCGTATGACAGCACTTCTTCCACAGTTACACTATATCAATAAGACAATTTGATCCGTTCATATATCACTGGCCACGGAAAGTACTCACTCATAAGTATCATGCAAGGTGCTGCTGCTTGTTACATGGCAGGCACGACCAAAAATCCATTACAAACCAGCAAGTCCCAAACCCTTAGGGTCAGATTTTAGGCTGAACATGACAACCTCGCCTCTAATTACATAGCTCCTGTCTTTAACTAGAAACCTCCTGTGATGCTATCGTCTCTGTTACTTCCACAATCTCAGAACCAGCTCCATCACAGTTCTTACTTGCAAGTATACTATCATCACGCGGAGAATCACTAGCATTGCTGATGGGTTCGGTGCTACACCCCGTCCCTTTCATCAAAGTGCTCAAATCAGGGGAACTAGAACCAGAAACATGCTCTTCTAGTCGTTTTGGCTGGTTCAAGGAACGACAATGCGGGCAGTAATATGTAATGTATGGAAAATCCTCCTTCCTAGCAAGCCCTGGAATCCATAATGCTAAAAAGTCATATTTGTCATGTCACAAAACACGTCAACCACAGCACTACACAAGTTGTGGCCGTTAAAATGCTGGTGGCTAGTATTCAAAATGCAGTTCTACAGCTATAGCAAGTCCATAAAAAGAAGATTGTTTCAAAATAAACAGTAGTCCACTCACCATTGTGCATATGGCAGTTGCCACATATCAGTGCATATGATTGTGTTGGATCCTCACCCACAAGCAACGCCGCAATTCGAGCAACCCATCCCCCATCATATGCAGTATATCCCTGCAGATTGCCATGCTCAACAACAAGCTGACTATGCTCAGATGTCAGAGGACCTTCACTCTGCACAGAAAGTGGCATTTCTTCACCAGAATGCTGCACCAGCGTGCTCCCTGCACTACTGGACCTTGTGTGCACTTGCTTTCTATTTCTGAGTCCACTAGCTTGTACAGGCTCAACGTCATTACTCTTCCCTGTTGGAGTAGTAGGCTTAGATTCATCTCCCAGATAAACCTTCATGCCAGAATCCGCACCCAGCTTAGATGCAAGGACAGTTGCAGCAGCTGCCTTAGCTGCTGGGTCAGGATCATATCTCTGCATACAAAAGGGTTTGCACCAATGTAATTAGGGAAAAGAAAAGGTCCATACCAGCTATCAATTTGCAACCACCCAAAAACAATGTTGTACGTCATTCAAGATGTTGTTTATAAAGCTTGTTAATAACACGCCTTCTAAAGTACAACATTTCCAGCCCCCAAAACTCCAGCAACACCCCCAAGGCAACAGACAATCTAGTATCCAGGTTGGAAAACATAGGAGAGTTAGAGACTCACTGAGTTATATATTCAGAGCAATTAGGACCCGACCATGCAAGACACTTTAGGATAAAACCAAAATCCCATGTGGCCAAAATGGTCTGTTCTCACATGGGCAGGAGTCCATCACAATTAAATGGTATCATAATAAAGCAGTTCAACAAATTAGATATCGAGGCACTGGAGAAGGGTTTCAGCAGCGAAAGTCTGGTCAATGTAACACCGAAGGAAAGCAGGATTGTGCTAGTACAAGCATCCTGAGTTGTCAAAACATCAACCCTTGTCTCCTCTGACAATTCAATTCAAGTTCTTTTGGATCAGTTTTGTTTCACTCATTTGCCTCTTTGAGATACGCTCCTTATCTGCATTGCAATTTCTCAGAAACACGATGCAAGGGATCCCAGAAAACTTAGAAACAATATTTATTAACTTGTATACCAAACAAAGCAATTGTTGCTCCATCATCTAAAAATAATTAGTGACCTATGGTTTGATCCTGGAACTCTTGGCCCTCGAGCAGCACACAATATTAGAAATTTAGAGCTATTGCTGCCGTCGTCGTTTTGTTTTTTTTTCCTGCATTCAGAACAATGACCATAGGTGTTGTGACCTTTGTGATTTTGCCGAGAGTAACTATCTTAGTACTGTGTTTGGGACCTCACACCTACAGACTTTTGGGGATGAATACATAAGAGAGTCTCGTTGTTACAGCATGACCAAGCAATTCTTATTATATCCAGCCAGAATCTAGCTAATTAATCTTTCTTCGCATTTCCTCATTATCCCTATAGCTTTATTGATGCAGGCAAGCAAGCATGCAATGAATGAATATTAATGTGTCATTTGTTTGTTCTCTCAGAAAAAGAAAGCAGATTGTTGTCTGTTTTTGTTAACACAACTTATCATTTTAAAATTGGAATGTCAAACAAATGAAATTTGGAGATTTTACTAATAGAGGTTCTTAAGATTTCAATCTCCACTTTGATGTGTCCAGAGAGAGAAATTTAGGAATTATTCCTTCACATTACATTTCTTAATTCTTAAAAAATATAGAAGAAAAACAACAAGCTTTTCTTGTATCCTAGCCAGAGTTCTAGATTAAATACATGAGAATCAAGTTTATTTAGGATACTAGAATAGCAGTAGTTTCACTTATTCATGATTTTCTATTTCTATTTCCTGAGTGGTTTAGAACTACAAAGGTTTTTTGGAACTACTAAAGGAGTGCCTATTCCATGTAATCCTTATGATTCTGATAATTGAGACTAAGGACTGCAAACAAACGTCAAATATTTACCTCTCACTTTTTGATATTTTCTTCCTTTTCCTTTCTACAATTCCATTCTTGCTAGAGCGCCTAAAGTTGCAATTCACTGGTACGACGACAACCTCAGCTTCTAAAACAAGGACTGAATCCACCTTTATCCCATTAAATCCTTAATTTTCCAAATCCCAGCTAATCATGAAATTTTTATATAATTAAAAGCCGGAATGGAAACTGATGTGATGAACGTTTTAACCCTAGACAATGCAGAGACCACCACCTAGGCTAGTAAAATAGCATTAGAAATTGTGTTAGAGAACCAAGCATCACTCAATAAAAAGATCTAACTCTCATTTTCCGTTAAGGAGAAATTTGACAGACTTTCCACTTGTTTTTCAATTGAAGAAGCACAAAAGGTGGGAGGTTGCCCATATCCTCATCTTCCCAAAGGATTAAGAACATCCCAAGGTAACCCCAACGAGAACATAACAATACAAATACAGCAACAATTTATTATTGTTACCTGAATTAGCTGCTGTGTCGTATAGTAATTTGTCTTCTCTTTAAGTTCATC
This sequence comes from Populus ilicifolia, assembly GCA_015708895.1. Lineage (NCBI taxonomy): Eukaryota > Viridiplantae > Streptophyta > Magnoliopsida > Malpighiales > Salicaceae > Populus > Populus ilicifolia. The sequence continues at coordinate 191,705 of SRLM01001311.1, read as the reverse complement.
AATTTTTGCTTGCCTTTCAGCCCGAAGCCTCTCCAGAGTGTTTTGATCTCTGCGATCAACTACATGAAAGAAAACTAAAATATTACCAATCAAGTTGACAGGAACCTAAATTATGATGATCTGGTTTGACATCACATTGGGAAAGCATCCATAGAAATGCTTCTCTTGAACACATTAATGGATGTTACAATTCAACAAGCCTGGTCTTGCACGTTAAGTTGTAGATAGGGATGGGATTCCTAAAATGAAAAATGAAGAGGGACACGCAAGCAAGAGGAGGGAAAAATTTGAATGAGTAAAGGTCAAATGTAGAGACTGGGACAATGGAAAGGAAAAATAAGCAAAGCAAAAGCAATAGTAAAACAAGAGCCCAGCACTAACAAAATCAGAAAGCAATTGGCAATAACACCAAAATATCATGATTTCCTTTGACTGACAGACCGCATGCAAACGGACAAGATTTATATTGAATTATTACTGTACAGAGAATGGTTATTTAACTGAAATTACAAATGATTGCGTTATCATCAGTAAACCCTGCTAGCGTATAATATTAAAAAGTTGGGGGAGAGAGTGACTCACACATCCTGGTGAAGCTTACAAAGGCAGAATAAGCAAGGGATGATAAAGCAGGCAGAAGAAACATTGGTAAGACTCGAAAAGCTCCCATCTTCCAATTCAAATCCATTGATCTTGTGGTAATAATAGCATAGCCGATTGCGATAACCTAAAGGGATGGATGGATTGATTTCAACAAATATTAGTACCTAAGAAAACATTAGATAGCTTGGTGGCTCTGGTGCGAATAAATTGAACAAAAACCTCGAAAAGGACAGAGAAAACAATAAGATGGCGAATGATCTTCCTCCGAGTACGGGACCTCCGATTGATTCTAGCCAAAACAGCAGCCTCTTCCTTAGAAATGTGTTGCAGTCTCTTCTCGAAGTCGTCGCCATGCGGTCTAAAGACAGCCTTCCAAAGACGGGATAGGAAACCTCCGCTGCCACTCCTCCGCGTCATTTTAACAGAATCGCTGTCGGCTATGCCTGCTGTCTCCGTATTGTCCCCCCTGCCCATTGCTCTTCGCTTTGGTCAACTGTCTGTCTGTGGAATAAAGTTATTATACTTATTGATAAGATAAAGAAAAGAAGATTACGGATCTGGAGAGAATTGTAATGGAAATAAAAATAAAAAGCAGAGAGAAAGGGGGTTGGAAAACTACCTGATCTAAAGCTCTTGTTAATTTTGAAACTGGCGATGTCCCTCCTCCTCTTACTCTTGTTCTACCGTTGATCGTGTGTGTTCTTATGCATTGCTCCGTCGCACTCTTCTCTTTCTCTCTAATTTTTCCAGGGAGGGGAGGGAAGGCCACGACGCGGAAACAATAAGAACTCTAATTTATTTATGTTATAACAAGGAGAAGTTGTAAGTAGTAACAATAACAATATCGGACTCGGGTGTTGGTTTTACGATGGATGGTTGTTGGTTGGAGGTGGGACAGGGAGATGACATGAATGAACAGAAAGGAGAAAAGGTTTCTTCCTTCCTTCAAATTTGGGTTTTTCAAATGCTCTACTTTATGCTTTAAACGGAGAGCCAGCGTAGAAAAGGACGGAAGAGTGGCGTTCCTGATTTTCATTTTTCTTGGATCCATCCATTCATGTGCCCAAATTATTATTATTAGTATTCTACTAGGCGCTAACATTCATTCATGTGCCCAAATTATTATTATTATTATTATTATTAGTGTCTTATTTTCTCAACAACTCACTTCGCCCTTGCGCAATTGCTAAGCCAAAACCCAGTTTTTCCTCTTCTCAATGTTAATATTGAACAATTACTTTCCTTTTTTTCATCCTCCTTTGATTGTTTCTGAGAAATGAGTAGTGTGTATTTCATCAAAAGGGATAAATATATGTGTGTGTGGGTGTGTGGGTGTGGGTGTGTGTTACTTCAAACTAGGAGAGAAGGGGAGTAAAAACAACTGTTTCCACAGGCCCATTGCATTCTTTGATATGATAAAACGGGTCAGATGGGTCCAGCGAACTATTTATAGTTCCAAGGACACTTACCTATTAGGCCCAACAATTGAAAGTCAAGTGAGAATTAATATTTTATACTCTTCTCGCCTCAATTTTTTAATAATAAATATATTTTCATATTAGGTTTTTGGGCCTCTGTATTAAAGCTTATTTCCTGTTAAGTTTTTGAAATTTTTTATTTTAAATTAATATTTTTAAATTATTTTAATATATTAATATCAAAAATAATTTTTAAAAAATTAAAAAATATTATTTTAAATTAAAAAATATTTTAAAAACCAGCCAAACATCACATAAATATCAAGGCTTTAAAAAAAACGTACGCCGTCAATCTTTGTTTTGGACGGTTTCAGGTAGCTAGTTGTAATTCAGCACAAGCGAGTCGCCTAACTGATCTTTTTGTTATCGGCTTATATTTTCTTATAAAAGCAACTGATATATTCATGTATCTTTGGTCACGAAAAGAACTCACTCAGAAATATCATGGAAGTTGCTGCAGTTTGTTACATGGCAAGCACGATCAAAAATCCAATACAAACCAGCAAGTCCCAAACCCTTAAGGTCAGCTTTTAGGCTGAACATGACAAAACCTCGCTTCTAATTACATAGCTCCCGTCTTAACTAGTAACCTCCCTTGATGCTATCGTCTCTGTTACTTCCTCAATCTCAGAACCAGCTCCATCAAGGCTGTTACTTGCAAGTACACTATCATCACTCGGAGAATCACCAGCATTGCTGATGGGTTCAGCGCTAGCCCCCGTCCCTTTCCTCAAAGTGCTGAATCCAGGGGAACTAGAACCAGAAACACGCTCTTCTAGTTGTTTTGGCTGGTTCAGGGCACGACAATGTGGGCAGTAATATGTGATGAATGGAAAATCCTCCTTCCTAACAAGCCCTGGCATCCATAATGCTAAAAAGTCAGATTTCTCATGTCACAAAACTCGTCAACCGCAGCACTACACTTGACTATCTTTATGTTCACGTGTGTGCAATCATAGGTTGTGGCCGTTTAATGAAGGTGGCTAGTGTTCAAAATGCAGTTCTACAGCCATAGCAAGCCCATAAAAAAGAAGATAGTTTCAAAATAAACAACAGTCCACTCACCATTGTGCATATGGCAGTTGCCACATATCAGTGCATAGGATTGTGTTGGATCCTCACCGACAAGTAATGCTGCAATTCGAGCAACCCACCCCCCATCATATGTGGCATGTCCCTGCGGAGTGTAATGCTCAACAACAAGTTGATTATGCTCAGATGTCAGAGGACCTTCACTTTGCACAGAAAGTGGCATTTCTTCATCAGAATGCTGCACCAGAGTGCTCCCTGAACTACTGGATGTTGTGTGCACTTGCTTTCTATTTCTGAGCCCACTAGCTTGCACAAACTCAGCATCATTACTCTTCCCTGTAGGAAGAGTTGGCTTAGATTCATCTCCAACGTACACTTTCAAGCCAGAATCTGCACCCAGCTTAGATGCAAGGACAGTTGCAGCAGCTGCCTTAGCTGCCGGGTCAGGATCATATCTCTGCATACAAAAAGGTTTGCCCCCATGTAATCAGGAAAAAGAAATGGTTCACACCAAGCAACGATTTGCAGATACTCAAAGATATCACAGCACATTTTCAAAATAATGAAAATGTTCTTTATAAAGCTTGTTAATAACATGCATTCTAAAGTACAACACAACTGATTACATTCACTAACAAATCCTTTCATCTTTAACATTCCGCCCCCAAAAACTCCCGCAAAGCAGCAAATATTCAAAATACCCAATGGGCCAAATTGGACCATTCCCACATGGGCTGGAGTTAGTCACTATAAATGGTATCATAATAAACAAGTTCAACAGATCAGATATTGCGGCACTGCAGCAGAGATGCCACAGAAAAAGTAGGGTCAATGTAACAACTAAGGAAAGGAGGACTCTGCTATTACAAGCATCCTGAGCTGTCAAATCATCAACATTTGTCTGGTCTTATAATTCAATTCATGTTCTTCAGGATCAATTTTGTTTCACTTGTTTGCTTCTCCAATATATCCTCCTTTTCTGCATTGCAACTACCCCGAAAAATGCAATGCCAGCATTCCCAGCATATTTAATAATGATATCTAGCAACTTATATAGCAAACAAAGCAACTATTTCTATGTGATCTAAAAATAATTATTAAAATTAAAATTACAAAAGGAAAATCAATGGTTTACTCTGGAATCAGCATAAAATATTAGAACTATCACTTCTGTTATATCTTATTTCCTACTTTCAGAATGATAACCATAGGTACTCGTGACCTTTATGATTTTGTGGAAAGTAACTATCTTCGTGCTGTGTTTGGGACATAAACGCCTAAGAATTTTAGGGGATCAATGCATAAGTCAATCTCAATGTTACAACATAATCAAGCAATTCTCAATATATCTATCCAAAATCTAGCTAATTAATCTTCACATTGCCCCATTATCCCTAGCTTTGTTGAAGCAGGCAAGTAAGCATACAATGCATGAAAATTAATGTTTCAGTTGTTTGGTCCCTGAGAAAAACAATACAGGTTGTTTTCTATTTTTGTTAAAAAGACTTACAGTTTTGAAATTGAAATTAAAAGGACTAAAGGAGGAGGAAAGTCACCCACATCCTCATCTTTCCAAAGGATTAAAAACACCTCAAGGAAAATCCCATGGATAACATAACAATACAAGTACGGCATCAACTTATTACTTTTACCTGAATGAGCTGCTGAGTCGAATAATAATTTGTCTTCTCTTTAAGTTCATCAATTTTCGCTTGCCTTTCAGCCTGAAGCCTCTCCAGAGTTTTTTGATCTCTGCGATCACCTGCATGATCATAGGAGCATGTATAAAAATAAAATACCAGCCAGGTTGAAACATAGCTGACAGAACCCTAAATACGATGTGTTGGTTTGGCATTACAGTGGAAAAGCATCAATAGGGGTGCCACCCTGGAACTAATTAATGGATGTCACAATTCAACAAGCCTGGTCTCGCATCTTAAGTTGTAGATAGAGAATGGGTTCTGAAAATGTACAAAGAAAAGAGAGGAGAGCATATCTCTATTGTAGAGACCAAGAAAAGTAACTAGATTCACAGAGCAACAGTAATAGTAACACAGGATGCTAGTATTATGAAAATCAAGAGTAAATGACAATAGCACCAAAATATCATGATTTACGTTGACTGACTGCATTCCGACAACAGACAGAAGGACCTAGATATATTGAGTTATTATTGTAGTGAGAATAGTAATTTAACTGAAATAATTGGTATGCAAAGGATGATGACCAGTAAACCACCCAGGTAAGTAAGCAGAGGAAATAAACAAATAAAGTTTGGGAGGGGGGAGGGAGACTTACACATCCTGGTGAAGCTCACAAAGGCAGAATACGCAAGGGATGATAAAGCAGGCAAAAGAAACATTGGTAAGATTCGAAAAGCCCTCATCTTCCAATTCATATCCATTGATCTTGTGGTCATGATAGCATAACCGACTGCAATAACCTGGAGGACGGATGGATTTATTAAAACAATAACAGAAATTATTATTATTATTATTATTATTATTATTATTATTATTAGTTAGTGCCTAAACCCTAAAAAATATTAGATAGATAGTACAAATAAAGAAGTTAGTCAGACCTCAAAAAGGACAGAGAAAACAATGAGATGGCGAGTGATCTTCCTCCGATTGCGGGATCTTCGATTGATTCTAGATAAAACAGCAGCCTCTTCCTTAGAAATGTGTTGCAGTCTCTTCTCGAAATCGTCACCGTGAGGTCTAAAGACAGCCTTCCAAACACGGGATAGAATACCTCCGCCGCTGCGTTTCTTCTTAACGGCAGGTGATGATGAGTCTGGACTATCGGCGGCTGACTCCTTGTTGTCCTCCCCGCCCATGTTCCCTGGTGGAGGAATACAGAAACCCCAAAATTAGTATTGAATAGATAGAAAAATAGGAAGAGGAGAAGAGGAGATTAGAGATCTAGAAATAGTAATAAATGGGGGGGGGGGAGAGATAGAAACCCAACCGATCTGAGGCTCTTTCGGAAAAGATTATATTCTTATTACAATTTCTTCGTCTTCGTAGCCGCCTGCTACTGTTGTGTAGTGTATTATTTGTTATGTTATGAATTGCTCAGTCCACCGGTTCTCTGTCTCTAATTTTCTTCTTCTCTCTCTTTCTCTTTCTGTAGAGAGGAGAGGAGAGGGAGGCCACGACGGGGAAATAATTAAAACAAATGGGAGTAAAAATAGGAGGAGGAGGAGAAACTGCTCTTACCGTGTTTTATTTATTGCAAGATAGAATGGATGCGGATCGAAGCGAGGGAGGAGCGATCAAATGAGTTAAGAAACACTCCCTTCCACTTTGGGTTTCTTGATTTTTTTTATTTTTTATTTTTTTTAATTTGTTAAGAGAGAGTAGGGAAGGAGTGCCAGCGACAGAGGTATGAAATTTAGAAAACCAAGTAACTCAATTATTATAATTACTACTGCTCTCTAAAAATAGCTGTTTCTTCTGCTAGGCCACCACTCCCTTGTAATTCTTTCTTCGATATGATGGCTGCCCACTTAAGGCTAACCCGCCTGTCTATTACGTTATAATATCAAGACATTTACCCTTTAATTTTAATTTGTATGTTCTAGTAATATCCTTTGAGCATTAACTTTTGTTTACTATTAACTTTTATTGATTAAAATTGTTTTTTAAAATATTTTTTATTAAAATAATATTTTTTATTTTTCAAAATTTATTTTTATTATTAGCCTATTAAAAAAATAAGTTAAAATAAAAAATTTTAATCTTTTTAAAAATATTTTTAAAGCATAAAAAAAAAAACCTATTAAAATTTAAAGGGGATGAACATGCCCAAAGGTGAAATGTGAAGTGAGGAAATTAGGTTGGGTGGGGAGTGAAGTTGTTAAAACAAAAACACAGATACACTGGGGCTCAAGATGGGGTTGTTAAAACAATAAAAAACTACTAGTAGTACTAAAAAGTAATGAATAGTTTGTTTTCCTTCCTTCTGCTGCTCCTGGTCTCTGGCGCCAACCAAGCAAAGCATTTCTCCCCGCCGCAATATGATTTTGGATGGTGAAGAAGGAAATGGAAAAGGAATGGTGGGAAGGCGGCGCCGATAAGTCTCATCTTCTGATCGCACCTGCGCCTTCACCCACTGCAGAAGATAATTACTTAATATTAGTGCTATACTTTTGTTTTATACTGCTCACTAGTAATTGAATGCATTGATTTCTTCTCATGTTAATTTCATTTTTTGTTTAATAATATCACAGTGAGCTGAATTGATTTCAATGGGTTTTTCTTTAATTATATTTATTACAAATTTACATCAGATGCTGCTGCGGGAATTAATGGATGCTTGTTATTGCCTCAACATCCAAAATCGGGTGTGTGTGTGTGTGTGTTCATCATATGCTAGTTATAGTACCACTACATAAGCACTTATCAATCTTCTTTCAGGGAACGCGACAAACTATCTCCTTAGTAATGACAATGAGGGAGCTGTGCTCCAAGAACTTCACTGGTTCAAGCAATCACATACGTCTTGGTTTCTTTGCGATTATGTTTCTCAAGGTACATAAATATATATACCGTTCTTTACTTGAAAATGCACAACCTTACCTGCCTAATATTGCCTGCTGGGTACATTACATGCATGATACTATATGCATTTAGACTTGTAACGAATATTACAGATCTAACAAAATGAAAGAAAAGCAAAATAAAAGGGGACGTCGCTTACAAAGCTAGTAGAGTTAGCATCCATAACGTCGTCGTCGTCATCAGTCTTCACCAGCGGAATCCTAAGCCACAACTTTAATAAAGAAGTAATAAGAATTAAGACAGCAACAATGAAAGAGAACAGAAAGGGGAAAAAAAATTATTGAGAAATAGATTTGGATTACGAAAGGTACCTGCATATTGTTGAGGCCCAGCAAAATCTGATTTACACACCTAGCATAATTAGCATAGGATGCACCCGTGGGAGAAGGAAGAATGCATGCCTGCAGCAGACAATGACAGCTTTAACACCATAGGCTCTTAAAAATGGCTTTTCTGAAATAACCATATCTTGAACACGAGAAATCACCACAACACAAACAGTAAAGATGAATGAACATCGGGAATAGGGAAAGATATTGCAAAAGGGGGTAAATCAGAAGAGTGCTACAGCTTGTGCCTTTTGTTTACTTTAGGACAGACAAAAGTGGAAAGAAGACAGCCATTGAAGGTGTGGAACAAAAAAAGTTAACAGCATACAGAATTTGTCTTGTACAAACTAATTTCTGTATGCTGATGCACCTCCAATGACTGCCATCTTACTGACAAGTAACAGGAAAGGGTTGGCTTATAGTAAAAGTTTTTGGTTTCTCGACCACTTGTCAGGCTATATAGAGTTCATGGAAATTGAAATACATTGCAACTTTGAAAGAATGAAGTAAAGAAGCAGTTTAAATTTCAGGATTGAAAATCACCTGTAAAGAGAGATGATTAGCCCAAGCTATTACTTGCTTCAATGTGGTTTCGGAATCCATCCGAAGAGTTTCATCCTCCGAATCCAAGTCAATCCAAGAACTAATTTTTCCTGAGAAAAATCAAGAATGGAGTACGATAGAGAGTTAGAAGGGAAGCATGTAAAAATGTGGGGCAGAAGAGTTTGTACCAACAACATGACTGCTCCACGGAGAGGAACTCAAAACTACGTCAGATGCAGCAAATGGAAGAACCCCGTCTTTTTCCAACAAGCTGGGCCGATATGAGGGATTCATCTGTGCCAGATACCGGGTTGCATAGATATGATCAGTCACAATTATTATTAACATGCAATGCTTTAGAAAACATAGATAGATCAAATTGAAGAATTTGGAGTTAGGATGGTAAATTCACTATATAAAATAAAATAACAGGGTAGAAGATGTTGTGTCGGCAGCCTAGCCTAGAAGTAGAAGCGGCAATAAGAAGAATGCTGCCTGCAAGTGTGGAAGGGAAGGCTACCAAAAGATCAATGTAGGTGAGCCTACTACCATTGACACAAATAACATGTGAAAGGCTAACTAGCCACCAGAAATCAAATCAGGTCAAATTAGAAAAATTATTTAAGGGGCAAGGCGAATGCATCTTTCATCCCACCTTCGCGCAAGCCTATCCATTCTCTCCTCTACCCACTTCAACAAATAACTCGTTGAAACACAATCTCAGCTGTTCAGGTTCAGATTTGCCCGGACTAGTAAAATTCTATATGATTATTAATTTGAAAAATCATAAGATTAATTGAAATATATATAAATTGATTCGAACATCATCGTTAATAAAAAGGCATAAGCCGCTGCTGCAGAATGTTATTCTTTCACCACCAGCAGAGCCCTCCAAAACACTGTGGGTGCCTTTAAATTTCATGATTCAACAGATCATGTATATAAATGAATTCTCCAAGTAATTTCTATCAGTTGCCTCAAATCATATGGCAAACGAAATACATTGTCATCGACAACTGTACGCGAACCCTTCCTCTTTCATCTCCACGCATGATTTTCACCAGATATCAGAATATATATTGAATAAAGGTGACCAATTAAATAACCAACTGCTTATTTCAAGTAGGAAATAGATACAGAAACTTGTAACCTCGATAAATAATAGATAAGCTACTAATTAACACAGAATTAAAAATTAAAAATTCTGATACTCGGTCTAAACTGCAACTTCCCATTTGAAAAAGCATTTGATTCAGAGAAATTATTCAGCATACCACAGAATTATGCTCTTCTTCACTCACATAAACATACGACACACGAGTCTCCACTGAGCATAACCCCGGGTACACCAAACGATTCCTATAGAATTGAAATCCAAACAATATTCAATATTTACAATCATGAATTCCATGTTGCAATGTTGCAGTGTGGCTTCTTCAAGGTGCTAACTGGGAATTACATGTGTGACATGGAAATGTGTAAAACCCAGAGAGAGAGTTCCAAGTCATTCTTAACGACACAACAGGCTTTACGCAGTGCCCTTAAGATGTGCAGGTGCATCAAAATCACCCTCAAGCACCTCATCATGATGTCCCCCCTTGACATCCTTATCCGTTTCATCAAAGTAGTCCTCCCGAGCATTGTCTGCTAACATGAGTGCGACTAACCAGAAAAGGGCTGAATCGAGAGAAACTAAAGCACCGCCACCAAGGAGACCGGTCTTGGCAGTGGGGCATTGATAGTCAGGATCGTGATGAACGGTGTGACTCAAGTGAGAGTGCTCTTGAATTGTTGGCCACAATATCAATGCTGCTGCCAATCCTGCCGTAAACCTGGTTTGAGATTCACAGGACACGTCATTTTAGAGAGAATCGTCTAGAGGACCAATAAAAACTCAATATTAAATTTGGTAAATCAAGTTCATAGAACAAAGGAAAAACATTTGCTATAGGAATAGAAAGCAACTAGATAAAAAAAATTAAAAAAAAAAGGTAAAAAAAAACGATCTAGAGCTACGAGTCTAAGCCTTTAAAATCTAAAAAAGTCGAGAGATACAAAGCAATAAATAGGTATTTTACACGCGAGCAGGCAGCCCAAGCAAGCAAAATACATGTAATTGAGCATTCTTAGCTTATAAAAAAAATGGGTTAGTTTCAGTGAAGTTCCATTGTGCAGTCCTCCAAATAAATGAGTATAGCATGAGTTTCATATTACATGTATAACGAGATAGCAACCGTGGGGCAAAAATCCAAAAAACAGTTAAAAAGGATCAGACTTACACAGCAATGTTGAAGAAGATGGAGAAACTGGTGCTCTGAAACAAAGCAGAGCTGGGGACTGATTTTCCTTTATAAGGATAGAAGAGAGATAGATAACCAACGACTGTAGTTGCTACCAGAAATCCAACTGAGAGGAACCCCAAAGGTACTGTGGGATCGGATGAATACTTGCAAATTACAACACCTTTTCCAGGTATTGGAGTTCCAGCAGCAGGCTATATTATTATTATTATTATTATTTTATTTATTTAAAAAAAGAGTAAATAAGAAATATGTTTGTTTAATATGAAGACAGGATTTGTCTGTAAAAAAATAAAAATAAAAAGTATAGTACCTTCTTATTTTCAGCGACAATGCCAAAAACAAAAGAGATGAGGCCAAGGACCGTGACTGCAAGAGCCATCTGCTTCATTGTAACAGTCATTGTTTCGTGTGGGTGCCTGGATTTATTTTATTTTATTTATGAAAAGAAAACGCGAATGAGAACTATTATCAATACTGCTAAATAAACCAACATAAACAAAGAGAAAGATCAGAAGTAGCAATTATACAATCATCAAGGGAAAGGAAAGAAGCAAATTTACCTGAATTGTCAGAGAAGGATTGATGAGAGTGAGAGGAGGGGAGGATCTCTTAAGAAATTACAGAAACCAGGTGAGGATGAGGATGAGGATGAGGATGCTTGTTCAGACGATAGCGATGTAAATTTATAACAGGAGATCTTTAGCTGCCTCGCCCCTGGTCTATCCTCGCCTCTACTCTCCTCCCGAGTGAACAAGTTTTCTTTTTGACGAGTTAAGAAATAACTGTAAGACGATTGTTTTTTGATGAGTCATAAAGCTTGTTTAATGGTTTGATATATTTCAAATTTATTTTTATTTTTTATTTTTTATTTTTTTTTATTATTTATGATTATGATCATGACGTGACTTCAAGACCATAGTATTAGTGGGTTGTTATTTATCAAGCTTTAAATTATAATGCTTTAGACGTTAATATTAATTTAGCTTTCGTCTTCAAAATATATTGTTTTCATTTTTTATTTTTCTTTACTGCAGCAACTCTGTTTCTTCTTTTTTTATTATAAAACAACAACAATTGGTATCAGAGCTTCTTGTTCTTAAAGGGACCTGTGTGAATTTGATACGTCATGGCAGCTAAAGCCAGTTTCTCATCAATTACTCTGCCAGTGTTTGATGGAGACAACTACCAGATTTGGACAATACACATGGAGACATACTTGAATGCTTTGGATCTTTGGGAAGCAGTGAAAGAAGACTATAAAATCCCTGTACTTCCTAACAATCCCACCATGGTACAGATCAAAGCGCATAAGGAGAAGAAAACGAAGAAATCAAAGGCAAAAGCCTGTTTGTTTGCTGCAGTCTCATCCACCATCTTTACTTGTATCATGTCTCTAAAGTCAGCAAAAGAGATATGGGATTATCTCAAGACTGAATACGAAGGAGATGAAAGGATCTGAGGGATGCAAGTGCTGAACTTGGTACGTGATTTTGAGTTGCAGAAGATGAAAAAGACTGAATCCATCAAAGAGTATTATGACAAGTTGCTTAACATTGCTAGCCGAGTCAAACTACTTGGCTCGTCTCTACTAGAATCAAGAATTGTCCAGAAAATTCTTGTAACAATTTCTGAAAAATTTGAGGCAACAATTACATCCTTAGAAAACACTAAGGATATGTCAAAAATCACTTTGTCAGAGATGTTGAATGCTTTACAAGCACAGGAGCAAAGAAGGTCTATGAGGCAGGAAGATGATGTTGAGGGAGCCTTATTTGTCATGCATAAAAAGAACAGAAACTACAAAAAATATAAGGGTAAAAGTCGTCAAAATTCAAATGGAGATTTTAAAGCCAGCAACAACAAGAGCAATACTGGAATCAAGAAGGAATCTTATCCTTCATGCCAGCATTGTAATAGAAAATCTCATCCACACTTTAAATGCTGGAGAAGACCAGACGTTAAGTGCAACAAATACAATCAAATAAGGCATGAAGCTGTTATCTGTAGGAGCAAAAATCAACAAAATGGTGAAAAGGCACAAATTGTTGATCAAGAGGAGGAAGATAAACTATTTGTGGCTACATGTTTCACTAGCATTGAATCAAGTGAGAGTTGGCTTATTGACAATAGTTGTACTAACCACGTGACACATGACAAGGATCTATTCAGGGAACTAAGAAGCTCAAACACGTCGAAAGTTTAAATTGGAAATGGCGAGTACATAACTGTGGAAGGAAAGGGAACAGTTGTAATTTCAACCTGTCCAGGTACAAAGTTCATTTCTGATGTGTTGTATGTTTCTGAAATTGATCAAAACTTGTTTAGCGTTGGACAACTAATTGAAAAAGGTTATAAAGTTGTGTTCGAAGACAAAAGTTGCTTGATTACATATGCAGATGGTCATGATATTTTCAAAGTAAAAATGAAAGGAAAAGGCTTTGCTCTAAATCCATTAGAGAAGGAGCAAACTGCATTCCCAATCCAAGAAAATATCACAGAAGTTTGGCACAAAAGGCTCAGGCACTATCATCATAAAGGGCTGTTGCAAATGAAATCTAAGATGATGGCAAATGATCTTCCAGCACTTGATAATGACATTTCCAATTGCAAAGCATGTCAGTCTGGAAAGCAAAGCAGGAAACCATTTTTCTAAAGTAACATGAAGAGCATCAAAGAAGCTGCAATTGATTCATACGGACATTGCAGGCCCACAAAGAACACCTTCTCTAAATGGCAGTCTCTATTATACTATTTTCATTATTGATTTCTCCCGTATGTGTTGGATTTTCTTTTTGAAGCACAAGTCAGAGGTGGCTCAAGTTTTCTGGAACTTTAAAGCCAGAGTTGAAATCGAGAGTGGCTGTAAAATTCAAATTCTTAGATCAGACAATGGCAAGGAGTACACCTCTAACTCATTCAATAGTTTTTGTGAGGAGGTAGGCATTCAACATCAATTAACTACTCCATACACTCCACAACAAAATGGAGTTAGTGAGAGACGAAACAAATTCATTTTGGAGATGACAAAATGTATGCTGCATGAGAAGAATCTACCAAAGAAGTTTTGGACAGAAGCAGCAAACACTGCTGTTTTTTTGCAAAACCAACTTCTAACAAGAGCTGTAAAGGATCAAACTCCCTTTGAGGCATGGTATAGTTATTAACCATCTTTGAACTTCCTTAAAAATTTTAGATATTTGTGCTTCACTTTTGTTCCACAGATCAAAAGAGATAGACTAGATAAAAGAGCACTTCCAGGCATCTTCATTGGCTACAGCTTGGTTGCAAAAGCTTATAAAGTTTTCCAACCACAAATTAGAAAAATTATCATAAGCAGGGATGTGCACTTTATGGAGGATGAAGAGTGGAACTGGGATAATGCAAAGAAGATGAATTCAACCTCAAAAGAGCTAAAGATCAACTTTTTTGGTTCGGACACAGAGGAACAAAACATGGATGACTAGCAGAATGTCATGACAGATGACACTCCCATCAGAGGCACAAGACTACTTTCTGAAGTTTATCAAAGATGCAACATTGATGTGTGTGAACCTACAGATTTTGAAGAAGCCAAAATGGATCAAAATTGGATTGCTACAATGAAGGAGGAGTTGTTCATGATTGAAAGGAACAAAACATGGGAGTTGGTTAATCAACCCCAAAACAGAAAGGTAATTGGAGTCAAGTGGGTGTATAGAACCAAGCTTAATGCTGATGGCTCAATCAATAAGCATAAAGTCAGACTCGTGGTCAAAGGATATGCTCAAATATTCAGAGTGGATTACTCAGATACCTTTGCACCAGTAGCTAAACTCGACACTATCAGGCTCTTAATTGCCATTGCAGCTCAAGAGAATTGGAAAGTGTACCAGTTAGATGTCAAGTCAGCGTTCTTGAATGGTTTTTTGCAGAAGGAGATTTATGTAGAGCAACCAGAAGGCTACATAAAAGAAGGAGAAGAAGACAAAGTCTATCTTCTTAAGAAAGCTCTCTACGGATTGAAGCAAGCTCTAAGAGCTTGGTATGGTAGAATTGATGAACATCTGCAGAACTTGGGATTTGCTAAAAGCTTCTCTGAATCAACACTGTATGTCAAGCAAAATGGAGCTAACATTCTTATCATCTCACTGTATGTTGATGATATGCTTGTGACAAGAAACAACAAAAGTTTTGCGGAGAAATTTAAGCAAGAAATGATAGAGGTTTTTAAGATGACAGATCTTGGTTTGATGACTTTCTTTTTTAGAATGGAAATTATGCAGGATGAACATGAAGTCTTCATCTGTCAAAAGAAATACGCCAAGAAGATTCTAAAGAAGTTTAAGCTTGAAGAATGCAAAGAAATAAACACTCCTATGAACCAAAAAGAAAAGCTCTATAAAGAAGATGGAACAGATAAGATTGATCAGGCACATTTTTTAAGTCTAATTGGTTGCTTAATGTATCTCACAGCAACTCGGCCTGACATTTTAAATGGTATAAGTATCTTGTGTCCGTTTATACACTGTGCAAGTGAACTACATCTCAAGGCTGCAAAGAGGGTGATTAAATATGTCAAAGGCACATGTAATTTTGGAATTAATTTCACGAAGAGCAAAGAGTTCAAGCTGGTTAGTTTCGCAGACAGTGATTATGGAGGTTCCATTGATGATTTAAGAAGCACTTCAGGTTACTATTTCACACTTGGTTCTGGTGTTTTTTCATGGTGCTCGAAAAAACAAGAAACTGTAGCTCAATCCACTGCTGAAACAGAGTTTATTGCTGCAACAATTGTTGTTAATCAAGCTTTATGGCTGAGGAAAATTTTAATTGATCTTAACTTGGAGCAGAAAGAAAGCACTGAGATTCTTATTGACAACCAAGTTGTTATTGCTATCTCTCATAATCCTGTATTTCATGGCAAAACTAAGCATTTTAACATGAAGTTATTCTTCTTAAGGGAAGTACAGAAAGATGGAGTTATTGTTTGTATATTTTTGTTATTATGTATTTAGATAAAACATATGTTTTAAAAACAACTAAGTTAGTAAGTTCATTTAAATCCATTACTTGACAAGTTAGCAAGTTATTCTAGATTAATTTAATATGTTATTATTTAAATATAAAAAAATATTTTTTAATTTTTTTAATTTATATAATATTTGTATTGGTTATCTAGACTATATTTGACTTATTAAATTAATTAAATCATATTAAAATAATTTTTATGATTTAATTTGAAATGGTATTAAAAAATAATTTAGTTTATAAGATTTCAAGTTAATTAATTGACATAAGTTTTGAATAAAATTTTTATTACTGTTTAAAAATATTTCAAAAATGTATGAATTGTTTTTACGTTAATTGTTTTTTTTATCCGAGTGCAGGCCACTTTAGTAATATATAAATTGCATTAATAATAGATTTGGGCCCGAGCTAAGAACTTGAGGAGCTTACAGCTAGCTAAGAACTTTCAAACAAAGCCCATGAGTAAATGGACCAAAATAACAACAGTTGGGCCCATCCTTATTATCTTTCTTCAACATGTTCCTTGTAATTGATCTTCCTTTGTTGCTTCCAAATTCCACCCCCTCAAATCAACAAATACAGCCCAAACGCTCACTCATCGTCTGCTTGTCATAATGCCCAGAGCCAGAAGGACAAGAAACTCAAATAAACTCTCCTCTTCTTCCTCAGCCACCACCCTGAAACCACCCCAAGATTCCAGTGCCCGCAAGCCAGACTTTCACAACAATGGCCTTTCCCCGCAAACACATAATCCCACTGAAAAAAGATCCCTAGTCTGCGGCATTCCCCGTTCCGGGTCCACTAAATTTCCAATCTCTCGTTACAGTAGTTTGCGTGAGGTTTCGACTCCTAGGAGATCCTTAAGGCTTTCTTTGTTGCAGAGCCCAAATGCAAATCAACTTGTCAGCAACAAGATTAGCGATTGCAAGCCCGATGATAGGAGGGTTTTGTCTTCGAATGAAGTAAAAGGTGAAGTGGAAATGAAAAAGGTTTCGACTCGTAGGAGATCTTTAAGGCTTTCTTTGTTGCAGGGCACAAATGCAAATCAACTTGTCAGCAACAAGACTACTGATTGCAAGTCTGATGATACGAGGGTTTTGTCTTCGAATGAAGTAAAAGGTGAAGTGGAAATGAAAACCAGTAACAGGAGTTGTGTTATTACTTTTGGATTAAAAGCAGTCAAAGCAAGAGTGAGTGCCATTGATGTCTGTGAAACAAATGAACAAGAAATTAGTAATAACAACAGGAAGAGAAAGAGAACAGATGAAGCTAATAAAAGGGCTGTTCACGAGTGGACAAAGGAGCAAGAAATGCTTTTGCAAAGAGCTTATTTTACCACCAAGCCTACCCCTCATTTCTGGAAGAAGGTTTCTAAGATGGTAATAAAATTTTATCTTTTTCTATTTTCTGCTTCTGTTCATATTTTTGTATCCGTTCCTTTACTTTGCTGTGCTTCCTTAGAAACACAAGTTCAACTCCAAGATGGGAACTTTCAGACTGGATAGTAATATTTTGTACAACAAAAGTTAAAATTTTGATTTTGGGATGGATGTGTCTTAGGCATTGCCTGTCATTGATTTATTCATTCATTTTCGTAATCTGAAATCTAAGCTGGAATTCTACCTATTTTTTTATTTTTATTTCCTTTTCATTTATGTTTCTTACAGCCAACAATGAATGATGTCGCTTTCTTCACCTAGAATGTCAACTATTTCAAGTTACCAACATAAATTATATGCTTATTGTTAATCAAAAGGCAATTCTTCAATGACTTATGATTTTTGCTGGCATAATGTGATCTGGGAGTTCTCTTTGTCCCTTCTAACGCTCCTTTTCTTCTATGCATTGTCATGTGTGCCCGGGCCCGTTCATTTTATTTTTTTTGTCACTAGACTGGTAACTTAGGATAAAAACAGAATTGCAAAAAAAAATTCTTGAAGGATTCTTGCATCTTCAGTTCAAATTCCTGTTATTTTAGGTAGTGAGTGTAGTTTGCATGCTTCAATTACAATAGCTTTTGGGTGATATGATGATGGCATCCCAATAGAACTATACAGAACTCGGTTCCCACAAACAATGCCGCGCAGGCACGCACTCCTCTCTAGTTTTTGTATTTTTCTCTTTCCTTTTGGCAACATTCAGGACCCCTATGGAACCTATTGCAGTGGGCAGCCACCGCCATTACCCACCATTACCCATATAAGCTTGGACTAGCTAAAGCTTCTCCACGTGATAACCATCTTGAGAAAGTTAGAGATTTAGATCGTTTTTTTTTCCTTTGTTTTTCCCCCTTTTGTACAAAACAATAAACTGTTAGCTCAATGAATAAATTATTCACATGAATAATTTTTAGAGTTTTTGTTAGCTCAATGAATAAACTGTGGCAACTTGGTATATTTTCACAACCACACAATTCAGTGTTTAACGTGCTGCTTCACCTTACTTTTTTATGGTTTTTTTTGCTGAGAAACAGAGCCATCTATATGCTTTATACTAATCAAAGTAAGTTGCTGTTTTCATACATAGATTTGTTTCAATTAATAAAATCTTGAACTCATGTTTTGCTGCATAGCCAATCATAACATGAACAGTTGCTTTGGAGCTGCTTTTCTACACACCATGTCGATTCATATAATAGCCCAAATGAAAACTAAACTGTAACATTCTTCCATTGCAAGAATCAGTCAGTATTTGGATGTTGCCAAGTATTCAGATGTTATAAAGCACAGTAATAATCTGTTGCTTTCATTCTTTTACTATAATTTTCAGATATTGTATAGTTGATGATCTGTAAAATCCTATTGTATACACCATTATACTTGCATTTTTCAGCTCTCCAGCATCAACAACTATTTTTTGCATTTTATCAGCAGGCAAAACATGCCCTGCAGCAATGCATGGACACTTTTGGTAGTTGTACCTACAGCTTAATTGTGGGCTTCTATTCCCAATGCCAAAGGATAGTCTTCTCTTATATTGATTGGGAGTGCTTATTAGTGTCTTTTTATATTTACGGACAGTTTCTTTCTAGCTTGAAAGAGCACCAATTGTGAGCTTTATACTAACTCGTTCATGAAATCAACTGCAGGTTCCTGGAAAGTCTGCACAGGATTGTTTTGAGAAGGTAAACTCTGATCATATGACTCCACCTCAAGCTTTGCAGCGATCAAGGGCTAAGAGAATAAACTCATCACCTCTTGAAAGCTCTTCGCTCTCTGCTAGCAAGATACTTCATCCGTCTGGCCCAAAGAGTAAACGATTGAAATGTGAGCAGAAGGATCATCTTGCACATAAAAATGTTAGAGAGTTATTGCAAAATCAGAATCGAATGGACCAAGATTATGAAGCAGACTTTTTCTCCATTTTTGAACCTGACATGAATCCATCCACTCAAGATTCTCAGCTGGCTGTTAAAATTTCCACCCCCAATCACTCACAAGTAAAACAGGGTTTTCTTCACAAGTTCCATGAGAGATCTTCTTCTGGCCATAAAAAGCCCCTTTCAAGATTGAGTTCATGTGGGATAAATATTGTTAGCCCCCCAGTGCTGAAGCAGGTGAAAAACAGGGCTTTACATGAAAAATATATTGACCAATTACACTGCAGGGAAGCTAAGAGAAAGGCAGCATATGCACGGGCAGGAAAATTGGCTGGAAAAAAGAATAGGGGGGAGATCAATGTTCAGAAAATAGATGTGGTTAGAGCTGCAAAAAATTCCCTGGTTTCTAATGTACAAGATGCTCTTAATCACCTCCATGATCTACAAGCTAATGCCAGCAGCGCTTCTGATTTTGATGATGATGGTGTTGGCAGTGATGATGATGGAGGTGAAAGTGGACTATGAGGTAATTGTTTTACTTTGTTGGTCTTTGTGTTTGATGGTGAAGATGGAAAAATCCCACCAAAACGAAACACACTAATTCCGGTGAATTATAACTTCCGTATTCTGTTCTCAACAGTTTAGCAATGCTAGTTGGAGCTGCCTTGTACAAGTGCTACTAATTCTTCGGTCCTGTACAGTAGAATAATCTTAGGTTACTCGTGTAGATTTCATATTTTTTTCCTTTCTTCTTTTTTATTTCGAAGAAGTTGTCAGTCATGCTTCCAGAGGCTCAATGTTTTCTAATGTAGAAGTAATGCCATTAATTCTAGGATTGTTATGCTTTGGATTGGATTGGTAGCAGTAATCACCAGAGGTCTAACCAGAGTTGATTTAAAAAAAAACAAAAACTAAAGGGATGGTGAATTCACTTTTCACCTAGGCAAATTGCTTTGTTGACGGGAACAATCAATTTATTATCTTACCACTACAAAAAAGGGTGTGCCAATAGCTGGGGGTAAGATCGTCTCTGACATGGGATATTTTGGTATTTTAAAATGGATAAAGGATAACACTTAAATTTTTTTTGGGGGGGAAGTTAAATTGCACATTAATGCCTTTAGAAGAGAGAATTTGTTTGTTTGTGATTTTTGTTTTTAGTGTCCCCAATTAAATTATCATCTTATCCTTGAAATTAAGAAAAATATTATCTAACAAAGGGGGTTTATTTTGTTTTTTTTTTTATAAGTATAGTTAAAAGACCATCTTACCATTTGAGATTATTTTTTTAAGCATGGGATCAAAAGGTATTTTAGTTATCTCATAATTGATTTTTTGTTATTTTTGAGTAGGCAGTTTTATCTTTTAAAATATAAAAAAATAAAAATTATTAACTTGTGCTCAATATATATTAGTTTGTTGTCTTTTTTTTTATTATTAACGTGGGTGTCCGGGTCAGCTTTCGCGCACCACGATTAATCCCACGGGCCTTGAAGTTAACGACCATGTAAGCCTTCAGTGACCATCATATGAGCAATCAGGGACTCGAACCTGAGACCACAAAGAGAGCAAACCCCTTGATCTCACGTCCTTACCACTTGGCCACCACCTAAATGGTTAAAAATATTTTTGGTGGATTTCAATGATCAAAAGGTCACTCGATAGATTCCAATGACCAAAAGGTCATTCCAGGGTGGCTTCAGCTTTGTTTAAATATTTTTTCAATTGATATATGGAATATACACTAATAAGGACTCTGGTTTGTCTTTAATAATATTTTTTTTTCTCTCTCTTTTTCTTGATATTTGTGCTTGACAACTTGATTTTTCAAGTTAGCCTTTGAACTTTCTTTTTCCTTTTGATTTATTTCTTGTATTTTTTTAAATAATTTATTGAATTTGAATTTTTTTTATTTCATCCTTATTTAATTTTTTGTTATGTGAAATTTGATCCTTGTTTTTTTCATTGCTATTTTTTTTATTTAAGACAATTTTTAAAGTTGATTTTTTTATTCCACCATTAAGTTTTTTTTTTCCTGATAGATTTCATCCTTATTTTTTTTATTGTTGTTTTTTTTTCTTTACTATATTTTTAAATTTGATTTTTTTACCTGATTTAATTCTTCAACATTTAATTGATTTGGGTTTAAGCTTATTGACTAAACTTATATTTGAGATTTCACGGCTTGTAAACTTTGAAAATTAACCCTGGTTTTTTAGGTTTGCTTAAGATTGTTTTGATTTTTATTTTTTTTAAGTTTATGTTTTTTCAACTTCATCTTTTCATATTTATCTAATTAGAGAATGAATCATGTTTTTTTTTTCAAGCTTTCTATGACCTTGCTTTAATTATTATTTTATTATTTAATTAAGTTACCTCATGTTTTTTTATTTGTTACTTTTTCTTAAATTTATTTTTTTAAAAAAATAAATAAAATTAATTTATTAAATATAGGTAGATGATCGTTCTATTTTGTTTTGTTTGATTTGCTTTTCTAGAATGTTGGTTTAGTAACCCATACACCTTTTCTTATGTCATCATCTAAAATTTTATAGTCAGGTTTGAAATGTTTTAGTAATTTTTTTTTTATGATAGACAATGTTCACAATAAAGTGACATTGAGTTTTCAATTATTTTTCTTTTTTTTTATCAGGGGTATAATATTGATGGCTTATTTGTCTGACTTAATTGTTGTCTAATATTTTTTTATTAATGATTTATTTGCTATCATTGCATGTAGTTTAATAAAAATATTAAACTACTGGATCATATTGGATCTAGTTAAGTTAACAACTCTTAACTATTAGGCTTTTCTTGTTTTTTTAAAAACAGTTATCATCGTGAAAGCATCTTTCATGCGTGTTAAAAGTTTTTTGACCAATTTGTGGCATAGCATGAATTACCAATAATGTAAAATATTACAATGGAGTAGATATATAAGTTCCTGAGCTATATTAACTAGAAACCTAAAACGCTAAGGTTAAACACTATTAAGTTGACATCATTTACATATTTACAAAACACAATGAATATATTGTGCATTTTTAATAATTCATTTTGGCCATCAAAGTTTTATTTTAGGTAATTTAATTCTAATTGAAGTCCAATTATTTTATATTTTTTTGGTGATAACGGAATTGAAAATAAAATGAAAATGGCACCAATCATAAGTGGCCTACCATAAAGTTTATGAAAAATACACTTTAATCTTTAAAAATTAAAAATAACATAAATTAGATAATCCAGGTCTTTTTACATTTTAAAAAAATTATTTTGATCTAAATATTTATTTATATTATTTTTTAGTTTGTGATTAGAGAGAGGAGAGAGGGTTGCCAAATTTTAGAAACAAAAGAGGTCATTGTTCAAGCCATTTTCAACCATCCAAAGGATTTTTTTTATATACATAAGTTTCATGAGATGAGAGAGGCATAATGATGACTGTTTAAAGTTTTAATATTTTTAAAAATAAAAATTAAGCTAAAAAAGATAAAATTAACTCGATTTGATTTCATATTTATTTGCTCTTTATAAACATTTTGAGTTGATGTATTGATTTGTAGGTGTTTCAAATATATAAATGTAATGTTTTTGGGTTGATATAAAATAAAAATTAGATTTTTTAACAAAAGATATATTGCCTCAATTTTGTGACTACCATTGGATAGTCAAAATTTAAATTTACAAATGATATATTATTTGCCTTGAAAGATGATGCATCACCAACGTATTTTTTTAAAGAAAAAGGATAGGTAATATGTTTATCTCTTTAAAATATATAACAAAGATCAAGCATGACATTGAGCTTGCAAGCCCAACATGTTTGGGCTTTTCCTTGCAATGACCCATATATGTTAAGGTATAAACTTAATAGATTAGGTTGTTTTTTGTTTTAGTTTTTTTAAAAGTTAAATATATTTAAAAAGAAATAGTTTGTTGAACCCAATTGAGTTAATCTACAATGTCTAAGCTATTTTTTATTTCTAATATTGCCTTTTTCTAATTGATATATTATTTTTAATAAATGTTTCAACTAATATCCTTCATTTGTGTTCTTTTTTGGATAGAGAATTTTTTATATTTATTTTTTGAAAGATTATTGTGATTCATCTATATGTTTTTTGATCTTTTATATAGATGAATTTTGTTTTTTAAAAAAATTATTTTTAGATAATAATATTTCTAACATATATAGCCTTATATGATATTTGTTTTATCTTTTATTTTATTCAATTAATTTAATATGTGTTTACAAATAAAAAACTAATTTTAGTAAACAAATTAAGAAGGCACAACCAAATAAATATTTTAATTTATATATATATTTTTAATTTTTTTAATATTTTCAGTTATTGTTAATAGTTTTTAGTTATCACTAATGATTTTTTCATTGTTTATTATCATATATAATTTTTAATTTATTTAATTATATATATACATGAACATTTTAATTTACATAATTTTTTTTTGAATAAAAATAGGTCAAAAATATCAATACATATAATTTTTTTCTTTATAGAAAATTCTTACCCGCGGTGGAGCACCAGTCAAGTAGTAGCCAATAAATCCTAAATTGTGTTAAAATAGATGATATGGGTTATATTTAATAAACAAAATTAAAAAAATTACGAGGGCAATACAGATAATAATAAATGCAGGCAAGTTACAAGATTATTTAATATGTAGTGGAAAGATTTTGGATTTTCTACTGGTGCTTCTGTTCATCAAATTCCAAAATTGTAAAATTTGAAGGAGAGAAAACCAGGTCTCCATCACAGAACCATCATTTAAAAGAAAAATAAATTGAGAATTTAAGTAAAGTTTTCTTCTTATATTCCTTGAAAATGATATTTGATTCTCTGGCTGGCATTTTGACTAATAACACTTACAGCTGCTATGGCTGTATTTGTTGATAAGAAATACTTTATTTCGAACAGGTTTAAGGTTTGGGCGAGTTTATCCAGGTGAATTTTTAAGTTTTTTTTAAAAACAAATTAAAATAATGTTATTTTCTACTCGCCTGGTTTCATGAATTTAGTATATATTAGTATTATAGTAGTGATTATTTTTTTAAAAACATTTATTTAAAAATATGTTAAAAAAATAAAATTTATTTATAACATTAATATATCAAAACAATTTTAAAACATCAACAAAATAATTTAAAGAAATATTTTTTTGTATAAGTTATTTTCAACTGAAAAATAATAACTTAATATCAATGAATTACTCTTTGGCTGATTAATAAATTTAATTTATATTTATATTTTAAGTATCATTTATTCAAATAAAAAATTATTTTAATAAATAATTTAGCAAATATAATTAGGTAAATATTTTTTCATTTAAGATTAAATATTTTGATTTATATTTTTTTTAAATTTTATTTTTATATATTATTAATAATTTTTTATTTAATTATTTGTATATATAGTATGCATAAATTTTTAATAGCTACGAGTAGAATTCAAACCGGTAATTTATAAGAAGTAAACTTAGAGCCTCATCGAGTAAATTACATTCTAAAATTAAATAAATTTATATTTTTTAAATTATAAAAACAGGTGAAAAAAACTTTATAATTTTATCTATAAAAAATAAAAATATCTGCATGTAACATGACGGAGAAGGTTGGAACACTTGTTAGCCCGGGCGGTACTCCGATGGACCATTCTATTCATACGAAAAAAAAAAAAAAACAGACAGACAGACAGATTGAAATTTAGCAGATAACAAGGCCAGAACGAGCCATTAATCAATTTTATAATTAAATTAAAAAACTGCAATCCACGAGCACACCCCGCCCTTATTAATTAGGACTCGTAATTATTTCTCTTATAACTAATTGGAATACACGGGGACAGTGCACCCAACCAAATTGATTTAAATCCGTGATTCCTCGATCAATTGGACTTACAGAAACATTCGTCCACGAACATCACCCTTCCTGCCAGCACTGAACAAAGTTGTTATTCTACTTTAAGTCTGGGCCTGCTGGGAAGTGCGATGCAATTGGTTATCAGCACACTGAATTTCACTTTAAAACCTTTAATTAAAAAAGAAAACCTGTAACTTTTTCTTAAACCTGTTTTTTTGAGACCAGAAACACATTCTTCATCTCTCCATTGATTGGTAAAAAATGAAAGAACATTCTTTCCTCCTCATCACCATCCTTATTGTTATATTATGCATTATCATGTAAGCATATATGCTATATGCTAAGCATGTACTATACTCCATCTTTTATTTCCTTGTAATCTCCATCTTCGTCAGCTAGCTTGCTACCTGCTGTTTTGTTGCTCTTTAACCGTCTTTAATTTTTTAGCTGGTTTATTGTATCCAGACTAGACCAAACCATAAAAGTTAACTGTAATAACTGTTTTAGAATCCAGAGATGGTTTCATGATATTGTCTTAGTTTCTCTAGTACACATCTACATGTAAAACACCATGGGGGGTTTGATCAAAGGAGTGGTGTCTACAAGGCAGAGGCAACAACCCCTTGTTGTAACCTTGCGCTGTTTATCTATCCTTCGATTGCTGGTGGATTCCGTGAGTGGAATTGGAGTCAACTGGGGAACTCAGGCAACGCATCCTTTACCGCCTTCCACTGTGGATAAAATGCTCAGGGACAACGGTTTTCAGAAAATCAAGCTATTTGATGCTGATTCAGCAACTCTAAATGCTCTTGCTAATTCTGGGATTCAATTCATGGTGGGTATTCCCAATGATATGCTTTATAATTTGGCCAATAGCGAGCAAGCTGCTGACACCTGGGTGGCCAAGAATGTCTCTTCTCATATCTCTTCTGGTGGTGCAGACATCAAGTAATCCATCAATCCCTTTCCTTGTATATTTTTTCCATTGACATGGATTGATTTGCTTTGCCAATCATTAATTGTAGTTCCTGTATTTGACTTGAATTACACAAGAAGAAACAAAAGGATCATGACTAGGATTATACTATACGAGCTTGCTCTGCTTTTACGATGTTTAGATGTTCCGCTATATATAGAGCTTGTCTTGTGTTGGGGGGATTCATTCACCAGTAATTTTGAGTTATTTACAAGGTACTTTGCAGCTGGAAACGAACCATTCTTGTCATCCTACAATGGAAGCTTTCTGGGAACAACTCTTCCTGCTCTTCAGAATATCCAGTCAGCTTTAACCAAAGCCGGACTAAGCACTCGGGTGAAAGTCACCGTCCCCCTCAATGCTGATGTGTATGAGAGTCCAACAAATCTTCCATCCGATGGTGACTTCCGTTCAGACATCCATGATCTCATGCTATCTATTGTCAAGTTCTTGAGCGACAATGGGGCTCCATTCACTGTCAATATCTATCCATTTATAAGCCTTTACAGTGATCCTAATTCCCCCCTTGGCTTTGCATTCTTTGGCAACAATTCATTTCCATTGAACGATGGTGGGACAATTTACGACAATGTGTTTGATGCGAACCATGACACCCTTATATAGGCTTTGCAGAAGAATGGCTATGGAAGCTTGCCCGTTGTCATTGGGGAAATTGGGTGGCCCACCGACGGAGACAAAAACGCAAACTTGAACTACGCACAGCAGTTCAACCAAGGGTTTATGGATAGTGTCATAGCCAACAAGAGAACCCCACTGCGTCCTGGTTATGTGGATGCCTATTTATTTAGTCTCATAGACGAAGATGCCAAAAGCATTCAGCCTGGTAATTTTGAGCGCCACTGGGGATTGCTTTACTTGGATGGACAGCCCAAGTATGCAGTTAGCCTGGTGACAGCTAATTCAAAGGGTCTGGTACCGGCAAGGGATGTACATTATTTAGCTAGACAATGGTGTATTATGTTGCCATCAGCAAGCCTGGATGATCAGCAGGTGGGACCGAGTGTGAGCTATGCTTGTGCTAATGCGGACTGCACTAGTCTAGGGTATGGAACTTCTTGTGAAGATCTGGATGCGCGGGGCAACATCTCCTATGCATTCAACAATTACTACCAGCTGAATAATCAACTTGAAAGTGCTTGTAAGTTCCCAAATAACCTTTCAGTTGTTATAAACAATGACCCCTCTACTGGGACCTGCAAATTGAGGATCATGATTGAAGGTCAAGCAGTCATCTCTGGCGCGGGAGGTGGAAAGGGATTTTTAAGGTCTAGTTTGGTAGTGTTCATCTCAGTGTTTTTCTTCTGTACTTTTGTGATTTTCTGGGTTTAAAGGAGTAATGGTACAGGGTTTTGTGATTTTTAAGGGCTCATTGCATTGGATTGATTACTTGTATTTCCTTGACATGTATGGAAGGAAGATAATTCGAGCATTTTAACCCTGTGACTTGAAATCTATAAGAAGTAGTGGATGAGATGAAAGGAATGGTTGAAACTATACATGGCAGTCAAGAATATTATTCAAGGGTCCTGGGTAATCAAATTTCAATTTATTTAGAACAATACTTGGAAAGTGTTTGATGCATTGATGTTGTTGTTTTTTAAAGTATTTTTTAATTGAAAAAATATATTAAAATAATATTTTTTTCAATAAAATTTTTAAAATATATTAATTTAAAATAAAAAATATCTTTTTTAGAAATCTTTTTGAAACATAAAAATATCATAAACAGGGTTTTAAACTAATATTTTAAACCTTAAAAGAAAATCTAGGAAAATGTAACTGTACTTTTATAATTAAAAAATAATTATAGTACAAGTATGTTTTTCTATATAGTTACTGCTTAATTATGAGATTTAACCTATATTGAAAATGCAATATGAATTAGAGTCTCATAACAAATTTCTACTTGTTTAACACTTTAATCCAATTTTTAGAATTTCTTCTCTTTATTTTATATTTCGATACTCTTTTTTTTCTATACTTAACAAATCTTAAGAAATTAATTATTAATTTTGACATTGAAAGTTGCAATTAAAACAAATTGAAGATAAAATATAAAAAAGAACTTTGCAGTGCCGTGAGCTGTTTTAGTATATTTTATAATAATATAATATAATGTATTGTAACTGTAATTACAATATAAGATGGTATGATTTGAAAATAATTAGATAATTTAATGTGTGTTTGAAATTATGATAATTTTTATGATTGTAATTTGAAAAATATTAATTTAAAAAAAATAATTTGTAGCTTTTTTTAATTAAGAGTTCAATAGAGAATTTTTAATGAATTCCATATATATAAATATATGATATATATTGATTAAAAAAATATAGAAACGCAATAAAAAAAAAGGGAACCTTAATTAAATTTTGTTAATTCAATTAAAATAGAAGAAAGGCCTGATAATTATTAGCATATAACATCAAGCTCCCAGAAGAAGGCCCATTGAGATCTTAGGAAAATCGGGTCGGGTTTAAAAAGGGTTAGAAAACGGGTGGGATTTATCGGGAAGTCTCCGCTCTTCTGCACGACGCACACGTAATAATTAGAAAGACTGTGTGCATGTAATTTAGAAAAACCCACTCCGCCCGCAACCAGCCGGCCAGAGCTGCTAAATATTATTGGTATCTAGTGTCGTCGGCTGCTTCCTTTCTTTTCCCCCAAGCCTAAACCTAAACCATTCCTCTATTTCTCTCTTTTTAGGGTTTCATTCATTGAATTCAGATAGACTATGGAGGGATCAAATTCTTTGGACGATTCTCCATCGAGGCAAGCCCAAGCCCAAACCCGAAATGATAGCGGAGGAGGAGATGCTCCTTCTAATCCGTCGCAACCGCAACCACAACCACAGCCACAACCACAACCACAATCGCAGAGAGAAGGAGAGGAAGTAGATGAAACGAAGAAGGAAGAAGAGGAATTAATCGAGAAAGCGCAGAAACGGATTGATAAAATCACTTCTCCTGATAATGCTAACCCTAATCTTCTCCACACTTTTTCCTCTCTTCTCGAAACTCAAGATTCACTGTATGCATACCCCCCCTTTCCCTATTCATTTCTTTATTACCTATTTTTGTTTTTATTTTCATCTCCAACTAATACTTATTTGTTTCTTTGCACTTGAAAACAATGCACAGAAAGCTTATCACTTCCTAATATTGCTGCCTGTATAGTATACCGCACACTGTATGCTAATAGGAGGAATTACTGATTTCAGAGGGTGGTGTAGATTTCTAGTTAGTTTGGTTTTTACCCCGTAGTGTAATTTGATTCTTTTTCGTCTATTAGGATAACGTCATTATACTCTTATATTGGCACTATCATCCTTTATTCAGTTCTGGGCTTGGTATTTTAATTTGAAATGCATATGGTATTCGAAATCATGAAAGATGTGCACAAATTATTGTATATGATTTTAGATAGCGTTTTCGCGTCGATTGCCGTCAGTTCAAATACATTATCTGCAGTAGCATAACCAAATGAGGGTTCCCAATAAAAGGTCATATGAATCTTGTAGTTCTTGCCATTGTTTCCTCTACAGCTGCCAATATCTTTTAGGTTGAAAACCTGGTGGTGGTAGCTTATAACAGGGAAACTCTTATTCAAGTGGTCATATTTTCATGACAGCAAGGATATATTGTTATGATCAGAAAATATGGTTACATTACATATCTGACACCATTACTAACTCACTATCCACTTTTACAGCTGTCTGTGATTAGTATCTCTTCTGGGCCTCTCAAAAACATCTTAGTATTTAAGGAAAATCTTAAAGTGGAAGAATGGGTTGGGATATACACTAAAAAATAAAATGGCATGAGCCTCTTATTTTGCACGCGATTGTCTGTTGACTTTGAAGTATTTGAAGTATAGGTCTTGTGTTCAAATCTTATCTTTGTGCTCTGCAGGATGCGGCAGCTTCCAGAGGCAACCCTTGAAAAAAATATCAGGGCTGCAGATGAGAGATCTTTAGCTGATTTAGATGAAAGATCTTTAGAATCTGTTGGAGAAGATAATGATGACATAGATATTGATGGTGGGGAGAGATGGCATGGTCGAGACCTTTGTGATGTAAAAACAAAGTTTGCGGAACTTGATGAAAGTGGAAGAGATGACTTATTGAGTCGCAGGCCTTTATGTGGGTGGACAAGACACAGTGGGAGGGGGAGGGCTAATGAAACAGCACTTGAGAATGAACAGGTTTCGACATCTCCAGATTCTGGTAGTCGATCAGGATCAGGGCTAGGACGGAGTGCCAGAGATAGGAATTCAAAGAATATTTTAGATGTGAAGAAAGGACCAGATACAAGAAAGTTCCAGAAAAATATTCTTTCTGATGGTTTGGCTGTGGAAAGAGATGATAATGATGATTGCTTTCAGGGTTGCAGGATCGGAACCAAAGACATTTCTGATCTGGTGAAGAAAGCTGTTCAAGCTGCTGAAGTGGAAGCTAGAGGAGCAAATGCACCTGCAGGAGCCATCAAACCTGCTGGTGATGCTGCTGCTGAAGATGGGTCTCGTCTTCTGATCGCACCTGTGCCTTCACCCACTGCAGGAGGTAATTATTTAATATTTGTACTACACTTTTGTTTCATACCTCTCCCAAGTAATTGAATGCATTGATTTCTTCTCATGTGAATTTCATTTTTTGTTTAATAATATCACAGTGAGCTGAATTGATTTCAATGGGTTTTGCCTTCATTATATTTATATTACAAATTTTCTCAGGTGCTGCTGCTGGAATTAATGGATGCTTGTTATCGCTTCGACATCCAAAATCAGGTAGATATGTGTGTGCGTGTGTTCATCATTTGCTAGTTATAGTACCACTTCATAAGCACTTATCAAATTTCATCTTCTTTCAGGGAACGCAACAAACTATCTCCTTAGTCATGATAATGAGGGAGCAGTGCTCCAAGAACTTCACTGGTTCAAGCAATCATATACGTCTTGGTTTCTTGGCGATTATGTTTCTCAAGGTACATACATACATATACAGTTCTTTACTCGAAAATGCACAACCTTGCCTGCCTAATATTGCTTACTGGGTACATTACATGCATGATACAATATAGATTCTAGATATCACAATTTCCAGATACTGGATGGGGTTTAATGTTTATTCTTCATGCTTTAATTAAGGCATTGCATGTGCTTCATCTCTATATCTTTCCTTCCACACACTTCCACTCAACCTTTCCAAGGCTTGTGCTTCTCTTCATTCTGTTATTGGTCATTTTGTTATTGGTCAGATCATCAATGGAACTTACGAGTTTTTACAGAATCTTTCCTGGGTGGGTTCGGCTGTAGCCTAGCTTTCAACACCCATGTGCACTCACAAAATGAGCAAACTATATATATATATTGGAAAATCTCAACCACCATAGTTGATACTGTATATGAATTGGTTATTTAACAAAATAATAGTAAATGTTATTTCTTATTCATGATTCGAATGCTAACTGGTATCCTGACCTGCTTTGTGTTTGTGTCCTTGTCCCTTCATCTGTTCTTTCTTCATGCAGATGGCAGCCTTTACACTGCCACTCCTGTTGATCCTGTTTTCATTTTGTTGCCCATTTTTGAGGAAGCTAGAATGAAGGTAAATACAATTTTGTTATCTGGTTCTTGATCGCATAATTTGGATAAGAAGCAAGCTGTGTCTTCCATTTTTTCTTTGTTCCTAGTTAAAAAATTCTTTCAGGTTGATTATGATCTACTGATTGCATTTGAAGGAGGGGCATAGATTTACACAACTTTAGGAAACCTTTTAGTCCATTCTATGGATTGGCCATGTTCTCTAACTTCTTGAGTAAATTAAATTGCAAACTGCAATAATTGATGGGCATGGCAACCAGTTCTGGTTGGCTTTTCTTGGTTTATATTCTGATTTTTCTGGAATATATGCATAAGAGTTAAGAATGTTTAATCATTTTCCATGGCAGCATTGTCATTCTTCCACCTTTATTTAAATAAAACTATTTTTTCCTTGCATGCAGAAGAGGGATGATCTAGGGAAGTTCAGGCAATTAGATGAGATAATATTCATCAATGACTATCCTGGGTATCAGCATCTAATGTCCATTGCAGAGAACTGTATGGGAGTGGTTTGTGAAATCAAAGGTTGTCTACTGCCTATGTTTTTCTGGTGCGAATTCCAGTGACTAGTGTGCTGAAATATATAAAGTAAATCTTGTTATTTTATATTACAAGGTTTCTTATTTTCATATACAAGCCATATTACTATTCTGATCTGGTAGGACGCCACTGAACTTTTATTAGTTGTTTATTCTTTCTTTTTCTTGTGGAATCCAATCAGGATTTCAGATTGATCTTTTGATCAGTTGACACAGAATGTTTTCTGAGGCTATATGCTTGGCTAGATTTTGTTCCATTGAGGATGCACGCATGCCTGAGTAATTAGGTCTTACAATCCTTGAACTGATGGGTCCTAATTCCAATAATGTTTGCCATGGGCGATGTATGACAGCTATCAGGAACGATATTGTCTCCTTATGGCAAGCATGGGATGACTACATTTTGAATGGGAAAAAAAATATAATACTGTGACTTTTGTCAAAATATTATCCAGGATATTAAATTGCTTTTGTTTGATGACACTCTCTCTTCTTATTCAGAAATTGGATCTTCCAAGTTTTTTCGGCTGGATGATTCAAAGGTTTTAGCTTGGCTGTACTGCAAGGTCTGTCATTATCTGTTTAAACTGAATCTTACTACAGGGCTTTAGGCATGCCAAGAATTATCTTTCATCTCTATATGTTTGAGTAGCCATGCCTACTTGCGGCACAATTGGACTAATCAGCTACACCACTTAACCTGAAAATATCTCTCGTGATTATTTGACTGCCAGTTACTTTCCTCTCTGATAATGTTATTGGAAAATAATTGTGTGTTCCTGGAGTTGATTCCTATCAATTTAAGTGAAAATGCATATAGAGGATCATAAAGAATTTTCTTTCACCTGAAATTGAGTTTTTTTCTTACTCTGATGTACAAGATCTGTACATACAGGTGCTCCAATTAAAAAAGGCTCTATGCTCATTGGACAAGAACTATGCTGCTCAAGATGAGAAATATACATGTATGTCCTTAACTAGAAATGATATATGACCTTTCTTTATTTGAATTCTCCTTCCTTGACAATAGAGAACACACACAAACATAAATATGAAGCATGTACATAGGTCTACTCCTGAATTTGGGGTTGCTTTTTGTTGCAATTTTTTGTCCAATCTACCATGGAGTTGTGAAATTTGCTAGCGTGACACCAATTCCAAGACACCATAACTGGTAGTGTCAGGTCAGGCGTGGTTGGCTTTTAAGAAGCGATGTTAAACCAAAAAATGTTTCTATCCACTCATGTTTACAGTGGATGGGGAGATCATAGCAAGCTTATAAAAAATAGTTGAATTTTAAGAATCAAAACTTTAAGCCAACATGCAATCAATGAAGCATCACTTATTTACACAATAAAAAAGAAATAAAATTAGGAAATAATATAACTGATAGATTTAGCATAATTAAATAAGACGAGAATGTAGAATTGCAGAAAAAGGTTTTAGGATGGCTCAAGAAACTAATCTGGAGTGATATGTCGAATGAATTGTTCCTACACAATCCACGAGAAAAAAAAAGACATCAAGAAAACCCGTGTAAGATCCAGAGAAATCTTTGCTCGTCATAACTTATCTCTTTGTACTGGTGCAGTAGCTGGAGCGGTTTCAATATTAGGGGAGTACGTGAAGGATGATCCGTGGTTGATGCTTCTGTTAGATCATTTGAAGTATTTATTCAAATTTAAACTCTTATAGAGATATGATATATTGTCTTTGTTCAATAAACGAGCTTAGTATAGAAAGCAGTATGAAATCCTTACGTGAAATGGTTTCCTTTATCTGCCTGACCTGTTTAGTTTATGGGATTTGATTGCAGATTAAATTTATTCGAGGTAACTAGTAAAGTACCGGAAGCTGAAAATTTTCTGACCAATGCCGAACATAATCCAGTTTCTTCCAGTTTGTTACAGGTACAGATTATAGTGCATCAGATACTTCTCTTGCGTAAAATAGCTAGTTGGTTGAACATATTTTTCTGCATATCTGGGACTGTTGCAGGCTGTCATACACGTTCTGACTTGTATAATTCTCTTAATCTATTACTTCTTCGAAAAAGTTTTTGATATGTTACAAGTTGAATGTGGAATCTGCCTAGGCCATCATGTATATGTGTCATGACCAAATATCCATTTACCTTTTGTCATGGTTAGCCCGAAGTGAACATGTGTAAATTGTTTATTCTATTTGAGATTGAAAGTTCTTGGTTGGAAAAAAAAAATCATCAATGAGGGCATGATGATAGTAGAATTTCATGAATACTTGATGAGGATGAGATGTCTGTGTTAGAAAAGAGCGTTGACACAACATGGAGTGGCAGGATAGCGGGTTGTATAAAATGAGACATTAAGACATGTCAGAACTTGATATCTAGGGTTCCCACATACTATTAAACTGACTGTTGTGTTTTTTTGTCTGGCAGGAAAAAGGCAGGAGCGAAGGTAAAACAAAGAGAAGTGGAAAGCAAGCTAAAAAGGCTAAGGTAGAGCCAGAATCAAGGAATATAAGAGAAATGTTTCGCAGAGCTTGCAGGAAAAGCTAAGCAGTAGTCTCTTATTAAAAGATTGAAACGAGATAAGATAGTGGATTCTGGTTTATTTAGTTTTTGGCTGTGAAACCTCACCCATAGTGTGGGTGCATCGTCCCTGCGGCTCTTATTTCCAATGGTACTTCAACCTGTTGGCTTAGCTTTGCTTAGTTTGAAACCAGTCTGAATCTAGAATCTATTCTTTTTTTTATGTTATCATGCAACCTAACCGCCAGCACCAAAGCCCACTATGAGAAGCCAGTCTAATTATGTTCATTTGAGCTTCGAAAAATGTTGGAAATTACTGGCTATTACCAACCAAGAAAGAGGAGTTGAAATTACTGTGGGTGTTGAAATTAGCGTAGGTGTGGCTACGCATGTGACTCATAGGGATTGCAAACAACTTTCAAAGATGATCATCCATGAGACTGATCACAAGAAAAGAAAATAATATTGAGCCAATGACCAGGTGTCGTTAGTTTGTGTAATTAATTAAAATGATCTGTGAAAACCTTCCAAGTTATTATATGCTACATTTTGACACGGCCTGGTGTGTTCCATCCACATTTGCGTTAGGGCAGCACAATTAATTAAGCGACGGACAACTCATCAGACTAACATCCTTCCTGTCCATGGTATTTCAAAGGATTTATTGCATTGCCCCTTCCCTTCATGACAATAAATACTCTTCCAGGAGAACTGAGGAACAGGCTAGAGACCAACCCGGTATGGACCACTGCTGTTGTGAATAGCCGATGAGTCGGGAGATGTCCCACACCACTCATACCAAACCTAAATCATAACAAGTCATTTTCAACCCCAAATTTCAAGAATGCGTGCATGCTTGAGCATCAACATGGATCGAGGTTTCACCGATGATTTTCTATGCATTATGTAATGTCAAGAAATTTAAAGAAGCTGTACATAAAATAGTGATGAAACCAATCATGTGTTTTACCTTGGAAGAACCACAACACCGCCAAAAATGAACTTCTAAAGGAGAACCCGGCTTCATGCAAACTGGTGTCCTCAGAGGGAAGAATATTGCAAACCTGGAATATAGGCAACCACCAGTATACATTCATATTCAGGGGCAAGTTGTTGTATTTTAGACCTCAACAGTTATCACGACCAAAAAAAATTAAGATAATTTGTGCTGAATCAACTAAAATTCTTTCAACACTACAGATGCCTAGCAGACAAAATGCAGGTGGGTATCTTGAAATGAGGGAAAGTAGGAACATGAAAATCATAATTGCAAGCAGCCAGAGAAATAAACGCCCAATCCATATAAATTAACTCGTAATATCAAGAAATTAAATGTTATACCAATTGAACATGGCTGGTGTCACCGTTGATGGTTCAATGCCAAGGTGAACATCTTTGTAAAGCTCGCCCACAAAAAAATAAAATCAAGGCTTTCAAAAAAAAATACTCCAAATGCATTCAGCTGAGAAAGTTGCTAGTAACCTTTTTGTTGAAGAGAAGCAACTTTCAATCGGATACCAGAGGATGACTGACCCTTAAATTCAGTGCTATAGTGGAGCTATATGATGGTCTACTGTTTAAATTTTTAAAGTTCAACTGCAACTGCCTGGCTGGTTCTATATCCATGACTTTTTTAACTAACCTCGTGATAATTCAATCTTTCCTCAAACTATTTGCATGAGATCTTCACACTATTCAGTAAAATGGAATCACCATTGCCATTAGCCATTTCCCTAAACACATTTCTATGTCATTAATGCATGTGCCCACTTAAGTTTGTATCCGTAACTTAGATAAACTTAGGCACAAATCAAAGGAAATTCAGTGTTAACATTCAATGTCCTATTTCTAACCTGACATGCACTTAAGGATCTCAAAATCACACTCCAAATAAGATCAACTCAAATTAATAGCAGAAGTCAACCTTCCAGAAATGGTATCAGCTGATAACATTATCTAACTGCAAAACCTATATGCGCAAAATAGGAACTAGCCTTGGTTACAACATACCATGAACCATAGCTGATCCACTGTCACATGATATCTCAAACTGAAACCTTTTGTAGCGTTGATTGCTTTTTTAGGTTGAGTAATCTGGATGGGTGAGCGTAAAGACCTGTACAGGGAAAGATTATACGAGTAGCTAAAAAAGATTGATCTAAATGTTTTCTCAACTGAAAAAAGATCATAAAGAACAGTGCAGCAAATACATAATTTGCATGATTAATCATCACCCAAGAATTCCTTAAATGCTAAGAATCATGAACCAATCATATACAGGACCTACCATACTAGCAGTGGGCTAGTCACATCAATTTCACAAAGCCATGGACCTAAACATGGCCCATATATCAATTAGCATGCTGTGTTGAAAGTTACCTACAGTTTGGGAAGGAGCAAGCCTCGCTACATTATGCAACTTGACAACATATGCAGTCTCAAAGTGTACAAGGTCTTTGGGCGACTTAACCTGCCCAAAAAAACACAATCCACTCACATGATTCCAATTGAAACAAGAAAACAACAACGGATAAAAAAGATGCAAAGGCTGTACATCATTTTATAGCTTGGCAGCTGTCACCGGTTGGATAAAGCTAGTGTAGCTGGAAAAGAAAACATAAGGAGGAGGAGGAGGAAGAAAAACTAGCAAAGCATTACCCTTCACAGTTCAAATTTAAATTCCCAAAGTAGTCTTAAGGTTGGCTGCTAAAACAAGAATCTAAATATATTTCAAGGATCATTAATGTAGGATGTTTAAGGATGTAACTGTAAGGTGTTTAACAGATACAAGGCATTGCTGGCAGAAAAAAGATCTGGCAAAGACTAAGAATCATGTCACATAATGGTCTGATTTAGATAAGCTCCTTGTCTTTGGCACAATTGATTAAAAGATTCTGGGAGAAAACCCCATGTATGTCCCCATGGCCAATTTACATTTGACACTTTAACTTGGGGATGATTCATTACAAAGGCTCACCGACAGAAAGCCCCTTTCTACACCGAACACATGTTCAACATTGCACATTCATCACAACATATTACAATCTTAGCTCTGGACATTTATGTAGATCCATGTATCATTGTACGCTGCTCAATAAACTGATGATAACGTGTCAAGATAAACATAAAGAGAATGAGTTGGCATCAACAAGACCCATAGGGTTCCAGAGAGAGATCACTTATTCAGGCCAATAACTTCCAATTGTTCTATCCAACTGTCATATATGTTGAACATAGTCGCTGCACCATAACTTTGTACAATATAATAAAAGAATGGGCTTTAAAATAGTTCAACAATAAAGAAGATTGTACATACAATGATGGTATTGAGATTCCATCTTGCTTCAAGAACATTTGAGCACCATCAAGGCATTCGGGTGATAGCTCATTGTCACCTAAAGAACCCAGTAATTCACTAACCTGGAGAGCAACCAGTTGAAGGCAAGTGTGTGAGCTGTTAATCACTCGCATTCAGAAAAATATATCCAGCATTAACCACAAAATACCAAGATATCAGCTTTCTCAGGAGCATCCCAGTAACTCATATCACAAGAAATTATGGTAACAATATCTTCCCATCCTTCTAGCTTGACCAAACTCTGTTGCAACAAATACCATGTTATCTCTGAGATCCAAGACAGATAAATATAATAAACAACACAAATGTTACACTTGTCTGAGCAGTAATATAAATTGGATTTGTTGATTGTTTCTTACGAGGAAAATTCATTTCCCGAGGAATCCTCTACAGACACATATGATGAATATCCAAGTTGATACCGTACAAGAGATTCAATGCAGCAATAGTTTTCACATGTAAGCACGATATTTTTGGTAAACACAATCTGAGAAATAATAACTACCATCTGGAACGCACATGAAGTGTGACAACTGCATTGGGATTTTTCTCCATGGCATAAACTCTCAGCTTATTTCCAGTTTCTTCAGCTGCCTATAAACAATTAAAGTGAAGGATGAAACATAGATATGAACAACCACAGGTTGCTAGTTGCAGAAGGCATAGGAAAAAACCTGCAGTGATGCCCTCACAAGAGGTCCACGTCCTGCTCCCACAACCATCAGTACCTAACTAAAATTTACAGATACATAAATCTCATCAACTTAACATTGCATGTACATGTCTTATGTTGTATTAAATGTGGTACAGCAGCATAAACACCAACAAAAGTCAACCAAAATAGGATTTGGAAAGGCAAATGGTAGCTTATAGTGACTGCATTTGCTTCTTCATCAGGAACTCTGTCCAGCAAAGCTTTAAATACAAGCATGTTATATAAAATTATCAAATGATAATCTGTAGATGGATACTAAACTAAAGCTTTATCTTTGGCCCAATTATCATTTGCTGTACTATAACTCACATCAATATCTAGTTTTTAATACCTGCAACGACAATCAATCCTGTATGGTAAGGCTGTGCTTGCCCATGAAAGAAATCCAAATATGGTGAATATTTCATGTATGCATCTCTAACCATATGTATGAAGACAAACAGATGGACATTTTATTTTAGACATTCAATATCTTGTTAATTTTAATCATACCTGGATATATTTCTTTGAGTCTCTTCCAAAAGTCTTGTATGTTTGGGCTTCTAGATTGTCCATGAGAGGCTGAATTACAGAAGCAAAAGAACCCCAACTTATAATTACTTAAGAACAATGCAAGAAGTCACGAAAAGAGAGAACAGTGCGAAGATTTCATTTTGAACAAAATGTTTACATTGAGAAAGAATACTTAGATAAGACTAGATGCTGTTGCCAGGGATAGAAAAGCTCACCTGCAATGGAGACCGCAGGAAATCCATATAACCAAGTTGACATAAGAGATTAAAGAAGTCCAAAAAAAAAGCACAGGGAGAAAAGAAAATAACCCATCCCTTTTCTACCTAGGGAAATGATGTGGAATGGGGTGTGTTATGAGTGTGTATGTGGAAGCACAGGAGAAAGCAATTTACTTCAAAATGTTCTTGCTCAGGAATGGGATCCATACTTTGGAAGAGATAACCAACATAGTCCAAATATAGCCTTAGGGGATGTCTTTGCAGACCTATAAACAAAAGCACACACCGAGGCTGTCTCCAATTTCCCTAGGTTTATGCATGCACACATACAAAAGAGTGATTATTATATACGAAGACAGAGGTGCAGGAAGTACATGCACAAAGAAAGAAGCATAAGAGTGGCAATTATACATATGAACACTGCTTAAAACATGGACAGTGAACCTTAGAGTAACTTACTATCACTGTTATTATCAAAATTATTGGCAGGATCTGAACTTGGCCTGGGAAAACGGTGTACAGGTTTGCTCTGAAAAGATAATTTTGAGGACCATAGTTATTAAATTTGTAAGCTGGTAATTATTTGTAATATCTGTGACCACTAACAACAAATTGAGAGGGGAACATCAAACAATAACATCAAAATATACTGGACTAATGTCTGGGGAAGTTTCAGAACTTAAGTTGCTCTTCTATACAACAAGCAAAATGTATGTAGGTATCCCAATGCCAATCACCTTAGATAAATCATACCAGATCATCCATTAGAACACAGTAAAGTATCTGAAACTCAATTCAGAGTATGGAAAATTGATGTATAAGAGTAAGAAATAACAAACTACTTGTGAGATATACTGAGTAAACGATCTGCGAGAAACACTGCTATTCAGCATGGAGGAAAAATATTAAAACTTGAAAAAGACAGGAAAAAAAAATTATATAAGCAATGGAGTCGAGAAAATTTTCAACATATACCTGTATTGAATGGTAAAAGAACCCAGTAATCAGCTTCTGATGGCACTTTGACAAGCATGGAGAACCCCGTCCATTTGTTAGGAAAGACTGGTAAATTAAAAATGGCACCATTGAAAACCCACATCATCAAAGGAGCAGCATGCAATAAATCACATGGAAACCAAAATATACTCACATCCATATTAGTTATGGCTGCTGTAAGAGTTTCTCCAAACCAACAGCCAAGTGAGTTCACTGAAGGCAGGGAACTGCTAGAGAACATGTAATTCTTATCATAATCAAGTAAAGTTGGAGAAAAATATGGCAACCATTAAAGCAATAATACAAGAGAGATTAGAACTCACAAAATATAGAGTGCAACGAACAGCTGACTATGATGCTCGCAGAGAAGACGAAATGCATTCCATAATTCCCAGGAATCAATCTGTGCATGGAAGAAGAAAAGGAAGTTGAGCAAAATAAAGTGTTCTTTTAAGTTTTCAGGAAAAATAATCCCCTCTTCCATTAAAATTTATTTCAACTAAGCCATATCGTTAGACCCTGATTGCCATTATACAACAGGAATGGAGACCATACAGGAAAGGTCATATGGGGAGAGGAGTCAAGAAGCTCTTTTTTATATATATAAAAAAAGAAGCATGCATATCCTACCATTTAGACTTGTAACGAATATTACAGATCTAACAAAATGAAAGACAAAGGCAAAATAAAAAGGGACCCCGCTTACAAAGCTAGTAGAGTTAGCATCCATAACATCATCATCATTAGTCTTCACCAGCGGAATCCTAAGCCACGACTTTAATAAATAAGTAATAAGAATTAAGACTGCAACAAAGAAAGAGAACAGAAAGGAAGAAAAAAAGTTATTGGGAAATAGATTTGGATTTCAAAAGGTACCTGCATATTGTTTAGGCCCAGCAAAATCTGATTTACACACCTATCATAATTAGCACAGGAAGCACCCTTGGGAGAAGGAAGAATGCATGCCTGCAGCAGACAATGAAAGCTTTAACACCATAGGCTCTTAAAAATGGCTTTTCTGAAAGAGCTATATCTAGAACACGAGAAATCACCACAACACAAACAGTAAAGATGAATGAACACCGGGAATATATTGCACAGGGGGTAAATCAGAAGAGTGCGACAGCTTGTGCCTTTTATTTACTTTAGGACAGACAAAAGTGGAAAGAAGACAGCCATTGAAGGTGTGGAACAAAAAAAGTTATCAGCATGCAGAATTTGTCTTGTACAAACTAATTTCTGTGTGCTGATGCACCTCCAATGACTGCCATCGTATTGACAAGTAACAGGAAAGGGCTTGCTTATAGTAAAAGTTTTTGATTTCTCCACCACTTGTCAGGCTATATGGAGTTCATGGCAATTGAAATACATTGCAACTTTGAAAGAATGAAGTAAAGAAGCAGTTTAAATTTCAGGATTGAAAATCACCTGTAAAGAGAGATGATTAGCCCAAGCTATTTCTTGCTTCAATGTGGTTTCGGAATCCATCCGAAGAGTTTCATCCTCCGAACCCAAGTCAATCCAAGAACTAATTTTTCCTGAGAAAAATCAAGAATGGAGCACATGAGAGAGAGAGTTAGAAGGGAAGCATGTAAAAATGTGGGGCAGAAGAGTTTATACCAACAACATGACTGCTCCGCTGAGAGGGACTCAAAACCAGGTCTGATGCAGCAAATGGAAGAACCCCGTCTTTTTCCAACAAGCTGGGCCGATATGAGGGATTCATCA
The DNA here is from genome assembly GCA_015708895.1 of Populus ilicifolia. Lineage (NCBI taxonomy): Eukaryota > Viridiplantae > Streptophyta > Magnoliopsida > Malpighiales > Salicaceae > Populus > Populus ilicifolia. Next base: position 149,471 of record SRLM01001311.1, on the reverse strand, counting down.
GTGCCAGATACCGGGTTGCATGGATATGATCACAGTCACAATTATTATTAACATGCAATACTTTAGAAAACATAGATAGATCAAATTGAAGAATTTGGAGTTAGGATGGTAAATTCACTGTATAAAAATAAAATAAAAGGGCAGAAGATGTTGTGTCGGCAGCCCGGCCTAGACGCAGAAGCGGCAATAAGAAGAATGCTGCCTGCAAGTGTGGAAAAGAGCAAAGAGCGGAAGGGAAGGCCACCAAAGATCAATGTAGGTGAGCCTACTACCATTCACACAAATAACATGTGAAAGGCTAACTAGCCACCAGAAATCAAATCAGGTCAAATTAGATGTTATTGAACATAAGAAAAGGACGAACCCGAGGAGTGACAACGAAGTCGAAGGCGCCGGTAGAGAGATTAAAATTGAGAAGCTGAGGCAAGTTATCGTTGAAATCTGTCTCCCCTCCGCAGTATCGAGATTGACTCTTTTCAAATCCTGCCGTTTCACCCAGCGGTATTTTGCCTCTTCGTCTCCTCCTCCTGCTCTTCACTAGTACAGCTACTGCCACGGAGTAGGGAGTAGCTTTTTTGTATTGCAGCTGCGGACCAAAATGAAGGGGACACTTTATTTATTAGTTAGGGGCTCTAGACTGGTGGTAGGGTTTTGTAGATTTTTCATTTCAATGAAGCTGCGAACCGGAAAGGAAAGCAGCCACCAGTACCTGCATCACCACCACCAGAGTTTTATTTCTATTTTTTATTATTATAATAGTAGATGATTAGACTCGTTGGGCCATCCAGCCCAGCTTCTTTCCTTCCGTCTCCACTCCACTCTCCATCCTGTGCTCCAGCCATTTATTAGCAATTAAATAATCAGTATTCAATCAGGTTAATAAATTCTCAAGGGGCAAGCCGAATGCATCTTTCATCCTACCTTCGCGCAAACCTATCCATTCTCTCCTCTTCCCACTTCAACAAATAACACGTCATATAAACCCTCTATATGGTAACCAAGTGGTAAGGACTTGAAATTAAGAGGTTTGTTTTCTTTATGGTTTCAGGTTCGAGTCCTTAATTACTTATATAATGGTTACTGGAGGTTCAAGACCCGTGGAATTAGTCGTGGTGCGTGAAAGCTGGCCCGAACATCCAGGTTAATCTAAAAAAAATAACACGTCATATATAATGGTCTACATCCAGGTGACCGACAACTCATCAGACTGACATCCTTCCTTTCCATGGTATTTCAAGGGATTTATTGCATTGCCCCTTCCTTCATGGCAGTAAATACCCTTCCAGGAGATCTGAGGAACAGGCTAGAGACCAACCCAGAATGAACGACCATTGCTCTTGTATGGTCTGGCAGGCCTAACTTTGATATCTTTGTTTTTTTTGTGAAAAAAAAAATGTTTTTTCTATATTTTTAAATCAATGATTTTTTTATTGCCTCCTCTCTAAATTCTTTTAATTTATATTTAAATTAATATCATTTTCTCTGTATTTTTTTAGAACCTCTTCTTCATTTAATTTTTAAAAGCTTTTTCTGATTTAACTATATATTATTTTTTATTTTTGTTTGGATGATATCTATTTTTCAAAATAAAAAAATATTTCAAATAAATACAGTATTTTATGATATTTTTCTTCTTTTTTATTTTATTAAATCAATTTAATTTGTGTTTTTATTTTTATTATTTTTTACTTGAATAAACAAATTATTTTAATAAATAAATTTAGTAAATGTTTTATATTCTAATCTATACCTATTATTGGATTTTTAAAGTTTTATTTTTTTACATTATTAATAAATTTTTATTTAATTATTAATATATATCATCCTTGATTTTTTTGATTATATGTATTTATAAAAAAATTATTTGAATTTAAATAATTTTATAATATTTTTATAAAAAATAAAAATATTTGAATGAGATAAAGTACGGTTGACATGATTAATGGATTCTATTTCAACAATCAGCATAAATGGTGCACTAAGAAAGTTGAAATGCTTATTAGCATACTTATTAAGCTCGGTTTAGAAGTTGATTCAGTTAAGAGAGTGATTTTTGAGTTTTATAAGCCAATATAAATTAATTTGAAAAAACATTAAAAAAAAATAAAATTTTAATATTTTATATAAAAAATTAAAAAATCTATATAAATATAGATTATACATATTATAAATAATAAAAATTTTAAAAAATATTTTAAAAAGTTTTTTATACCATATTAAAAAGATACTATATTAAGTTTTTAAGTTGAAGTATTTAAACCAGAAATATTTTTTACCTCACAGCAAAAAATATTTTTTTATTTCACATTAAAAAAAATAACTTTTTTATTGAGAGTATATATATATTAATGAGTTTTAAATTTCACATTGAAAAAACATAATTTTTTTCTTGAAAATATAAAATATATATATATATAAGAATTTTAAATCTCAAATTAAAAAGATACAACATTATCATTTTAAGTTAAAGTACTAATGAATTTTAAATCTTATATTTGAAAAAAAAAACATCAATTTTGCCTAGGTCATTCAACTCATAGATTGATTTGTCAAATTGATTAGATTTTACCAAATTATTATCTTAATTGATCTTTTATTAAATATGAACCAATCTAACCATTAGATTAACTGAATTTAATAACAAAACTTATCATCCGAGACAATACTCGATGGAGCATTCTATTCATACAATCAACAGACAAGTTGAAATTTAGTAGATAACAACGCTGGAAAGGGTCATTAATGAATTTTATAATTAAATTAAAGAACTATAATTCATGTGCACACTCTACTCTTGTTTATTGAGACTAATAATATTTTTTCTTACAAATAAATTGAAATACACAGGGGCAGTGCACCTAACCTCGTTGATTTAAATTCATGATTCCTCGATAAATAGACGTACAAAAACATGTTCATTAATGTCCACGAACATCATCTTGCAAACACTCATACAAATTGTTCGTACTTCAAGTCTAGGTCTGCTAATGCAATTGTTTAATTAACATACTATATTTTACTTTAAAACCTTTAATAAAAAACTTTTTTTAAACCTGAAACACATTATTTCTCTCTCTATTGATTGGTAAAAATAGAAGAAAAAAAAATTCTTTCCTCCTTATCACAGTCCTTATTATTATTATATTATGCATTATCATCTAAGCATATGTTATATCTTAAGCATTTATTATACTCTCTCTCTTTATCTCTATTTCTCTCTCTTCCTTTATAATCTTCATCTTCGTCTGTTATCTTGCTACTTGTTGTTTTGTTGCTCTTAAACCGTCTTTAATTTTTTAGCTGGATTATTGTATCCAGACCAAACCAAACCAAACCATAGTAGTTAACTGTAATAAATGTTTTAAAATCCAGAGATAGTTTCATGGATAATTTGATCAAAAGAGTGGTGTCTACAATAACCTTTTGTTCTAACCTTGTGATGCTTATCTATTCTTCCATTTCTGGTGGATTCCGTGAGTGGAATTGGAGTCAACTGGGGAACTCAAGCAACACATCCTTTATCGCCTTCCACTGTGGTTAAAATGCTCAGGGACAACAGTTTTCAAAAGATCAAGCTATTTGATGTTGATCTAGTAACTCTAAATGCTCTTGTTAATTATGAGATTCAAGTCATGGTGGGTATTCCCAATGATATGCTTTATAATCTGGTCAGTAGCGAGCAAGCTGCCGACACCTAGGTGGCCAAGAATGTCTCTTCTCATATCTTTTTTGGCGGTGCAGACATCAGGTAATCCATCAATCTCTTTCCTTGTATCTTTTTTCCATTGATATGGATTGATTTGCTTTGCCAATCATTAATTGTAGTTCCTGTATTTGACTTGAATTACACAAGTAAAAAGAAACAAATTAAAGATCATGATTAGGATTCTACTATATGAACTTGATCTGCTTTTATGGTGTTTAGATGTTCCGTTATATATAGAGCTTGTCTTGTGTTGGGGGGATTCATTCACCAGTAATTTTGAGTTATTTACAAGGTACTTTGCAGCTAGAAACGAACCATTCTTGTCATCCTACAATGGAAGCTTTCTGGGAACAACTCTTCCTGCTCTTCAGAATATCCAGTCAGCTTTAACCAAAGCCGGACTAAGCACTCGGGTGAAAGTCACCGTCCCCCTCAATGCTGATGTGTATGAGAGTCCAACAAATCTTCCATCCGATGGTGACTTCCGTTCAGACATCCATGATCTCATGCTATCTATTGTCAAGTTCTTGAGCGACAATGGGGCTCCATTCACTGTCAATATCTATCCATTTATAAGCCTTTACAGTGATCCTAATTCCCCCCTTGGCTTTGCATTCTTTGGCAACAATTCATTTCCATTGAACGATGGTGGGACAATTTACGACAATGTGTTTGATGCGAACCATGACACCCTTATATAGGCTTTGCAGAAGAATGGCTATGGAAGCTTGCCCGTTGTCATTGGGGAAATTGGGTGGCCCACCGACGGAGACAAAAACGCAAACTTGAACTACGCACAGCAGTTCAACCAAGGGTTTATGGATAGTGTCATAGCCAACAAGAGAACCCCACTGCGTCCTGGTTATGTGGATGCCTATTTATTTAGTCTCATAGACGAAGATGCCAAAAGCATTCAGCCTGGTAATTTTGAGCGCCACTGGGGATTGCTTTACTTGGATGGACAGCCCAAGTATGCAGTTAGCCTGGTGACAGCTAATTCAAAGGGTCTGGTACCGGCAAGGGATGTACATTATTTAGCTAGACAATGGTGTATTATGTTGCCATCAGCAAGCCTGGATGATCAGCAGGTGGGACCGAGTGTGAGCTATGCTTGTGCTAATGCGGACTGCACTAGTCTAGGGTATGGAACTTCTTGTGAAGATCTGGATGCGCGGGGCAACATCTCCTATGCATTCAACAATTACTACCAGCTGAATAATCAACTTGAAAGTGCTTGTAAGTTCCCAAATAACCTTTCAGTTGTTATAAACAATGACCCCTCTACTGGGACCTGCAAATTGAGGATCATGATTGAAGGTCAAGCAGTCATCTCTGGCGCGGGAGGTGGAAAGGGATTTTTAAGGTCTAGTTTGGTAGTGTTCATCTCAGTGTTTTTCTTCTGTACTTTTGTGATTTTCTGGGTTTAAAGGAGTAATGGTACAGGGTTTTGTGATTTTTAAGGGCTCATTGCATTGGATTGATTACTTGTATTTCCTTGACATGTATGGAAGGAAGATAATTCGAGCATTTTAACCCTGTGACTTGAAATCTATAAGAAGTAGTGGATGAGATGAAAGGAATGGTTGAAACTATACATGGCAGTCAAGAATATTATTCAAGGGTCCTGGGTAATCAAATTTCAATTTATTTAGAACAATACTTGGAAAGTGTTTGATGCATTGATGTTGTTGTTTTTTAAAGTATTTTTTAATTGAAAAAATATATTAAAATAATATTTTTTTCAATAAAATTTTTAAAATATATTAATTTAAAATAAAAAATATCTTTTTTAGAAATCTTTTTGAAACATAAAAATATCATAAACAGGGTTTTAAACTAATATTTTAAACCTTGGATGGACAGCCCTGGTAATTTTGAGCGCCACTGGGGATTGCTTTACTTGGATGGACAGCCCAAGTATGCAGCTAGTCATGATAATGAGGGAGCAGTGCTCCAGGAACTTTATTGATTTAAGCAATCATGTATGTCATGGGGTCTTGGGGATTATGTTTCTCAAGGTATATACATATATATATATATATAGTTCTTTAATAAAAAAATACACAAACTTACCTGTCTAATATGGCTTATTGTGTACATTACATGCATGATACAATATATATTCTGGATATCATAATTTTGAGATATTGAACTGGACCTAATGTTTATTCTTCATGCTTTCATTAAGGCATTGCATGTGCTTCATCTCTATATCTTTCCCATCTCCATACATTTCCACTTAACTGGTATCCTAACATGCTTTGTGCTTGTTTCCCTTTCCTTTCATTTGTTCTTTCTTCATGCAGATGACAGCCTATACACTGCCATGTTTATCGACTATATTTTTATTTTGTTGCTAATTTTTTAGAAAGCTAAAATGAAGGTAAATATAATTATGTTATCTGGTTCTTATTTGCAAAATTTGGATCAGAAAGAAGTTTTGTCTTCCATTTTTTTCCTTTGTCCCTAGTTAAAAAATTTATTTCAGCTTGATGATAATTTACTGATTGTATTTGAATGAGGGGCATAAATTCCTTTTAGTCAATTTTGTGCATGCGACCATGTTCTTTAACTTCTAGAGTAAATTAAATTGCGAACTATAATAATTGATGGGTATGGCAACCAGTTCTGGTTGGCTTATCTTGGTTTTTATTTTGATTGTTTTGGAATATATGCATAAGGGTTAAAAATGTTTAATCATTTTTCCATGACAGCATTGTCATTCTTCCACCTTTATTTAAATAAAACTATTTTTTCCTTGTATGTAGAAGGGAGATGATCTAGGGAATATTACACGCAAACAATCATAGTAGAAACTGAAAAAATATAGGTAATTTATGACAAAATCAACAATGCAGTCTACATCAGGTAGGACGTTTAAGGGGTAATAATGTCTTTTCTTTTACATAACTAGTCTCATATCTAGAATCTCTATTGACTAGTTAAGATTCTTAGTGACCATAATACTAGGTGGCGACTCCTTAAACAATACCATTTTCCGTCAAAGAATAGAATGTTAGAAATCCATTCTTTTTTCTTAAAAAAAAAAGCCACCACGGTATCGGGTATGACAGAATAATGACTCTATTAGGACTTTTAGGACTAAACTTTACTTTATGTCTTGTTATTGCTATCTTGCTTGTTGTATTTATTTGATTTTATTTTTTTTGCATTTACTACTTTAACATGTATCCTTATTTATATTATTATGCATCATGTTAAGAGCATATACCTTAAATTTAAGACTCGTAAAACCATTTAACTCTCATTTGATTATTTATTTGGAAGTGTTTGGTATGCCAAATTGATATTACTTAGGGCCTCTATCTTCACACTACTCGTAATCCTCATATCGATCTTTCAAGGACAATCACTAAGCATATGAGAGACCTTTTAAAACTAGATCATGATCAACCCCTTTATACACCCAACAATTAGGATCTTCCTACTAAGTTGTCACCCTGTGAAGGGTAAGTCTGTATTTTATATATATATATTTTTAATTAAATTAATATTTTTGTATAATTTACATTTACTAAGTTGAAATATAGGTTCCTATTGAAACCCACCTATATCATTCATTTACGAAAAAGAAATGGAAAATAAAGAAAAAACCTAATTGGAAGCACAACATAAAAAATAGGTGGACAATCTTGAAGAAGTCGCAAGGCTTGCTAGTATACTTGAATATGCCTTGAGAAACAAATCTAGAAAAGCAACACATATAGCTCAGCTTGAACCTATGTTCATAAATCCCTTCAATCAACAGAATTTGGGGATAAACAATTTATCATCTGATTTTCAATAAGCCATGTTTCTCTAATTAGTATAGCTCGCGAGAATATTGTCTATCATTGATTCTATAGAGAGAGAATTTCAAGAGGGCAAGATGGTAAAATAAAATAAATTGGTTACCCTAGAGCAAAGAATAAGGGCATTTGAGGGAATTTGCCTATATGATCTTATAAAGCCTATTGAGATTGGTTTAGTGGCCAACGTTGTCATTCCCAAAAAGTTTAAAGTGCTAAAATTTGTCAAACATATGGGAACTCAATACCCTATAACTCATCTTAAAACATAATATAACAAAATAGCTAAGGTGGTTGATGATGAGAAACTATTAATTCATTTTTTTCAAGACAACTTAAATGACACCGCCCTTACTTGATATATGTGGTTGAACAATACCAAGGTTAAAGAATAAAAGGATTTAGTTGATGCCTTTACAACGCAATATAAGTTTAATATAGATATAGGCCGAATACACCTGAAAAATGGAGTGAGGTAGCTGCACAAGATAACCCTCTCATGCTGAAAAAAAAAGATGATCAATATATTTTCCAATACCTTTAAAACTTCATACCTTGAATACTTGGTTAAAAGATCTGCACAACATTTCACTAACCTTGTTGTTATAATTGAAAGGATTGAACAAGCCATTGGATTAGGTAAAATTGTTGACTTAACTAAGAAGAACGATTTCACTTAAAAAGAAAAGGACACCAAAGGTGGTTGCTAAGGCACTTATCATTCCTATAGCTAATTTCTTCACACTGACTCCTAGAAATCAAATATATTAAAGAAAAAGTTAGAGTGACAATAGGTTAAGAATGGTTTACATATGACTTTAACTAACTGTGAAAAACAAATGTCATTATCGAGGAGAATGAGTGATTGACAAATTCCAAAAATTCCAATCAATGATTGCTAAATGTTTAGCCTCTTTATGTGTTACCATGCCAGTATTCATAACTCAAGATGTTGGCATAAGTTCTTTATTGTTAAACTTCTTTTCTAAAGTTTCAATGAAATAATGAGTTTACCATTCAATCATGTTTATGACCAAACATTATCCATTTTCTTGAGAGAGTTTTCTTATAAGAACTCATAAGTATATTTTTTAAGTCTCACGTGATCTCATAGATATAATTCATCTTTTTTACCAAAAATAGTTTCCTTATTGAAGTTTTGAAAAATTGATCTGGCATTTTGATTTAAAAAATAATTTGATTTTTATTCAAAAATAATATTTTTGATATTCCATTTGTAGAATGACAAGTGAATTAAGCAACTTTACCATTAAGGTGACTAGATTATGGATAAAAAAGAAAAAAAATGAATAAACACATTAACCCTGTAACTCTTGAAACATGTGTGTTTTATATGTATGAATAATGATATATAGTGAACTCGTTGCTCATGACTTATAAAATGAATCTCTTTGCAAAGACCAAACCATTACACTGGATGTTATCAAAGTTTATTGATCATAGCTACTTGAGCTTGAAATGAGGAAATGCCATCTTTTTTATTCCTTTTATGTTCTAAAATAAGTACATCCCTTGCGATCTTTTTTTGAGTTTGAATAATTTTTTTCATTAAAAAAATCCCAAATAAGATCACACCCCACACCAAGGGCAAGAGAAAATTTTAATAAAAAAATAAAAAAAGCTATGAGAAAGCCAAAAAAAGGCATAAAAGCTCAAGAAACTAAAATGCTAGGGGGTATGCCCAAATCATTATGAAAAAAGTGACATCCAAGATAAAATAAGTATGCCCCAGTAAAGTAATAAAAAAAGAAGAAAAAGAAGCAACAAATAAAAAAAGAGCGGTAAAAGAAAATATAAATGACGTCAAAAGTCAAACTGTTAATATTGATTCTCAGTTTTAAAACCTTGAAACACTCTTTGAGCCTTTTGAATTCTTTCTTTTTCATAGAAAAAAAGTCACAACCTACATCACGTACCTGTAGAAGTCCTTTATAAAGGAAGCAATCAATCTAGAACAATAAATAATGCTCTTAAAATGTAAAGAATACCTTTTTTCATTGTAGTTATGACATAAAAAATAAACTACTCATTATTATTCATGCTGATAAAATGAATGTTCAAAAAAGATAAATTTTTCTTAAACAAAATCTTGATTTCCATTTTTGAAACCCACAAAAGCAGAAGGTCACCTCTTGATATACCTTCATCAATGGCAACATTGCCAACACAAGAATAAATTATCTCATTTCTAAGAAAATAACTAAGGAGTTGCCAGAATTTAAAAGTAAATTGTTTCAAACCCGTATCAAAATAATTTTTTTTATCAAAATGCAAGATCAAAATTTCAAGATTCATTTTAAACAAAGATTCTTTCATTTAAATAAAAAAAAATTGAGAGAGAAGGGTTACTTAAAAATATCACTTGTCCAAGTCATTAATGGAGCACATTGTGGAACAATGACTCATATAAGGGGGCAATATTGTGTTTTGAAGGGGATTTGATCCTTTTGGGTAATAGGAAAATAGGAAGGGAAATTTCCTATAATGAGATAAAGGGGTATTTTTGTTTATAAAATGCATTTTGATCTTTTCAACAAAGGACACTGAAGGTTGTTGAAATGAGATGAAGAATTAGTGAATAATTAGTCTCAAATTGATTAACAAGACAAAGAATTTACAACAAGTAAATGGGTCACTATAAAGGCTGAGCTGTGTAAAATTATAAATATTCTAGACATGACCCATAAAAGTTACCTTAAGTAAGCTAGAAGTCAAGCGATAAAGATGACTCAAATCATATGAAAAAACCTTGTTAATGAAGCAACGAGAAGATTAAGAAGAAATGAGGGTCTATATTTCAAATCAGGTAAAGATGCATGCATATCATATAACTTTGAAACATTAAACATTGTGTTTTGCATGGATTTATGAAGAAAAATTCTTGATGGGATCCATTAAAAGGAAGGTTACCTTGAAATGGCCAAGAGTTGAAAACCTTTTTTTGAGTGTGCTTTCGAGCCCTCATTTCTTTTTAGTACGCCTTCGAGCCTTCGATCATCAAAGGTAATGTGTTTCTTACCCTACCTCTTTTAGAGTGCGCCTTTGAGCCTTTATTTTTTTTAGTGCACCTTCGAGCCCTCACCTCATTTTCTTTTAAGTGCACCTTTGAGCCCTCACCTCAATTCTTTTTTGAGCACGCCTTCGAGCCATCGACCATTAAAGGTAGTGCGTTTCCTAACATTACTTCTTTTTGAATGTGCTTTCGAGCCTTTATTTCCCTTCTAGTACACCTTTAAGCCCTTCATTCTTAAATGTAGTGTGTTTCCTAACCCTACCTCCTTTTAAGTGCACCTTCAATCTCTTATCTTATTTTTTTTAATATGCTTTTGAGCTCTTATTTCTTTTCAAGTGTGCCTTCGAACATCAAAGGTAGTGCGTTTCCTACCCTATCTCTTTTGGAGTGCGCCTTCTAGCCCTCATTTTTTTTTAAATGTGCCTTTAAGCCTTGACCTCATTTCTTTTTTAGTGTGCCTTTGAGCCCTCACCTCATTTCTTTTTGAGTGCACCTTGGAGCCCTCACCTCATTTCTTTTCGAGTGCATCTTCGAGCCCTCCCCTCATTTCCTTTCGAGTGGGCCTTTGAGCCCTCACCTTATTTCCTTTCGAGTGCACTTTCAAGCCCTCAACCATTAAAAGTAGTGTGTTTCCTAACCCTATCTCTTTTCAAGTGTGTCTTTGAGCCTTTATTTCCTTCCAAGTACACCTTTAAGCCCTTAACCATTTAAGGTAGTGTGTTTTCTAACCCTACCTCTTTCCGAGTGTGCTTTTGAGCCCTCATATCCCTTCAAGTACACCTTTGAGCCCTTCACTATTAAAGGTAGTGCGTTTCCTAACCCTACCTCCTTTTGAGTGCATCTTTGAGCCCTCATTTCCTTTTGAGTGCGCATTCAAGCCCTCACCTTATTTCTTTTTGAGTATACCTTCAAGCCTTCGACCATTAAAGGTAGTGCGTTTCCTACCCGACCTCCTTTTAAGTACACATTCGAGCCCTTATTTTCTTTTAAGTGCTTTTTTAAGCCCTCATCTTATTTCTTTTCGAGAGCGCCTTCGAGCCCTCAACTATCCAAGGTAGTGTATTTTTTAACCTTGTCTCCTTTTGAGCTTGTCTATGAGCCCTTATTTCCTTTTGAGCGCGCCTATGAGCCCTCAATTCCTTTGAGCTTCCATCTCTTGAATAGTGCGCCTTTGAGCCTTATCATGCCATCCCTTGAAAATGTTTCATATTTTTCTACTAGGCAAGTAACCCATTCAATATGACCATCTTGAAAAATCCTCATATTTTTTCACTAGGCAGGTAATCAATTACAATGTGATCAATTTGAAAAATCCTTGTATTTTTCCATTAGGGAGTTAACTCATTACAATGTGATCATTTGAGCAAGTAACCCATAAAAATATGATCATCCTGAAAAATCCTTGTATTTTTCCACTAGACAGGTAACCTATTATAATGTGATCACTTTTAAAAAATCCTCGTATTTTTCAATATCGAGTAGATTGCCTGGAATAATTTGACCACTTGCGAGTTTCCTCATATTTTATTATCAGCCAGGTTGCCTGGAACCATTTGACCACTTGTGAGTTTACTTGCATTTTATCATTGGGTGAGTCTCCTGGAACAATATGACCATTACAATTTTTTTTTCTTTACAAGGTTAGTCGCCTTTCAAATTACTTAATTTCTTGACATCAACATCTCTTTGTGAAGGTCATCTTTCAATAAAAGCACATCAATAAAGGCATAATGAGAGTAGAATTTCATGAATATTTGATGAGAATGAGTTGTCTGTTTGAAAAATCGCAATGACATTGTATAAATTGAAAGGACAACGTGTTGTATAAAAAAAGACATTAAAGAATGTTAGAACTTCAAATCTAGGGTTTTTAGACTGATTGTTATGTTTTTTAATGTCTAGCAGGAAAAGGGTAGGAGTGAAGATAAAACAAAGAGAAGTGGAAAGCAAGCTAAAAAGGTTAAAGTAGAGACAAAATCAATAAACATAAGATAAATGTTTAGCAGGGCTTGCACAGAGAGTCAAACAGTAGTTTTTTATTAAAAAATTGAAAGGAGAGAAGATAATGGATTTTGGTTGATTTAGTTTGTGGTTGTAACAAAACTCCTCTAGTTTTGAATAATGTGAATAAATTATCCCTGTATAATAGTGCAATGGTGTTGATTCTTGGCATTCCTTTTATTTTTAGTATGTGTTTGGTATTGCGGTAGCTGTTATGGTTTAAAAAAAGTTGTTTTATAAACAATATTTTTAGTTGAGGTTGATTTGAAAAAATAGATGTTTGGTTAAAACTGTAGTTGAAATTGAAGGTATAAAATAGTTTTAATATATATATATGTATGTATATTAATATTGACGGTTTTTAATTTAAATATTGTAGATTTAACTATCTACAATTCCATCATGTATAAAATACATTCAATAAATACTATAGTTTTTTTTAGTTTTTAAATACATAACAACATGAGGTAAAATATAATCAGGAATAAAATACATGTCACACTGTGAACAGTATATGATACATTGTTTATACTAATTAATTAGTATAAATAGTGCACACGAAGTAGAAGTAGCATTTTTGCTGCTTTTCCTTTTATTGTGTCTCAAATATAAATTTACACGAGACTCGTACAAATTAAAATGTATTGGGTTCTTAACTAAACAAATTACATTTATATTTTTAACAAAACATAGACTCATCCTTGTTAATAAACAAACCCTTAATAGTACTTTATCCTTTATCCTAGTGACTCAATTAGGCCTACTTTAAAACCAGATTCATGGTAATATATATTTTTTTTAATGTTATCATGCAATCTAACCAGCCTATACCGAAGCGCATTATGAGAAGCCAGCCTAATTATGTTCATGAAACCTCGGAAAATGTTGGAAATTACTAATTAACCATGAAAACAAAGTTGAAATTACTGTAGATGTTGAAAATAGTTGAAATTACTGATCGATATATTACAAACAATTATCAAAGATGATTATGCATAGGATACCAACTCATGTGGCAGCTTGCCCGAAGAAAAGAAAAGAAAAGAAAAGAATATTGAGCTTATGATCATGTATAATTAGTTTGTGTTATCAATTCAAATGATTTCAATGATTGGTGAAAACCTTATTTTTTAAAAATATACATGGCCCCTCATATATATTACACAACCCATTGTTTTTTTTTATTATATGCCACATTTGACACGGCTGGTATATTATATCCATCTATATTTATGTTAGGATTTGAAAATAATTAAATAATTTAGCATTTATTTAATATCATTGTAGTTTTTATAATTATAGTTGAAAAGTAACTTTTTTTTTAATGAAGATTTCAATTGAGATTTTTTAATGAATTCCACATATATAAATATATGACATGTATTGATTAACTAAATATAGAAATGCAAAAAAAAAAAACGGAACCTTAATTAAATTTTGTTAATTTAATTAAAATAGAAGAAAGGCCTGATAATTATTAGCATATAACATCAAGCTCCCAAAAGAAGGCCCATTGAGGTCTTAGGAAAAGCGGGTCGGGCTTAAATAGGGTTAGAAAACGGGTGGGATTCATCGGGAAGTTTCCGCTCCTCTGCACAACACACACGTAATAATTAGAAAGACCGTGTATGCAATTTAGAAAAACCCACTCCGCCCGCGACCAGCCAGCCAGAGCTGCTAAATATTATTGGTATTTAGTGTCATCGGCTGCTTCCTTTCTTTTCCCCCAAGCCTAAACCTAAACCATTCCTCTATTTCTCTCTTTTTAGGGTTTCATTCATTGAATTCAGATAGACTATGGAGGGATCAAATTCTTTGGACGATTCTCCATCGAGGCAAGCCCAAGCCCAAACCCGAAATGATAGCGGAGGAGGAGATGCTCCTTCTAATCCGTCGCAACCGCAACCACAACCACAGCCACAACCACAACCACAATCGCAGAGAGAAGGAGAGGAAGTAGATGAAACGAAGAAGGAAGAAGAGGAATTAATCGAGAAAGCGCAGAAATGGATTGATAAAATCACTTCTTCTCCTGATAATCCTAACCCTACTCTTCTCCACGCTCTTTCCTCTCTTCTCGAAACTCAAGAGTCACTGTATGCGTACCCCCCTTTCCCTATTCATTTGTTTATTACATATTTTTTTTTCTTATTTTCATCTCGAACTAATTCTTATTTATTTCCTTGCACTTGAAAACAATGCACAGAAAGCTTATCCCTTTCTAACATTTGCTGCCTGTATAGTATACCGCACACTGTTTGCTAATAGGAGAAATTACTGATTTCAGGGGGTGGTGTAGATTTCTAGTTAGTTTGGTTTTTATCCTGGAATGTAATTTTGATTCTTTTTCGTCTAGTAGGATAACGTCACTATACTCTTATATTGGCACCATCATCCTTTATTCAGTTCTGGGCTTGATATTTTAATTTGAAATGCATATGGTATTCGAAAACATGAAAGATATGCACAAATTATTGTATATGATTTTAGATAGCATTTTTGTGTCGATTGTTGTCAGTTCATATACAGTATCTGCAGTAGCATAACCAAATGAGGGTTCCCAATAAAAGGTCATATGAATCTTGTAGTTTCTTGCCATTGTTTCCTCTACAGCTGCTAATATCTTTTAGGCTGAAAACCTGGTGGTGGTAACTTATCACAGGGAAACTCTTATTCAAGTGGTCATATTTTCATGACAGCAAGGATGGATCGTTATGATCAGAAAATATGGTTACGTTACATCTGACAACATTACTAACACACTATCCACTTCTACAGTGGTCTGTGATTAGTGTCTTCTGGGCCTCTCAAAAACATCCTAGTATTTAAGGAAAATCTTAAAGTGGAAGAATGGGTTGGGATATACATTACAAAAAAAAATAAAAATGATGTGAGCCTCTTATTTTTCACGTCGACTCTCTGTTGACTTTAAAGTATTTGAAGTATAGGTCTCGTGTTCAAATCTTATCTTTACATATCTCCCCCTGTGATTCTAGAATGCCTCTGTCAATTTCTTAATAGATTTGAAGATTTTGCTAACTAACTTTTTGTGAAATTAATTTTTTTTCCCCATGCATGTAGGTACATGAAGGAGAATGGTAACTCTTCTTTCAACAATAGTCGTGCTTCTCATAATATTGGACGGCTTGGGAGTTTAGTTCGGGTAACAAATTTTGCTTTCTCTTTTTAATGTGAATTTCATATCCAACTGTTTGTATTCTTTGTGCGTAACAACTTATTTTTTTTGTGTATCTTTAAGTGGCACATTTGCATGCATGTAACTTTGAGTTTTATTGTCTTGTTGGACATGTTCATTATTCAAATTCTTAAAGAATTTCCCTATCTTCCACTTCAGGATAATGATGAATTCTTTGAGTTGATTTCTTCGAGGTTTCTGTCTGAAACTAGATACTCAACCTCCATCCAGGCAGCTGCTGCAAGACTTCTTATGACTTGTTCTCTAACTTGGATAGTACGTTCACATCTCTTTATTTTCTAATCATCTTGATGTTTAAGTTTATCATATTTGGTGTGACGAGTTGTCAATGGTTCACAGTATCCTCATGTTTTTGAAGACCCTGTTATGGAGAACATAAAAGCCTGGGTGATGGATGAGGCTACCGGATTTCCCAGTGAAGATCGAAACTGGAAGCATGATATGGAGAGAAAGGAGGGTTCAGATTCTGAAATGTTGAAAACCTATTCTACTGGACTTTTAGCTGTAGGTTTGGCAAGGTATGCATTTGCAGGAGAATAAATTTTTCCCATACTCATATGACATTTACATGCTCAATTTGTTTGAAATTGTATTTGTGTTTCTTACTGTAAAGTGGTGGCATTGTCTTTGGTCCTGTTAATTCATGTCTTTATCTTTGTATATGATTTTTTTTTCTTTTGCTGAGCTCAGTGGTGGTCAAATAGTTGAAGATGTGTTGACATCTGGATTATCCGCAAAACTTATGCGCTATCTTTGTATTCGTGTCCTTGGGGAGGCAAGTGCAAGCCAAAAAGATGCTAGTTATTTAACAGAGGGCAAGAATGCATCTTCTGCAACTTGTATAAGAGGTAGAGAAGAAGGTCGGTGCAGGGTGCGGCAGTTTCCAGAGGCAACCCTTGAAAATAATATCAGGGCTGCAGATGAGAGATCTTTAGCTGATTTAGATGAAAGATCTTTAGAATCTGTTGGAGAAGATAATGATGACATAGATGCTGATGGTGGGGAGAGACGGCATGGTCGAGACCTTCGTGATGTAAAAACAAAGTTTGCAGAACTTGATGAAAGTGGAAGAGATGACTTGTTGAGACGCAGGCCTTCCCGTGGATGGACAAGACACAGAGGGAGGGGGAGGGTTAATGAAACAGCACTTGAGAATGAACAGGTTTCAACATTTCCAGATTCTGGTAGTCAATCAGGACCAGGACGGAGTGCTAGAGATAGGAATTCAAAGAATCTTTTAGATATGAAGAAAGGACCAGATACAAGAAAGTTCCAGGGAAATATGCATTCAGATGGTTTGGCTGTGGAAAGAGATGATAATGATGATTGCTTTCAGGGTTGCAGGATCGGAACCAAGGACATTTCTGATCTGGTGAAGAAAGCAGTTCAAGCTGCTGAAGCGGAAGCTAGAGGAGCAAATGCACCTGCAGGTGCCATCAAAGCTGCTGGTGATGCTGCTGCTGAAGATGTGAAGAGTGCTGCTTTAGAGGTGAGCAAACTACTTATCTTTTTTATTCATTATTTTACTGGCTTCATGTAAAGTTTGAAACCTTCATAACTTAAATTAATTTTATACATAGGAGTTTAAATCAAGCAACAGTGAAGAAGCTGCAGTTTTGGCTGCTTCCCGAGCTGCAAGTACTGTTATTGATGCTGCCAGTGCAATTGAAGTTTCTAGGTTGGTGTTTCATTTTTTTTGGTTTTATCTTTGGAAAATAGATTTTCTTATTAATGCAACTGCTGATACTTGTGGGCTGGTGTTAGGAATTCTGGTGGTACCAATGATGATTCAATGAATCTTGGTGGTGTGGAGCCAGAAGTAAATGAGGATGCTGAAGAATATTTTATTCCTGACCTTGAATCCCTTGCTCAATTGAGGGAAAAATACTGCATCCAGTGCCTTGAGATATTAGGTGAGTATGTTGAAGTTCTTGGGCCTGTTCTGCATGAAAAGGGGGTAGACGTGTGTCTTGCATTATTACAGCGCAGCTATAAACACAAGGAATCATCTAAGGCTGTGACACTCTTACCTGATGTGATGAAACTTATCTGTGCTTTGGCTGCTCATCGGAAATTTGCTGCATTATTTGTGGATAGAAGTGGCATGCAGAAATTGCTTTCAATCCCAAGGGTTGACGAGACATTCTTTGGTCTTTCTTCGTGCTTGTTTACCATAGGTTCTCTACAGGTAATTCTTGTGCATGTTAAAAGTCTGATTTTGCGTGTAGTTGTATCAGCTTATGTTTCATGTTGCATTTCCAATTATACCTGACCTTTTAGAATGTTGTTGCAGGGGATCATGGAACGTGTATGTGCACTCCCTCCAGATGTTGTCCACCAGGTGGTTGAATTGGCCATTCAACTCCTTGAATGCCTGCAAGATCAAGCCAGGAAAAATGCAGCCTTATTTTTTGGCGCTGCATTTGTGTTCAGAGCTGTTATTGATGCTTTTGATGCCCAGGATGGTTTGCATAAGTTGTTGACTCTTTTAAATGATGCTGCCTCAGTTAGATCTGGTGTTAATTCAGGTGCCTTGAATCTGTCCAACTCAACAGCTCTTCGTAATGATCGTTCCTCAGCGGAAGTACTGACATCATCAGAAAAGCAGATAGCTTATCACGCTTGTGTTGCTTTGCGACAGTATTTCAGAGCTCATCTTCTTTTGCTGGTGGATTCCATTCGTCCCACTAAAAACAATCGAAATGTGGCTAGAAATGTTCCAAGTGTTAGGGCTGCATATAAGCCGCTCGACATTAGTAATGAGGCGATGGATGCAGTGTTTCTGCAGTTGCAAAAGGATCGAAAGCTGGGTTCTGCATTTGTTAGAACCCGTTTTCCTGCAGTTGACAAGTTCTTGGGCTTTAATGGGCATGTTACCATGTTGGAATTGTGTCAGGTTAGTGTAATAATTTCCCTTGTTTCTGCTGCCTTCACATCTCTACTAATATCTATTCTGGCTCATGTTTGTAGGCCCCTCCTATTGTTGAGCGATATTTGCATGACTTACTTCAGTATGCATTTGGTGTTCTGCATATCGTTACACTGGTAAACGACAGCCGCAAGATGATTGTAAATGGCACATTAAGCAATAATCGTGTTGGTATTGCCATAATCTTAGATGCAGCAAACATTTCCAGTAATTATGTGGACCCTGAGGTAAGCAGATATTTCTGCAGCCATTTTCTTTGTTTGTACACTACTGTTATTACTGCCACCATGGCCATCATTGACCTTTTTTCCTGATTGACTTTGTAGCAAATTCTTTAGTATGCATTTTCATCAATTCTATATTTGCAGATCATACAGCCAGCATTAAATGTGCTAATCAATCTTGTTTGCCCGCCTCCTTCAATAAGCAATAAACCACCTCTAATTGCACCAGGCCAGCAATCTGTTTCCAGTCAATCCTCAAACCCTGTTCAGATGTCTGGCCAGACTGAGCAGAGGAATGGGGAATCGAGTGCTGTTGATCGAAGCATTGCAGTAGGTTCTGCTTCTCGATCTGCCAGTAGCACTTCACAAACACCTGTTCCTACAGCAGCTTCAGGATTGGTTGGAGATCGGAGAATATATTTAGGAACTGGTGCAGGTTGTGCTGGCCTTGCTGCTCAAATGGAACAAGTATATCGTCAAGCAAGGGATGCAGTGCGTGCTAACAATGGTATAAAGGTTCTTCTCCATCTCCTCCAACCACGTGTTTATTCACCTCCTGCTGCTCTTGACTGTATCCGAGCTCTTGCATGCCGAGTTCTGCTTGGTTTAGCTAGAGATGATACAATTGCCCACATATTGACCAAACTTCAGGTAAAAAATTGTTATTATGTAGTGGAATAGTATTTTGATCTTGAACTTTTTTTTTTTAATCTTGAACATGTATAAGGTTACTTGATCATCTCTTTTTTTGGTTGTTTGGTGGACACAAGTTGTAGGTTCTGTTTTCTTTGGGGCCATACTTAATTAGCTGTAGTTATGTCCCCTTTTCTGCTGAAGATATAGACATATACTCAGTCCAGCTTATTATCATCTTATCGTGTTTCAATCTTGGAACAATTTTGCTTTCTTTTATATGCTGTTTCTTTGCAGATTTTGTTTTCATTTTGGACAAATAAACATTATAAAATATTAGGCCAATTTAAAATTTAATGATTTTTGTGACAAAGTCATTGTGGTCTTTTAGGTTGGGAAAAAGTTGTCAGAGCTAATTCGTGATTTAGGCAGCCATACACCTGGAACAGAACAAGGCAGGTGGCAAGCTGAGCTTGCCCAGATGGCAATTGAGCTAATTGCGGTAAGCATCTTTACATCTCTGTGCTCATACTATATTGAAAAAATTGTCTTTACTTTCATGTCAATACTCCTATATGTATAATTTGACACATGCGTCTCTTCTAGCTATTGTGACTGTCTCATCCTTCAAGGCATAGGGACATGAAATCTCCGGTGCATGGGGAATTGAACCTTTAGCTGTATGCTAAAATAGAATCTGAATGATGGTTATTAAAATGTTTGCTAAGTAGGTAACATGTTCTGATTTTTTAAATTTCTTGTTGTGTTTAACCAATTCTTTTTCCCACTTATAGAGGCACAAAACAAAATCCAACAAAAAATATAGCTAAGTTTTAAATGCTAGACCAAAATCATCCATAGCACTCCTGACTGGAAGGTTGTGCTGTTAACATTTGGACAATTCGCACTTGAAGTCATGTATTTGGTGAAGTTCCAACCTAATCAGCTGATTACAATCATGCTTATTTTTATGCAAGAAAAATGCTCAAAAGGCTAATTTAGTTACTGCAGCATAGGGTGCTGAGGGCCCCAGGCAGGTGCATGAAAATGGTTGATATTCTTTCCTTTTTGCTTGAACCTTCATCCAGAGAAAATGTTTTTTTGGTGGATTCTCATGAAACACCTCAATTATTTTGCCACCCACTTGTGTATCTCTTGTCAATAGTCCATGTCATGTCTTCTCCTCTAGAAGCACAAACTGTTAAATTTGTACCTTGTTTTATGCTGTGATTTTCTTGTTCCATACATGGCAATTTCTTACTTTTGTTATTACTGCTATCAACAAATAAAAAAATATTTATTATCCAGAATAAATAATGTGCTTTAGTAACTGTATCTATTAGATATTCCTTTCTGGTGGTGGAAAATTTCAAGTAAAACTGTGTTTTTGTTGTCATGTTAGTGTATTGAAATTAGTGATCCATATGTTCAACCATTGACTTGTGTTGCAGATTGTAACAAATTCAGGACGTGCTAGTACATTAGCAGCAACTGATGCAGCTACCCCTGCTTTGAAGCGCATAGAAAGAGCTGCAATAGCAGCTGCCACTCCTATCACATATCATTCCAGGTATATTTAAGAAATCTTAATACAGTAGTTATATGATTCAATAATCACCCACTTCTGATCCCTTCTCCACTTCAGGGAACTTTTGCTCCTTATACATGAACACCTCCAGGCATCTGGTTTGGCTTCTGCAGCTGCGACGCTGCTGAAAGAGGCACAGTTGACACCTCTACCGTCACTTGCAGCTGCATCATCTCTTTCACACCAAGCTTCCACACAAGAAACCCCTTCAATACAAATCCATTGGCCCTCTGGTCGAACCCCTTGTGGATTTCTGTATGACAAACTAAAAGCAACTGGATGCAGTGACAATTCCAGCTTGAAATGTGAGGCAACAAAGAAGAAGTCGCTTGTTTTCTCACCAACTTTTGGTTCGCAGTCCCGAAATCAGTCACAATTCATAGATTCTGAACAACTGCCATTAAAGAAGGTCTTGAGTAGTTTAAAACAATCTACTGCATCTCCAAACCCTTTAGAAGCCCTGCCAGAATCCTTACAGAAAAGCAATCCTGAGACAGAGTCCATTTGTAAGACTCCAATTTTGTTGCCAATGAAACGAAAACTATCAGACCTTAAGGATTTTGGGTTGGCATCATCTGGGAAGCGAATCAACACTGGTGAGCATGGACTTAGATCTCCAGGTTGTCTGACACCCAATACTGCACGTAAGATAGGTTCACTTAGTGATGCTGTTGGATTTTCTACACCTGCTTCAGGTTTCAGGGATATGCATGGTCGATCAACACCAAGCACTTTGGCAGATTATGCTGATGACAACCAATATGGCAGCTACATGCAATCTGGGCCTCTGAATGATAACCAGTCCAGCAACTCAGAGCGGTTAACTCTAGACTCTCTTGTTGTTCAATATTTGAAGCACCAGCATCGCCAGTGCCCAGCTCCTATCACCACTCTTCCACCACTCTCTCTTCTACACCCTCATGTTTGTCCTGAACCAAAAAGGAGCCTTGATGCCCCATCAAATGTAACTGCTAGACTTGGTACACGTGAGTTCAGAAGTATATATGGTGGGGTTCATGGAAATCGTAGGGATCGACAATTTGTATACAGCAGATTCAGGCCATGGAGAACTTGCAGGGATGATGCTGGTGCCCTGTTGACGTGCATTACTTTTCTTGGTGATTCCTCTCACATTGCAGTTGGTAGTCATGCTGGAGAGCTTAAGATTTTCGACTCCAATAGCAACAATGTGCTAGAGAGCTGCACAAGCCACCAGTCTCCTTTAACACTTGTTCAGTCATATGTTTGTGGTGAAACCCAACTGGTGCTCTCTTCAAGTTCCCAGGATGTGCGTTTATGGGATGCCTCTTCAATCTCAGGTGGGCCAATTCATTCACTTGACGGCTGCAAGGCTGCTACTTTTAGCAACTCTGGTAATGTTTTTGCAGCCCTAACAACAGAGCAGGCCCGGAGAGAGATTATGCTTTATGATGTCCAGACCTGTCATGTGGAATCAACCCTTTCAGATACAGTTTCAAGTTCTACAGGTCGGGGACATGTTTATTCGCTCGTACACTTTAGTCCTTCGGATACTATGCTGCTTTGGAATGGGGTCTTATGGGATAGGCGGCAATCTGGTCCTGTCCATCGTTTTGACCAGTTTACAGATTATGGTGGTGGTGGCTTTCATCCTGCTGGGAATGAGGTATGCAAAATGTTGGTGTTTTTGCTAGTTAGACTGCATTGATTTTTGGTGTTTGAAGTCATTTTAATCCCTTACAAAGATTTACCTCAGGAAAAAATCTTTCTCCATGAACAGAAGAATATAGGAGCATAATAGATTTGAGGATCTTTCATGGATGCAGATAATTGGTTTGTGTGTGATTAAATGCTAAATAAATTACTTTTGTTACATATGGATCACTCTCTCAGATTTCTAGAAGGTTGTAGTTTTCTCTATCCAATTTTTTTTTGTTGTTAATGGTTATCTCTTCTAAACAGGTGATTATAAACTCTGAGGTCTGGGATCTCCGAAAATTCAGGCTCTTTCGAAGTGTACCTTCACTAGACCAAACAGTAATAACATTTAATGCTCGTGGGGATGTTATTTATGCAATCCTGAGGAGAAATCTTGATGATGTAATGTCAGCAGTTCATACCCGTCGTGTGAAGCATCCCTTATTTGCTGCTTTCCGCACGGTAGATTCCATCAATTATTCTGAAATTGCCACCACACCAGTAGACCGTTGTGTCCTTGATTTTGCAACAGAGGCAACTGATTCATTTGCTGGGCTGATTACAATGGATGACCAAGAAGAGATGTTTTCATCAGCCAGAGTCTATGAGATTGGTCGAAGAAGGCCAACTGATGATGACTCTGATCCTGATGATGCAGAGAGTGAGGAAGATGAGGATGATGATGATGATGAAGATGATGGTGATGTGGATCCCATACTTGGTCCAGGCCTGGATGGGGATGGTGATAGTGACGCCGATGATATGAGCAATGACGATGACGATGATGATAGTGTGAGTGACCTTGATGACGATGATGATGATGGGGATTTCATGATGGATGATGTAGACTACGGTGGAGGAGCTGGGATCTTGGAGATTGTGACGGATGGAGATGAGGATGATGATGATAGTCAGTTGCTTGAATCGTACAGCAGCGGCGACGATGACGATTTTGTAGGCAATGGTTTCTTTTGAATGTTTCAACATTATCAAAATCTTGAAATTGATATTTAAAGTAGTGTAGATCATGTAATTAATGAACAATAGCTGGGTTCATTTTTTTGGCTCAACGTGAGATAAAAGAAGGCTGCATTTAAGTTCATTTTAGATTGCCATACTTCTTTTGCTGGTGCGCACCGTAAAGAAATCAAGACCGCAGGTGCGATATTTGTAGACGATGAAGATGGGTAGAGGTAGCTATGATTCATGAACCGCTCATGGTGGCCCCTCCAAGCCACTATTATCTGAAACTAAAATGCACAAGACAAGGTAGCATTGAACACGTCCCTCCCTGTTTTAACCTTCACTTCGCGGTATGCTTTCTCGTCTTGTGTTGTGTTGTTCTTTAAAATAACATTTTATTATTATTTTTTAAAAATTACTCCTGAGAATATCAAAACTATTTAGAAGAAGTGTTTGCAATGCAATTCCAAAATGAAAATAACGTAGCTCTGGTGCCAAAAAAGGGCAAGGGAGTGACGGTGGCAATAATGCAATCCATCAAATTCAAGACATCCCTTGTTGTCCTGTCCTATATAAAATATAAACGAGACGGAGCGGACGGAGACCCCCATTCGCTCACAAACTTCGCAGCCTCCCTCAACTCTCCCTTGAGCTTACCTGACCTGCAGGGCTAGGTGGCCAATACAACAAGAAGAGGATGAAGATGGCCAAAGCCCTGAATTTATCAGCATCACCCTCAACATCCACTCTTTCCCTCTCTTCTTCTTCAAAATACTCTAATCTCCTCAAAACCCCAACTACCCTTTCCTTCCCTTTCTCCCACCACTCCCACTCTCTCACCATCAAATCCTCCGCCGCCGCCACCATCCCAACTCCCACTGCTTCTGCCAACCAATTCCGAGTTGATGTACTATCAGAATCCCTACCTTACATCCAGAAATTCAGGGGCAAAATCATTGTCGTCAAATACGGCGGCGCTGCCATGAAACAACCTGAACTCAAAGCCTCCGTTGTAAGCGACCTTGTCCTCCTCTCTTGTGTTGGTCTCCGCCCTGTTTTAGTCCACGGTGGTGGCCCAGAAATCAACCACTGGCTAAAACTCCTCAACATTGAGCCTCTCTTCCATGAGGGTCTCCGCGTAACTGATGCCAAGACTATGGAGATTGTTTCTATGGTATTGGTGGGTAAGGTTAATAAAGACCTTGTTTCTTTGATCAATAAGGCTGGTGCCACCGCGGTTGGCCTTTCTGGGATGGATGGCCGCCTTCTTATGGCCAAACCAACTCCCAATTCTGCCCAGTTGGGGTTTGTTGGCGAGGTTGCACGCGTAGACCCCACTATTTTGCAGCCTCTTGTTAATAATGAACATATACCAGTGATTGCATCCGTGGCGGCGGATGAGTTGGGCCAGTCCTATAACATCAATGCTGACACTGTGGCAGGGGAGGTGGCGGCTGCATTGGGGGCCGAGAAGCTGATATTGTTGACGGATGTGGCCGGGATACTTGAAAACAAGGATGATCCAGGGAGTTTGCTAAAGGAGATTGATATAAAGGGAGTGAAGAAATTGATTGATGAGAAGAAAGTGGCTGGTGGGATGATACCGAAAGTGAATTGTTGTGTGGCATCACTTAGTCAAGGTGTTAGAACTGCTAGTATTATTGATGGAAGAGTACAACATTCTTTGCTTCATGAGATTATGTCTGAAGAAGGCATTGGTACTATGATTACTGGCTAGTTTATTCAACTGTTTTTGTACTTTTTGATACTGCTTAATTCAAGCAAGCAAAGCCTTTCGTTGATGTTTACTGTTTTTCGTTGACGGGTTTCTATTAAATTTATTTGTGTTTGTCAATGATGATTGATTGATTTGATGACTCCAGCAATTAGAAATCTTGAGTAGTTGATTAAACTTAAGAGTCGAGCCAAGGCACATAACTGGATGACTTGCTAGGTTTATTGTCTGCAAAATGACTTGTTCACTTCTGTAAATTCAAATCCATTGCTCTGGTGACGTCGAAGGCCATTCAAAAGGTTCCTGTTTGATGTTGAACCATCTGCTCGAATGACTAAAGTCATTGTATCCACAACTCACTCACCTACATGGCCGGATCTGGCCATGCCTTAGGTCAACGTCGAACTGGAGCCTCCTTTCCAGTGCTCTGGACAGTAAATCAGCTAGTATATTGCTATTATCAACAATGGTTCCGGACAGATTATTTCTAATTATTCTTTGGTTCCAAATAGGGATCGGAATACGAAAAAGTTATTTATCACCTCTGGCTTCTGGTAGGGCATCATTTTTATGATTTTGGGCATTGGATTCGGAGCGTGTAGGAAGATGGGTTTGAGGTTTAATAATATAATTAACTATAAACTCTGTGGTGCATGTTGAAAGATTTGGTGCTAATGGCAGAATCATTGTGTGTGAATAGACTAGGAGGGACTGCAATGCATCAGAAATAGCCATCTAGTTCAGGTCATTTTTCGTCTCACTTTTGGAATTCGATTCTGTGGTCTAAGCTTAACCAAGTAGTGAAATCTACTCCCGTAACGAGTCCTGCTTGGCTGCCACAATATTTTTACCAAATCCACGTCACAAACCTACACCTTTTGTCATACAAAATTTTCCTTTACTCTGATTTTACAGGATGGTTATTGCTTTCATTTACTCATACGGAGGAATGATTTAGAAAATGTTCCGAAGGTATATGTTTATTGTCTGGAACCTATGCTGGATTTGTGCAGCTTCTCGCGGGATCAACTGCGCAAGTATCTGTGACGTATATACCCTCACAAGCACCCAATCGTGATCCTAGAGACATCAATTTACAAGTACACTAAACGAAAATCCATCCCTGAAGAGAACTAATTCACCAACTGAACCTGAGAATGCCTGGTAAGCATAACAGGTTCCCTGCGAATACATAGGGCACTGGTAAGCAAAGAGAGCGAATTGGTGGTTTGGGGGGGNGGGGGGGGGGGGGTGGAGCATTATTAATCCAAAGAGAACTGCATTTGTTATATTAAAAACAACAACCAACAACATCGAAAAGGGCAGGTACATATATATGGCTACAGAGGGAAGATACTTCAATGCTCCCCTACTACTACAGCTAGGAAACCATGACCTTCAACCACGCTACTCCAGTACAATTGACACCAAAAAACAGAAACCATCAATCTAAATGGTCAACTTCTCCCTATCATGAAAAAAAAAATACTGATACATACACAAACATACAAGTTCAGTTCATACAGCTTCAGTTTATACTTCAGTTTTCATTTGTATCCTCTTTACGATCTGTTTTTCGGTCGTATTTTCTGGATCAGTCAACTGTCATGGGTTGAGTCATGCAACACCTGAAACGTGCCTTGCGCACACTAGTCATGATCTCAGTTTCAGCGTTCTCAAGCATCCTGACAATCTCAGTGAAGGGGGGGCGTACTTCAGGATTGGTGTCCCAGCAGCGGGTCATGATGTCACTCAGTACAGGTAGACAATCATTTGGGATAACTGGCCTCACTCCCTTGTTCACCACTGCAAATGCAGCCTGCACTGCTGTCATGTTCTGGAAGGGGAGCAAACCTGTTATGAGCTCCCAAAGGACAATCCCAAAACTATACACATCCACCTTCTGTGTGTAGGGCCTATGCTGAATCATCTCTCTGTACAAATGGGCAAATCAAAGACATAAGAGAACAGTTACAAACACAACCTGTTGCCAACAATGGACATAAGTTTGCAGATTCATAAAAACAGCTATTCAGAAAAACTCATATATATTTGATTTTTGGTAGAACTAAGAATATAAAGCTTACTGTAGTGCAACAAACAAACACAATAATTGATTCCCTAGAGCATGCATCAAACTCCAATTAATGATCATTGGATTCCCTTCCAGAAAAATATATTTAAGCACAGGCAAGAACTTCCATGTACACAAACATAAACCTCTGTTATGGAAGACAATCCGTTTCATTGAGAAACAAATAAGTTATCAGGTTTTTTCTTGGAGCAATCATGTCTACCAGCAAAGCCATATTGTATGATAATATGATAGTATATGAAAAGCATGGCCTTAAAATAGTGATGTGCTGAATAAACAGGTAAAAGTTTTGATTTATTTATTTGGTCACACGTGATCCCATGTTCCCAAGGAAGATAGAAATGATATGATATTTCAAACCCACAAGAAACCCCACCTCTTCTAAGTGATGCCATCAAATGAAAAAAGAGATGACATCATTTAACAAAAAATAAATAAATTAAAACAACATCATTCAATTAATTAAAAAAAAAAAAGCTGAAGAAAGTCTGATGTGTCCCAAAAAAGGAACCGGACTTAAATGAGCAATTATTTATTTACACATTTGAATGTTGCTTCTATTCAAAGATCTAGGTCTAGCTTGTTTAGCCAGATGCAAATCAGAATTCTAAAAATGACCATTACTCAAAGAAATCAAGAGCTGAAGAAAGTCTGGTGTGTCCCAAAAAAGGAACCAAACTTAAATGAGCAATTATTTATTTACACATTTGAATGCTGCTTACATTCAAAGATTTACGTCTAGCTTGCTTAGCCAGATGCAAATCAGAATTCTAAAAATGACCATTCCTTATAAAGAAATCAAGCCCCATTACGTAATCCTTGCCACATGACTTGTTGAGTCTAAACTGATTTGCAAGTTCTAATTAACATCAAAAGGGGGTAGAATCAGAAGAGGGGTGAAAAATCTAGGAAAATCTTTGTGAAGACAAGTGAAAGATAGAGCTCTTCTTAAGGTATCTATCCCTTTTACAACACAATCACACCATATAAATGTCTAAAACAAGTTACTCCATTGAGAGACACCATGATCGTTCACTAGAAGTTCTCGCGGCACAGTCAAGATGTGAAAAGTGGAGCTGCCTTTTAAGTTGCTAAAGTTAAACTGTATTTCGTGGGAAAAACAACAGAGAGAGAAAACAGGGAAAAAGACACCAGTTGCTAGTTCTTCCATCCTAATGGCAAACTAGCATAGCACTTCAAAGGACAATGCCATAGAATTCAAATACTCTAAAGGAAACCTTCCCACAAGATAAACATGTATATTGCTTCATTTGCCACCATCAGTCTCCATCTATGGAACTAAACACAGTGAGGATATAAATCTTTGAATTGATTTGTAAAAAGGGACATCCAAGCAAGGCAAGTTATACATAGACACACAACACAACATGCACAAGAACGAAAAGGGAAGAAATTCTCAACATTCTAAAATGTCTCCCTCATTTATATTGGTGTTTCATTCCTTTATTTAAACAACAACACACAATGAGGAAAATAACAACCATTTCTTCAAAAACTTATCATTACTACCATTCCATGTGAGATCTGTTAATCACATGGTAAAAGAAAAAAAATTAACATTGTAAAACACATCAATTCAATTAGGAACAAAAGTTCAACACATATATGCATGACAACCATAAAGTAACACACAAAGAAAACTCAATGCGTAAAAATTTTAGACTTACGGAGCCATCCAACGATATGTCCCAGTTTCCGGTGTCATCCCCTCAGTCTGCACCTCAATCCGTGCAACACCAAAATCAGCGATTTTTATAGATTTATCAGCTGAAATCAGAAGGTTATCTGATTTCAAATCACGATGTATAAATCCAAGTCCATGAACATATGCCATTCCCCTTGCGACATCTAATGCTTGCTTGACTGCCAATTTCAATGGCACTGCACGATTCTGCCTCCTTGTTAGAAACTGCCTAACTGACCCTCCCTTAGCATACTCGGTCACAATACACCAAACCATGGGCTTACGGCAGCCCCCAATAAATCGCACGATATTGGAGTGCTTTAAATTTGCAAGCATCATAACTTCTTGCTGGAACTGCTGCTCCATCAATTGTGCCTTCTCAGGGCTATTTTCTGGCCTCTCTAATATCTTAATTGCAACATCCTCCCCATTATATGTTCCTCTATATAACTTTCCAAAAGCACCTTGGGCAAAGGCTGTCCCCATATTGAGTTTTCTCAAATCAATTGTCCATTCATCATAATTCTGCAGCCCCTCAGTTGGGTACTTAGGATCCATCAATGCTTGAGCTAACGCATCATCATTTAGTGCATGGGTGACCTTCCCCGGGCGAAACACACTCTGTCCCACCGAGACACTGTAGTTGTGGTGATTGACAGGTTTTAAACCTGGATGGCTTAAGATGTGGGTTAAAGAATCACTGGATCCCACACTACTATTATCCACTGACATTGAGACAGATCCACCTGCATTACTTGTTTGTAAACTGTCGATAGACATATTGGTGCCTTCACCAAGTTTTTGGTAAAACCCTTGAGTGAAATCATAGTAGTTGTTCTCATTGTTGGTATTTCCTCCTATGATTCCAGTAAATTTGGGCCCTTCCACCATTTTTCCAATCATGAATGCTAGTTAAAATGAAATCAACAAGACCCAAATCTTCTTATCCAAAATTAGTCACACTCATTAGATGGTGCAGTGTCTCCAGATGGGACCTAGAAACAAACACAAATGAAAACTTTTAAGCTAAAATCAACATCAAACCACAACTCCATTTGACTTTGACAGGTGTTGCATTCACTAATTTTCTTAGTATTTGTTGAAACGCACAATTAATGTGAGACACGAACGCAATAGAACATAAAAGGACAGAAATCCGTAAAAAAGCTAATCTTCTAGTGATGATCAGGAAGCTGATAAAAGGAAACAAATTGACACATAACAGACAAATCGTAAACTAATCCTCCCCACAGAACAAGACCAATTTAGGAACCTGTATTGGGGCAAATTGCCTTAAATGATTATACCAGAAAGCAAATATATAAACATTATAAAAAGAAATTTACATCTCTGAAGTGAAAAAGACATGCCTTTGCAATTATTGCATGAATTATCGAAACCTGAAACTCCTCAGAGAGATTCAGTCATCCAGATCCTAGACCCTCCTTCTGTGATAAAAACACCATAACTGTTAACAAAAACACACAGACACAAGCTTTTTACATGACAAGACCCTCAAAATCAAAACCCATCAAGCCATTGAAACAACCAATTGAAAAAGACTACGAAGGTAGAAGGTTGAGCTGCAATTTGACAAATTCAACTTGTAAAGACTAAATTTGACAAGTTCAAAGCTTAAAGCTTTATGAAATGAAAAGGAGGGTCTGACAGATATTAGATCAGGTAATTAGAAATAAATCACGAAAGAGCGTCAATAAAGATAAAAGAAAAGGTAATAGAAATGGTTGCATACCTATTACCTACCCGATGGTTACTAGTTTTTAGTGAAAGGAAGAAGAAGGGATCAACAGCAGCAGCAACAATGTCTGAATTCAATTCTCCAGGTACTTTTTACCATAAAAAATCACAAGGTAGAGGAGGATGAGGAGGAGGAGCAGGAGTTGTTTCGATGATGAACAACAACTACAGAGAGAGAGAGAGGGACAGACAGACAGACCAGTCTTCTCTTTGCATTTACTTTCAAAGTCTCAGTTTTTGTTAATTTATTTATATTTTGTTTTTTATTATTTTTACAAGGACATAAAATGTCTTTGAAATTGAATAACTTTACTGTCATTCTTTTGTGTTTTTTTTTTTGGTTTAATAGTCTAATCTACAGAAGGTTATGGGCCATGAAAACACTCGCTTCCAAGTTTCCCATTTGAGTCATAATCCTTTGAATTCTCACAACTTTTCTTTAATATATGTTGTCAATGGGCACTACTGGAATTTCAAATTTACAATACGAGAAGGAACTAGGAAGATAGCAGCAGCTTTAAAAACAAAGTTTATTACATTGTGTTCTGGGTGTGGAATGGGGGGGGGGGGNGATTCTCAATCATAATTTACAGTTTTTTTTAAATGAATATTCGGTATTATAAAGTATAATGTTTTTTACTTGAAAATATATTAAAATAATATTTTTTATATCAACACATTAAAATTATCTAAAAACATTAATTTAATTCTTTTTCTAAGGTAAAAAATACTTTCAAAAAATATACTATAATATAAAAATAGATACTTGAATATGAGCAAAAACTACCATAATTCAAAATTAAAATCCCCTTAAGCTAAGAACAACAATGCTCTAAAACTGCATTTTAGGGCTTGGCCTAGCGGTGGAAGGGCTTGTCTCCTTCCACTGCATCTGGGTTCGAGCCCTGGCGTGCACGCCTGTTATCCCCGCGGTGCCTTACATGCCTACTGGGTTTGCAGGGTATTCAGTGGGCCGTGAGGATTAGTCGTGGTGCGCATAAGCTGGCCCGGACACCCCACGTAAATAAATAAAAAAAAAAACAATGCCCTAAAACTCCACTTAACAAAAAAATCAAGTACAAAATAAAAATTATTCAAATTCGTTTATAGTTTTGCCCTGGATTCTCAAGCAAAAAACTTTGATCAATCCCTCCTCGTAAGTTTACGTGTTTCAACATTCTAATCATTTAAAAAAACAAAACAAGACAGTAGCTTCCATATTTTGAAAATCATGATAATACAACAGTAATTATTTGTTGACGCCGTCTTTATTATTATTGTTGTTATTAATTGGGTCTGATACATGCCCCATCCAGGTGGACTTCATTTCTACATGTATGATGTCAAATTGTCACCCAAAAATGCATCCCCGTCGAGAACGCAAAGCAACAACGTGTTAAACAGCCCTCTCAACTCTTCAAATCTTGACATCAATAATTTGCAGAGAGAACCAGCATCTGCATCTGTTTGTTATATGAATCGCAAGACATCACTAATGACAATTCTCCATTGATTCTCCCCCGCTATTACTATAGGACCTTCGACCACGCTACATCGGTGCAATTGACTAAAACAACCCAGCAGTCTAAATGGAGGCATCTTCCTATCTTGCAAAAAGAAAATATGGGTAAAGGAAAAGAACACTGATACATAAACATACAAGTTCAGTTCATACCAAGTGTCAGTTTAATAATACAATTTTCATCTGTATCCTCATTAACATCTGTCTTTCTTCTTTTTTTCCTTTCTTTTCCGGTCTTCTATTCTGGATCATTCAACTGTCATGGGTTGAACCATGCAACACCTGAAGCGAGCCTTGCGCACATTAGTCATGATCTCAGTTCGAGCATTCTCAAGCATCCTAACAATCTCGGTGAAGGGAGGACGCACTTCAGGGTTGGCATCCCAGCAGCGGGTCATTATGTCACTCAACACAGGCAGACATTCATTTGGGATAATTGGCCTTACCCCCTTATTCACCACAGCAAATGCAGCCTGCACAGCTGTCATGTTCTGGAAGGGAAGCGAACCTGTTATGAGCTCCCAGAGAACGATTCCAAAGCTGTACACATCCACCTTTTGTGTATAAGGCCTATGCTGAATCATCTCTCTGCATGAATGGGTAAATTAAAAACATAAGCTGTTAAAAGCATAATCTCTGGTAATCAGCAAAAGCATGCAGATTCTTGAAAATGGCAATTCAGAAAAACTGATGTGTGTTGCAGTCAAGTGGCATTAAGAAGATCAAGTTTTCTAGTAGTTATATAAACCAATTGATTTGCCAGAACACGCATCAAATTCCACTTACGCCTAAACCTTTCTGAAAGAATATACAAATATTCATAGATAGAAACATTAACATTTCCCCACACATGCAGACTGTGAAACACATAAGTCGGAGGCTTACATGGAGCAAGCATGGACGTAAGCCACTCATATAAAATATCCAAAGAAAAAATCGTGGCCTTCAATATTACAATATTGGTCTACTAAGAAATGTTTCATCGTTTTCAATAAAATACTCTAAAATTGAAAAAAAAAAACATTTAAGGTTAGAAATGAAATGGGGAAGGAGATGCAGACAAGGAACTATATTCAATATCGTACAAGTTTGCTTTCATGTCTGGTACAGATGTTATTTCCAATCTACAACCTTTTCCTCCTCTTCCTATGTAGCATACACCATGACAACAACCATAATCATTGACATTACCGCATGAGGAAATAGAAGCAATGATTTTCCATTCTGTATTGAGAAAGGGCAACATGATTCCGTTTAGTTCAAAAGATTTTTACTTAAAGTTTGGACATACAAAACGGAAAAGGTGGTACCGAATGTGTAGATATAATGCACCAAACTTTGCACAGCAATTATTTATTCATGCAGCTCCTTCCTTTTTTTCAAGAATGATTTATTTATTAATACATTTCAATATTTGTTATATACAAATATTTAGGTCAAGCATCTTCAGCCAATAAATCAGAATACTAAAAGAGTAGAAATTCACCAAAAGCAAATCTTGCATAAAAATACAATGCCTGCAATATGGAAGTAATTTTAAACCAAATCGGTAGTTTTAAACAACATCAAAAGCACATACGAGTAGGAGAAAGAAGCAAATCAAGGGCAGGGCTTAAGAAGACAGGTGAAAATTACAAATCCTTTCTGAGCACTTAGCCATTCTATCAATACCACAACCGCATCTTAAAGACAAAACCATGCAAGTTGTCGCACCTCAGTCTACAACAAATCACATTTTTCATGACATGCATGTTCCTGTGCCAAACATGAAAGATGGAGTAACTTTTTAAGGTACATTTCAGCCCTCACCAGAAGATACAAGTATATTGGCTGGTAAGAAAAAAGAAAGAAAAAGAAAACAGAAGCAACTGCCTCTCTTCCATCCTAATTTTAGAGTAGCATAGCACTGCAAACAACAATGCCACAGAAGTTTAGAATTTTCAAGAAAAGCTTTCCAAATATTCGACCAAAAGTGTTCATGTCCAGTACTTGTCCTGCTATCATCAACTCCTACCAGAAGAAGTAGCTACCATTATTGTCATCCAATGGAATCAGGGTAAAAGGGAAACCTCCATAAAGAGGGAAGCTATGCACGCTATTGCCCACTCCCTTAAAAGGAAGAAAAAGTAAGAGATAAATAAGCATTTCCAAAAACTGATGAAAACCTCAACTTCCTAAAAATTTCTTTCTCAATCACGGTGCAGTGTTTTACTTTATTTATGTGGCAACTCCAAACAATGGTGTGGATTACCAACATTCCTTAAAAACCTATATCCACTACCGTTCATGCTCAGATATGTTAGTCATGCAATAAAAGGGAAGAAATCTATTGTAACAATATGCATTTATCAGAAATAGAACCCAGAAAATGGAACAATCACATGCCCACAACAGAAAATATGCATGCAATCATAAAGTAAACTAAAAAATGAATTAAAACTCAACGTATAGAAGGTGCAGACTTACGGAGCCATCCAGCGGTAAGTCCCCGTTTCCGGTGTCATCCCTTCAGTCTGCACCTCAATCCTTGCAACACCAAAATCAGCAATTTTTATTGATTTATCTGCTGCAATTAAGAGGTTATCTGACTTCAAATCCCGGTGTATAAACCCAAGTCCATGAACATATGCCATTCCTCTTGCAACATCCAAAGCCTGCTGGACTGCTAATTTCAATGGCACTGCCCGATTGTGCCTCCTAGTCAAAAACTGCCGAACTGACCCGCCTTTTGCATATTCTGTGACGATACACCAAACCATTGGCTTCTGGCATGCACCTATAAACCGCACAATGTTTGGGTGCTTTAAATTTGCAAGCATCATAACTTCCTGCTGGAACTGCTGTTCCATCACTTGTGATGTTTCTGGGATATTCTCAGGCCTCTCTAATATCTTAATCGCAACATCCTCCCCATTATATGTTCCTCTGTATAACTTTCCAAATGCACCTTGAGCAAAAGCTGTACCCATATTGAGTTTTCTCAAATTGATTGTCCAGTCATCATAATGCTGGAGTCCTTCGGTTGGATACCTATTATCCATCAATGCTTGCGCCAATGCATCGTCATTTAGGGCATGGGTGACTTTCCCTGGACGAAACACACTCGCGCCCACTGAGACATTGTAGTTACTGTGGTTGACAGGTTTCAAACCAGGATGGCTTAACATGTGCGTTAAAGAATCATTGGATCCGACACTACTGTTGTCCACTGACATCGAGACAGACCCACCAGCATGGCTTGTTTGTAAACTGTCAATGGACATGTTTGTACCATCACCAATTTCCTGGTAAAAACCTTGTGTGAAACCATAATAGTTGTTACCATTGTTGTTACTTGGTGCCATTAGTCCAGTAAATTTTTTACCCTCCACCATTTTCCCAAACAATAATGAAGAAACTTGTCAAGAAAAATCAGGGACACAATTCTTTTTATTGTAAACTCCTGAAACTTGTCGAGATAAATCCAGTGACGCAATTCTTCTTAGTGCAAACTCCTGCAAGTCATCTAATGTTACAGTGTCTCCGATACATGCACCCTAGAACCAAACACAAAAGCGAGCACATTCAGCTGTACCTTCCAAAATCTAGAGACAATTTATAGTCAGCAATGCACTGTTTTGGCAGCTCATGCATTTATTTACTAATGAAATGGTTGAAATAGTTGTTTATAACAAGTTACAGGAAATCATTACTGAGTGGGGTACGATATCCAAAATCTTTAATGCAGTTTGCACTTGCACCAAAGCACGATTAATAGGGAAAGAACACGACAGGACGTAAAAAGACAGACACGATTCTAAGACTTTAAAGATTTGTAATGAAGATTAAGAAGCACAAAATGAAACAACTAGACAAGTAACGGAAAAATCACTCTCTAATCACCATGGAATTAAAGACAAAAGAGGTGAGAAACAGGTAGTTAGGGAAACCTATTTGTCCACGGATGGGGTTAAATAACAGTCCTAATGTGAGAGAACAAAAATAGAAACATTGTAAAGAGATAGATGATACCTCTGGAAGAACTAGTTAAGACATCTTAAACTGATTTGAAGCCACAGCACCCACAAAAAGTATGCATCTTTCACTATCTGCCATCAAAACATAAGAAATTAGTCAAACAAAAAAAGGACACAAGCTTTCCACAAGAGACGACCCATCACACCCCCACCCTCAAAATCAACCAAAACCCTTGAAAGTATTTTGAACTTTCCAAGACATGGTTTTTTTCTCGCGGAACAAAAGGATCAAGAGAAAGATTAGAGCTTTGTACATAGAAATGCGAAAAGAGGAGTGGGGTTAGACAGAAATTAGATCGGCTAATTAAATAAAAAATAAGACATCGTGAAAAAAAAAAAAAAGGGAAAGGAGATGAATTCTGTCAGCAATACTGTTATTAATTAATTAATTAATTAATTATATATATATATAAAAAAAGCAGTGGGAGTAAGAGCTGTGTGGCTAGATAGATACCTAGCAAGCTAGATGGTAATTCTTCGACAATGAAAATGAAAGAGGAAATTAATTGATAGTTAATGATAAAAGCAATGCAGAGGAAGATGAAGAGGAAGAGGGCAAAAAAGAACAGCGACCATAGACAGAGAGGCAGTCAGTCAGTCTTCGCTTCTCCTTTTTTTTTTTTTTTTTTTTTTTTTTTTNTTTTTTTTTTTTTGTAATTTCAAGGCTTCTTCGGTTCTCTTTCTTTTTTCCTTTTCTTTTGTCTTCCTCTTAATTTGTCCATTGACACAATTGCCCTCTTTCTTTTTCAAATTTACGCCCAGAGCCAACCTACCTATACATACATATATATAGTTTTAGTTTTAATCCAAGTGAACCGGTCCACACAACCTTACTTATAATTTTCCATTATTTTAACAATTCAATAATATATTTCAAACATAAATTTACGTACAACTAGACAGTTGAATGTAATATTAATACATGTATTACATATAAAATATTTATACTACACAATATAATATATGTTAATATTAAATTACAAACCCGAAAATAGTAATATAATATTATTACTAATAATATGTAACTTTTAAGATTAACTATGATCTCCAAAGTAATATTATAGAATTACATGTATCTAATGTACTCATACATTCAAAAGATTTGAACATGTCATTTACAATAATTATAATGGAGTCATAAAAATGCCCTTTTTAATGCTATTCTGCCTTTGCTCCTTCTGCTAGGTCAGTTGCCCACCGTGTTCTGGGCTTGGTTTCTTCGGTTGTGTTGGCCTTCATGGTTTTTCTTCAGCTCTTTTAAATGAATTGGACAGTTGCATCATTATGCACACTCACTTCCCCTCGCCTGGGTCTCTCCCAAGCACTGGCAGAGCTGCTGTCATTTGTTTGAGGCAAATTATTGCCCTCTCAACTTTGCTCTGCCTCTGCTCTTCTTCTTTTTTTGGACGGTTTAGGTGGGCTCTTTTTCTCTGGTTTGTCTACCGTTGCCTAAAAAACATGTGGTGGTCCTCTCCTAGCTTGGGGTTTTTTCAGTATTTTCGATCTTCGGTTTCCTGCGTAATAACATTTCAGTTTTTTAGGCTCTTAGTGACAATCTTTTTTCCTGAGCTGGGTTTTAAAGTTTTTGAATCTTTTTTCTCTCCCTGTTACTCTTACCAGCTTGGTCATATTTGGTTACACCATCAGTTTAGCAACTTTTTTTTATTGTTGCATCATTTTTCATCTTTATTTGTTGTAAATCTTCTGTTGCTTCTTCTTCTTTTTCACGTTGCTTCCTTTAGGTGCTCTCAGTTCTGGCTGTTATACGTCAACCATTGTTTGCATTGGACCTGTTATCCTTTGTTGCTCTTATTTTGTTGCTTCTGCTAAGGTTAACTAAGCTTTTTCCCACACTTTTGTTTTATTGTTTTAGGAATCACTGCTGTTGTTCATTTGATGCACATCTCCTGCACTTGCCTTGCTCTTTGGCCATATGCTGTTGCACCATCACTTTAGTAATCTTCTGTTTTTTCGTTGCATAATCTGTCAGCTTTTTTAGCCGTAAATATTCTTATGCTTCTTCTTCTTTTCCACGTTGCTTCATTCAAGTGCTCTCAGTTTGGGCTGTTATACGCCAGCCATTGTTTGCGTTGGAAACTGTTGTCCTTCGCTGCTCTTATTTTGTTGCTTTTGTTTAGGTTAGTTGAGTTTTTTACCACACTTCTGTTTTGTTGTTTTAAACATCACTGTCATTGTTTGTTTTATACACATCTCATGCACTTGTTTTGGTCTATTCTCCAGGATTTAGGGGGGATGTAATTTGTTGTTTGCATTATGATTTTTTCTTTTCATATCTGCCAGGCTGAATGACTTTGTTTTGCCTTTTTCCAGCGTGTTGTTCTGCCTTATGCTTTTTATGTTTCCCTGTTAACTTTGTCTTCTTTAGTCTATTATTTATATTTTGTTCATTGCATTTTGACCATGTTTGTATGATGCATATGATTTTTCAAAGCTTTGTCGAGCCTCTCGGAGTTCTCTTCGTTTGGTGCGCTGCATCTGTTTCTTTGTTGGGTCAACGACTTGGCTGTCATCCCATACTGCTTTGTGTAGGTCCTTTTAGCTTGAAAACTTCGCTTCTTGGTTGACTAGCTGTATTTATGGTGTGTGATTTCTTTCCCTGCGATGAACTTCAGATATTGCGTTTTTCCATGGTCTTGCTTTGATACGCTCTGCTCCTTGCCTGTCTTTTGTTTTGTTGGATCTTCGAACATGCCAACAATGCCATTTTCGACTTGCACCATTTTCATATGGGACCTCTGCTTCAACTTTAGATGATTTTGTGGTCAAGGATACCAACAGTATGCTTGATTCAACTAGCTACATGGTTGGCTTATTTCATTAAGCTACGCAGAGATTGACAAAGACTGACAATCCTGGATACAAACTTCGGTTGCTTAGTCAAAGAATTCATGACTCAAGGTCGTATAATGATCCATCATCGGATGATATCAGTGGTTTGGTTATCAGAGATATTGGTGATTATCATTCAGAGCGA
Source organism: Populus ilicifolia (assembly GCA_015708895.1). NCBI lineage: Eukaryota > Viridiplantae > Streptophyta > Magnoliopsida > Malpighiales > Salicaceae > Populus > Populus ilicifolia. The sequence goes on along the minus strand of SRLM01001311.1, from coordinate 109,864 downwards.
GATATCATCATCGAAATCTGGTCAGAGGCTTTCCAAAGGATTTCAAAATTGCATCCAAGATTTATGACAGTACAATATCCTTTTTTTCCCCCTTTGGTGAGGATGGTTATCAGACTAACATTAGTTTTGCCAACCAAGATGATCAGCTTTCAAGGAAACATCAAAATGTGTTGATGGGAGCTTTCTACGCTTATTTTATTAATGGAAGAGAATATGGTGAAGACAATGTTACAAAAGGTGACTTTATCAATAATTTTTGATCGATGAATTTGCCGATGTTGAGGAAGATAGGCTTCATTACATCAGAGAAAACCAAAATGATCTTCAAACCGAGCTTTATAAAGGCATTAACGAAGCTGTTCTTAGAGGTTATGTTGAATTAGGGTCAGCTACCGGAAAAATTACTGTCCCCTCTGCGTTAATTGGCAGTCCGCGAGATTTGATAAACAACTACTAAGATGCCATTGACTGTTTGCAGGGCATATGAAAATCCAGATCTTTTCATCACAGACACATGCAACGCAAGATGGCCTGAAATCCGAAGAGAACATAGAAAAGAGAGAGTTTATAAGCATGAAGACAAGCCTAATGTTAACCCAAATGTTTAAGCTGAAATACCCGATAAGAATCTTGATCCTTTATGTTATGATATCATCTGTAAGTTAATAATACATGGTCCATACGGCTCTACAAAACCAAATGCACAATGTATGCCGAAAGGCAAGTTTGCAAAATCATTTCCAAAGAAATTCAAAAACTCGACTGTTTTTGATGAAAACGAGTTTGTTTATTACAAGCAACGCAAGTGTCGTGATAATTTTGTTCTCAAAAATGGAATTAGACTTTGCAATGACTATGTTGTTCCATACAGTAGAAAACTTTTAACGCAGTAAAATGCGCATATAAATGTTGAGATATGCTGTCAATTAATGCTTATCAAGTATCAGTTTAAAGATATCAGTAAAGGATCTAATTGTACAATGCACATTCTTTAATTGTCAATTCATCTGCCCTCTATGAAGCTATTTGGTGTCTTGTTCAAAATATTGTCTTCTCAGGCAGCAAGTCTCTTCATTCTGTTCTCAGAAGGCTAGGTATTAATAAAGCAATGACTGAATGGTTCGAGTGAAATAAAAAAAGATGCTAGTGCATAAGAAGTTTACTAGTCACAGTTTCCAAGGCTCCAAGCGAATATGTTTGGTATCGAAGATAATAATGGATTGTAAGATCAAGGAAATTTAGCCTTGGACAAATAACATATGTGCTTCCCACTGCTGCTGGAGAAGTTTATTTTTCAAAAATGCTTTTAAACCACATATATAAAAGGGCCAACATGGTTTGATGACTTAAGTAAAGTTTGCAGCAGGGTTGTTTATCCAACATTTCAACTCACTTGCAGAGCATTGGGGCTTTTAGCTTTAGGTGATGATAAGGAATGGTCCGAAGCTTTCTGTAAAGCCATAGCAACAACAATGTTTCCATAACTTATACAACTTTTCGTCATTGTTATCCTATTTTGTGAAGTTGTCAGGCCATTGGTTCTTTTCACTCAGTTTTGGCATTCAATGCGCGATGACGATGATATCCTCTACAAGCTAAGAACTTGTTTTAGAATGCCAACGGATGATCATCTGAAAAATTATGTTGTGTTGGAGCTTGAAGCGCCAGTAAATAACAAAGCACAGGTGTTGTTCTTTTTAAAGCCCTTGACCGTTCAACGCATGATGTCCTCTGAGGGTACGTGTGACAATTATAGTGGTAGCCTGCCATTCGGTGGAAAGAGTCTGCCGCATGTGGATTTGTTTTTCTTTTAATCTATAATCACCGCTAATCATTTTCAAGCTAGATATATTGGTTTTGCATTCTTTTTTCAATCTCACTTTTATTCATTTTTACTGTCATTTCATAGGGTGGCGCGATACAAGGTTAAACTAAAGGTGAGGTGATGGAAACTAGGAATAATTAGATATTAATTTACATGGATCAATTCAGTAGAATATAATTTATAAGTTTTAATTTTTTTTTGTGTAATAAAATAGAATTAAATAATGATAAAAAAATAATACAAATAATTACAAAATCAACACCAAGATTTTTAACGTATAAAACCTGATGCGGAAAAAACTACGGGACCATAGTCCACCTAAAAACATTCACTATCAACAAATAATAGGTTCACAATCATTCTTTCTTAAATTCAACTAAGGGATACAACATATATATCATCAATAACAACTTATTCTCGAATTACAATAAGATTAAAGGAGAATTATTTGAGAAAAACTCACAATACTGACAGCTCTATTTTCTATCAAAACAGTCACCTTCCACACCACCAATTTTCAATCTGACCATCCAGAATAAAGATCAACGTGTCTAGAAGTTGCTAAAAAAATCTCAGCCTGATTCAATAGTGAATGAGCTGGAAATCGAAGAAAAAGCACAAGCTGCTCTACTGCCTCTTTTATTTCTTTCTTTCTTTCTCGATTTTCTTCTGCTTTCTTCTGTTTTTCAAATCTACAATACCCGAAACAAATTAATTTGAATACCAAGAGATAGAAATTAATGTGGTGGTCTCACCATCACATGGTGCGGGACCACACACAACAAATCTCCCCCTTACGCACCATGTGAGGAGTTCGTCATACTAGCGATCAACATGTAAAATTCAATTTAAAAGGCTCTGACAAGTCTGCTTCCTTTTTGCAGAACTCAAACTTCTCTCTCAGTAGAGATTTGGTCATCATATCTGACATGTTGTCATCATTATGGATCTTTTCAACAATGAATGACTTCATCTCCACAGCATCTCGAATCTATTAATATCTAACTTCAATGTGCTTTGATCGAGAGTGAAAAGTAGGATGCTTACTGAGATGGATTGCACTTTGACTATCACAGTGCAACATAAAGCTCTCTTGAACTAGGCCAAGTTCATGCAGGAACTTCTTCATCCATAACAACTCTTTACCCCCTTCAGTAAGAGCAATATATTCAGCCTCTGTAATGGATAATGCGACATATTTTTACAACCTTGATTCCCATGAGACTGCTTCCCCTACAAACTTCATCAAATATCTTGATGTGGACTTTCTAGAATCAACATCATCAGTCATATCTGCATCTGTGTATCCATCCAATATAGGTTTATCATTACCAAAACATAAGCTGAAACTAGAAGTACCTTTGAGATACCTAAGTATCCATTTCACTGTAGGTTAATGTTCTTAACTAGGATTGGAAAGGAATCGACTAACCACACTAACTATATGAGCTATATCTGGTCTTGTGCAAATCATGGCATACATCAAACTACCAACTACGGATGTGTAAGGAACCTTTTTCATCTTGTCTCTTTCTTCATCACTTGAAGGACACTACTTAGAACTTAGTTTAAAGTGGCTTTCAAGTGGAGAACAAATAGGTTTGGAGTTGCTCATGTTGAATCTCTCAAGTACCTTTTGAACATGTCTTTCTTAAGACAGCCAAAGTTTCTCCTTCTTCTTGTCACGTGTGATCTTCACGCCAAGAATTTGTTTTGTTGGTCCCAAGTCTTTCATTACAAAAGACTTGTTCAACTCTTCCTTCAATAGCTGAATCATCATGGCCAACAATCAATATATCATCCATATATAATAAAAGAATAATAAAGTTTCCATATGGAAACCTTTTCATAAATACACAATGATCAAAAGTGGTCTTGTCATAACCATGATCCACCATGAAAGAATCAAACTTCTTATACCATTGTCTTGGAGCTTGATTTAACCCATATAAGCTCTTTTTCAACTTACAAACTAGCTGCTCTTTGCCTTTTACTTCAAAACCTTCAGGCTGCTCCATGTAGTTTCCTCATCTAAATCACCATGGAAAAATGTAGTTTTCACATCAAGTTGTTCAACTTTAAGATTCAAACTAGCAGCTAAAACAAACACAACTTGTATTGAAGACATCTTGACCACTTATGAAAAGATTTCTTCAAAATCAATATCGTTCTTTTGACCAAAACCTTTCACAACCAATCTTGCCTTGTACCTTGGTTATGAGCAATGTTCATCAATTTTCAACCTGAACACCCATTTGTTCTTGAGTGCTTTCTTACCTTTAAGAAGCTTGACTAACTCAAAGGTATGGTTTTCATGCAAGGATTTCATCTTTTCTTGCATTATTTTCAACCACTCACTTTTCTTCTCATGTGGCATAACTTCTTTAAAGCATTCTGGTTCTCCCCCATCAATGACCAACATATACTCATAAGAAGAATATCTGGTGGAAGGTTGGCAAAGTCTAGTTGACCTTCTTAATTGTGGCTCATCTGAAGCTTCCTGCATAACCTGTTAAGAATAACATCATCATTATCATTGGTTGATTCATGATTACCAACTAATGGCTCAGTAAGAGAACCACCAATACCATCATTTTACAAGTCTCTCCCATGATTAACAGGCATCAAAAGTGACTAAAACTAACAAAGTACAATGCACCCCTAAGAGACTTATCAATCATAAAGCAAATATCAGTGTGAACTAAATTAAGAACATGCGATCTTTTATGTGAAGGTGATCTTTAAACCGCAACTTTGTTTTGTTTGCCAACTAAACAATGAGTACATGTGTTCAAGTTCATACATTTTAATGAAAGGTAGTTCTTCTTGGAAAGGATGTCAAGGTCTTTCTCAATCAAATGTCCAAGCCACTTATGTCATAAATCACTAGAGCAATCTTCAATTGCATTCACCTCCCCTTCGATCACCTTAGCTTGTGACATGTAAAGACCCATCTTCTTTCCTTTAACAACAATCAGGGAATTTCTGGAAAGCTTCCATTTGCCATCTCTAAAGTAATTGTGATAGCCTTCTTCATCAAGAGTACCTGTAGAGATCAAGTGTAGGCGCATATCAAACACATGCCTAACATCTTTAAGTAGCAACTTCCACCTAGTATTGGTTTCCAACCAAATGTCTCCAATACCTACAACATTAGCCATCCCTTGATTTCCCATCCTAACTTGGCCAAAGTCACCAGCAATGTAAGATGTGTAAAAATCATGGGGGTGAAACATGGTAAGAAGCTGTTAAATCTGCAACCCATGTGGTATCCTGACATGTAAGATTAACACAACCATCATCACAAACAATGGCAACATCACCATCAAATATAACTACAACTGTACCATTCTCTTTATTCTTATCTTCATCTCTACCCTTTTTATTTCTTTTATACTTTTTGCAATCTTTTTGCATATGCCTAGGCTTGTCACAATAATAGCACTTAAAACGCTTTCTTGACTAAGATATTCCTCTTAGCTTCTATTTGCCTTTTCTATTGCTGGATTCTCTATCTTGTTTGCAGTGAGAGAACCTGGTTGGACTTCTCCCTCGACTTTCTGTAACAAGTGCATAAGACTTAAAAGTGCTTGTGCTTTTCCTTTTCTTCTCTTAATTGAGGATACAATCCTTCACTATTTTTAAAGTGATCTTTTCATTCAGAGTAGAATTGTTAAGTGACACCACCAAAGTCTCTCAAATATCCAGTAATGAACTCAATAGGATTAGTACTTGCATTTCATCAGCTAACTCCAGATTCATTAATGACAACTGATTTAAGAACCCTTGGAATACATTTGTGTGCACTGAAGCATCTTCACCATCTCTATACTTTAGATTCACAAGGTCTCTAATTACAAAAACCTTGTTTTGTGCGTTCTTCTTAGTAAATATTTCTTCCAACATCTTCTAAATTGTATTGCAGTCATGTTTTTAAGAAATATGATTAATAAACTTAGAAGATATCTATTTTTTAATATTAGCAGTAGCCTTACTATTTAGCCCATTCCATTTTGCATCATCCATATCATAAGGCTATATTCTTTTACATTCAATCTGCAAAGCCAAATCATTTCAATATAAGTGATCCTCCATCATTGTTTTCCATATAAAATAATTTGAGGAAGTAAGATTTATCATTCCTGAATCTTCCTTTTCCATTTTAACTGCATAAGAAATTCAATCTGCACAACCAATGCTCTAATACCACTTTGTTGGGAAAACTAGGAACAATCGAACACCAATTTACCTAGATCAATTCAACTAAATACAATTCATAATTCACAAGTTCCAATTCTTTCCCTTTTCTATAGTAAAATAGAATTAAACAATGATATAAAAATAATGCAAATAATCACAAAATCAACACTAAGATTTTTAACGTGAAAAACTCGATGCTGGAAAAACCACGGGACCGTAGTCCACCTAAAAACTTCCACTATCAACAAATAATAGGTTCACAATCATTCTTTCTCAGATTCAACAAAGGGATATTGTCGCACCCGATATTGCGAGGGCCTTAAAAATCTATTAAATCTTTGGAAAGTACGGATTTCTTGCATTCTATTCTTTAATGAGGATATTCTTTGTTTAAGGAGTCGCCACCTAGTATTATGGTTACTAGGAACCCTAATTGGTCAACAGAAATTCTATGGTCCAAGATTAATTATGTAGAAAGGAAGATATTATCACCCCTTAAACATCCTACCTAAGACAGGCTTTATTGTTGATCTTTGTCCTTAATTGCTAATATTTTTTTTGTTGATTTATACTATGATTGTTTGTGTGTAATATTCCTGACTTTGGCACCAGTATATATTCAACTACGGATATTTCTAACTCTGGCGTTGGTAACTATTACATAAGTATCAAAATAAATAAATTTAAATCATCCTTTTTTTCTTTTATTCCTGACTCTAGCGTCAGTGAATAAATAAATAAATAAAAGTAAATTATTTTTATGCATGCATATATTTTTTTATTTTTCTAGCTAAATAAAATAAAATGCAACGGATAAAAATAATATAAATTTAAATTGATATTTCTATTCCTGACTCTGACATCAATGAAAAAACCAATAAATTTTTATTATTTTTATTCATGCATACATTTTTTTTTATTTAGTTTGGGTCCATCTCAACTTATAGACCTGAGTTGGACCCAACAGGCCTAACAGGGTCACAAGCTTGACCCTGTTGACCATTGTTTTTTAATTTTTATCAGCAAGTGTGCATGAACTGCTCATGCACATCTGCTATAGGAAGCATGTAATTAAAATGCAAGGAGGGAAAGAGCAACTTACCCGGTGCTACAATTGAAGATGATAATGACAGTGAAGGGCCGGCTTGCTGATGCTATTTTCTCTTCCTTTGCTTTCCTCTTTGGTGTCCCTCTAGTCCTCCTTCTCTCTACCCTCTTTTTTCAAGCACATCCCTGGCAAACACAATAACCAATTAATTATTTTAGCAAGAAAAAAAGGAAACTTACCTAGGCAGGTGGCTGCTGAAGGTGAAATCAAAAGAGACTGGAAAGAAAAAGAATTGAGAGGGACAACGGCTAGTATAGGGTTCACCGCCCCTTTCTTTTTTATGTTTCTCTCTTTTAAGGTTTCTGGTAATGGCCTCCTTTTAAGGTTTTTTATTTTAAGATTTTTCTCTAATCGTCCTTCCTTCTTCTTTTCTTTCTTTTGCTTTGTTTTTCTAGGTTAATTCTCTATTTTTGGGTTCATCTTTTTTTTTTCTCTTTTCCTTTCCCCTTGAGATTTGTATTTATAGTGTTAGAGTCCCTTCTCGTGTGAGAAACCAAGTTTTAATCAAACTCATTCTCTTTTTTGAAGTTCGAATTAGAATCGAATTCAAAAACAGACAACTATCATTATATTAAGTATTATCTTAAACAAGGTAAGGGTTGTCTTGAAGAAGATAAGGATTATCTTGAAGAAGATAGGGATTATCTTAAAGGTAAAGATTATCTTGAAGAAGATAAGGATTATCTTGAGGATCAGGTTAGAATGACAAAGCTACATTATAGTTCTTAATTTTCACAAAAGTTGACAAATCACACTTTTCATCGAAATAAATATTTGATCTTTTAATTTTTTATTTTAAACCCTTTAAAAATTGAATTCAAAGCTAAAGGGCCAAAATTGGGTTATGACATATACAACATATATATCATCAAGAACAACTTATTCTCGAATTACAACAAGATTAAAGGAGAATTATTTGAGAAAAACTTACAATACTGACAGCCCCGTTTTCTATCAAAACAGCCAGCTTCCATACCATCAATTTTCGATCCAACCGTCCAGAATAAAGATCAACGTGTTTAGAAGCTGCTGTCAAAATCTTAGCCTGATCCAACGATGAATAAGCTGGAAATCAAAGAAAAAGCACAAGCTGCTCTACTGTCTATTTTCTTTCTTTCTCTCTTGATTTTCTTCTGCTTTCTTCTGTTTTTTAAATCTGTATCTACAGGACCTGAATCATATTAATTTGAATACCAAAAAATAAAAATTAATATAGTGGTCTTACCATCACATGATGTGAGACCACATGCAATATAAAGACATATAATTATTTAATTTATTGTTTCTATTATTGATGAAGGTGATTAATTATGTCAATCAAATTAATGAGTTAAATATACAACTTTGAAAATAGGTACATCAACTTCGTTGTTGCCCATGAAGCCGTACGTTATTGATCACACAAAATTTACAAGGATTGCTTCTCTAACACCTCACGTGCTTCGACACTACTTTTCAACTTCACAAACTTTGCGCATGCGCTTGCTAGAGGAAAAGGATCAAGAATTCTCACTAGTTGAGACAAAAAACTCTGCTACGACCACCTCCCTGCGTTGAAGTCCAGCACCTCCCTGCTTCAAGAAACGATGTTATATCCCCATTAAAGAACAAAAAAATGAAAACAGAAAAACAATCAAAGAAATTCTTTGCATGGATGCATATCACCACAAGGCATACCAATAATAAACTCTGCTTTACTTTTTTTGCTTTGTCTTTCTTTCAACATTTAATATGCTCATCATAAATGCACATCTCGCTATAACGTGTAAATGAAAGATTTACTTGCTAAGCTTCAATAGTTTGCTATGATCTTCATAAAGGTTGGTGGTATCAAAGCTGCCCACAATGCACAAAATCATTGTCTGAAAAAGGCACAGTTTTTAGATGTATTGAACGCAATAAAGTCACATTTGAACATTTCCTGAGGTTAAGAGTTGATTGTGTGGTTAAAGATGGCAATGATGTTGCCATATGTATAATGGATAGGAAAATTGATAATAATTTCTTTGGTTCCTTCGCCCACAACTTTCTCCATGAGAAAGGGTTTGTTGATTGCATTTCACCTCCCGTGATTGACAAACTAAACAAGGTCAAGATTTTCCAGCATAAGTTTGGAGCTTTTTGTTCAATTGTCAACCGCTGTGACATCATTATCACCACTGTTTTCGATGGCAATATGGCCGCCGAATTACCACGCCGCCCACATACTGAACCAGACAGCTACTCTTCAAAGATGAAACACCTGATACCACCTCAATTATGTCATTTAAAAGATGTTGCCTTTCATTTTTTTTAAAAAAAAAATTCAAGTTCTTTCACTTGCTTTTATGCGTGGCAGATACATATTTAATGCTTTTTTTTTTTTATTCACAGCTCTGAATCAGCTGCTGCAGCTGATCCTCCAGCTGAGTCTAAACTACTTGACTGTGGTCCATCTACCATCTTAGAAACACATGGTACACCAAGCAAGTGTCATTGTCCCTCTGAACTTGACCAAGATTAGGTAAGTACTCTGTTAATTTACCTCAACAAACCTACTGTCATGCTTTGCTGGAATTCCTTTATTGGCACAAACAATGACAGCATCCATTGCTTCTTCACTTGCACAAGACTCTCCTACTGCTACTGCAAATACAGAGCAAAGTTTTTCCTTCACATGAATTGTCTCGGTTTAAGTTTAGATTTAGATAATCGAATGCTATAGAAAATGATCCAGAAAGCTAGCATATGTCAAAAGATTTACCAATGTGATGTTGTTACTGTGGTTTCCAGTTAACCTAAAATGGTTACACCTGGAAAATTGAAACGTGGTTCGGTCAGCCAAAAAAAACATGTTGCCAGTGAAGATTTATAATTGTGAAACCATTAGAAAGCTTCCTTCGAGCTAAGAGAAAGCACTGCCTACGACGCCCTCCAATGGCTAAACTCTCAACAACTAGAGGAAAGGCTATTTATGACTCCCATAATAGTACTAGCGGGCAGCATCACAGCACAACTTTACAATAATATATAAATATTAGGCAGAGCACTTTCTAGTGAAGAAAATGTGAAGGCTGGAACATAACTCCCAAAAACTAGAATAGACACTGACAACAACAAGAACTTACCTCCAGTCTGAGAGTGCTATGAAGCTGATGTTTAAGATGGAGAATATTTTGATGGCTAGATATGCCATGAATAATTAATTCTGATATTGGTGGCCGGACAAAACAAAAAAGAAGTGGGCAAATAAACAGTCTACAAAATGGATTTAAGACACACTTTTAACTAAGAAAACCATTAACCCTTTATTTCTAGCCTTTTTTTTTCAAAGTAAAATCGATTACATATACTTTCTAACTTTAACATTGCTTGGCTCTCTTGCATTGCACTGTTGCACTTTAACATTGATGTGACGTTGTTTTGTTGTTCATTAATGGAATACATGGCTTTTGTGATTTTTTTTTTTGGGTTGTGGCTAAATAGAACAGTACATGTAGATGATTAGTTAATCAATCGGTTTCCTGCAATTACATAGGTTTTTGCTCTTGCAATTTCTTCTACAATATGAAGCTCTTTCACACACCAAATTCTGCTAAGATTCACTCGATTTTATTTCACCCACATAGTTGTTTTAGCTTCGTGTAGCATTGGCTCCAGCACGCCTTCAAATGCTCTTGCTTATTCAACATTGGTGGCGAGAACGATGCAGCTAGTATATTCTTGTATGTGGTGGGATTTAATCCTTAATTAATTTAGCTTAAATCTTAAATTTTCTTAGCCACGGATTTTTTTTTTTGGGTGAATAGATAACCCTATGGACTTCAAATCTTCTTTTCACAAGTTTTTTTTTAATATTAATTTCTATAATTCTTAATGATTTTCTCAGCGCAGTTAATTTATTATTCGAAATCATTAGATTTTAAATCGATTTAAACCTTCTAATATATTCGGATTATTTTTTAACCCTAATCCTTAATTTGATCCACTTCTATTTCATAATTTTAGATCTTAAGTTGTGCTCTAAAAGATTTAATTGGTAACAAATTGAGACCGGGTTTATATTTAAATCCTTGGAGGGCTTGTGTTGGTCGGATCATTGACCAACTTCTAGCAGCATTCGCATGACCCGCACTACCTCTTACATCATTTTTGTTGCTAATGCTTGCCATTGTATGTCATGTTTCTTGAAAGCCCAAAAATCAATGGCTATTGAATTATGCTTAAAAAAAAAAAACAGGGGCGTCGAACTTTGTACGCCAACGTTGGTATTGGTTAAATGATTACAACACTGCAAGGTGGTCTGTCTACTGCTTGCAACTACAACCCCACTAAATCAAAACTTTAACTAGTATAATCCCAACCTCCGCCTACACATCCATGTTTCCACGAGGATGGGAAGAAGACATCTCAACAGGTGCTCTTCCTTTCCCGATTAAAAGGAAATTGATAATAGATGCACGGGGTATTTACCTAGTAACAGCCCTTGCAACCATCGATGAATGATAGGTGGTGCTTCTCTGTTTCCTGTAAGATGTGTAAACATCATCGTATTGATTTGGCTCGGTAGGATCGGCTGCTGCCCCAAGTCCCAATCTTCCTGAGCCACTCCCATGTTTCCGCTCCACACTTCCATCTGCATAAGCTCCTGTCTCTGGGTCAACCTGTAAGTTTGGAGGAGGAGGGATGCAAGCTCCTCCTTTGCGAATGGGAGGCTCTCTCTCGTACTCGTCATCTTCATCTTTTGGATCAGATATCATCAGTCCCTCAGACGGGTTAACCTCTCCAATCTCTTTAAAAAACTTTGACACACAGTCTAGAATTTCTGATGGGGATGCATTGGATGGGGGTATATTTGTCGGGATGTCCAAAGGGCTCAAAGGTGAGTAGGGTACCCCACTGCCAATCTGCATCTTTCTGACCATTCCAGGAATGAGACCAGGCGGGAACAGGGGATATGGTGACAATTTTTCAGCAATGTTAGCAGGAGGTGCTTGCAATAAATGTTGTGCAGGTTGTTGACTTGCCGGTGGAACAGAAGGATTTACAGGCAGGGAACCTGGAAAAGCAGCAGCAGGAACCGAATTTGGAATGAATTGCTGATTTCTTAAGGTTGGAAGCATGACTGGAGGCACTTGTTTATCGGGATGCTCCTGATCTGGTACACCCTGCCTATCAGGCAGCCATTGTGGAGCATTGTAACTAGTTGCATGCTGAGGAAAGCCTGCAGGAAAAGGAACTCACATGGCATTTCTTGAATGAAATTATCATATTCTTGGAAACAAATCCAACGACAAATTACTTAAAGCTATTAAGCTGCACAACCCAAAATTCAATCTGTAGTGACAACTACCCCTGGTACATTAACATTATTGGTTTCACAAGCTAGCATGTTTAGCAAGTAGATGGAAGAAACTACCTGCAGCAGGCACAGAATCTGCTGAGCCAGTACATAATTCTTTTGGCGGCCCTGGAAAAGAATTTGCCCGCGGTCCAGCAATCATCTCACTTTCAAGTTTATAAATGGTATCTTGATCATAGACCTCCTTGGAGGCCCAAAACTGCACAATTTTCTGCAACCGTGACTGGTTTTCATCCTTATTCTGAGGGTGGTGATAAATCCTTGCAAGCATGGAACCTAGCACTGGCTTAAATGCAAGGGCTTCATTATCAAGATCACGGGGATTAATTCTCCTTTGCAAACTGCAGGTAACGAATAGCAAGAGGTCAAGGAAGTTTTAAGACTCTTACATTGTTAACAAAATCATCTTTTCTGGAAAAAAAAAAAAAAAAAGAACATGCCAATAAAGGTTCACAACACCAAATCAAGAAAGTAAAATCAAATACCAGAATAAAATGCAACAAAGCAGAGAAGGAAATCTATGGCTGGTTGCATAGAAATCAAGAAGGCTTGAACATTCATACCAGATAATAATAGAAAGAAAATAGCTAAAACATTTCCAAAACAAATATTAAGGACCTCACAAACACGCAACTGCAGAGAGTGAGCCCTGAGGAATCAGGATGATCAATGAAGATTCACATAAAGAAAAGACTTTTGGATGAACTGCACATTTTGGAGATTTAGCTCTCATACATTTAGTGCCAACTTTCCAGGTGAATTTACAAATTCTTACGTTTTTACATATTAGAGATGGAACCTGAATTTAATTTGAGCTCATGCAGCCTTAAGGAAACTACAAAAACATTAGGGATTGCCAATTCTCTGAAATTATGCTAAGACTTGCAGGTGATGATGTAAACTTGAACACATTTTTTTTTTCCAACACATGGTAGAGCACTTCCCAGTGACACTGCATATAATTTCCTAATGATACAAAGATGCGCAAAACAAGCTGCCACTGCCTATAAAAGTTTGTGTTCTCTTTTTGTCAATTTCTTTCAACTTCATATGGAGGTGGCCTTAAGTTGGGATCAAGTTTGGCCTTCCAGGAGTAGAATTCAAGGGGGTGTAGCTGCTCTATCATGGAGCTAGATTGCAGACTGAAGAGAGGGTGTCAAAAAAAAAAGCACCAGAGATCGAGATAGCTGCTTTATCTTTTTTAAATCTATTCCCAAACTGGAGAAAATGATATTATGTGGCCTTTTATCTAAGGTCCTGTTTGTGAGGTTTTTCCAATGATTTACTCTGTCATAGAGCTAGATTGCAGACCAGAGAGAGGATGTAAAAAAAAAGCACCAAAGATTGAGATGGTTGCTTTATCTTTTTGAAATCCATTCCCAAACTGGAAAAAAAGTCATTATGTAGTCTTTTATTTGAGGCCCTGTTTGTGAGGTTTTTGCAGTGATATACTTTAGTGACTATATAGGGTGATAAAATATGATGTTATCTCGCGAATATTTGTGAGACAAATAAAAAGGATAACATGTAGGATTTTTAAAGTTCGAACAGGCCTCAAATATACAACTCAAGTTTTAAATCTATGCAATAGCAAACTTTTAATAAACCCTATCTACACCTACTGAATTCTGAAACCATTATAAACCATGGAAAAGAGGGAGATGTTCAATTGTATGGAAACTGGGACCCGAATTTCAAATAACTTGCAAAATGTTTTTTCAAGGGTGCCTTTACATGTTTAAAAATTTTAAAACTCTGGTTGCTTAAATTTTTCTAAATCGATTATTCACATGGTGCAATCTACTTCTAGTAGCTGAAAGTCAACAATTTTACTCTTAACTTTGTGATTCAGTATTTATTAATCTTATTTCCATTTTGTCAAGTTTGATTGTAGGTGATCCGCATTCTGATGAGCCATATAACTTCAAATTCGGTTATTGGTAAGCATCTACATTCTGATCAACTATATGACTTGAGTAATTTAGCTCAATGATACTAGATTTCAAAGCAACAAAAACACATGTTTAAGCTTCTTCAAGAAGTACAGGCCTCAGAGTAAGGTAATATTGAAAAGGAACCACTCTTAAAGATTATAGCGATATTAGATGAAGAGGTCCTTCTAGCACAAAGCTATTTTAATAGGCACACAATTACAAAGATCAATTCCACTAAGAAAATATGCACTTGTAAGAGGGTGAAAAAAAACAAATGAAAAAGAAAATGAATCTAACATGAGCGTATGATGTAAGAAGCTCATAAAAAGAAAGCATCAGAGACAAACTACTGGTGATGAGCAATACAGATTAGTCAAGGAGTGATCAAGTTGTAGTCTTCAGAAGGCAATCAGTGCAAAAGAACCATACCTGTCAAAAAGAATATCATTGGCAAGATAGATGATATGCAATTGCCTCTCAGAATCATCAAGAGCAACAATCCTGTCTCTGAGTACTTCGACAAGAGCTGGTGCAAATGGAGACCTCTGCATGAACCAAGTCTTGGCACTTTTGATAGACTCCTTGGTACCATTTAGAGTGTTGAGCAAATTCGTGAGCTCCACTGCAATATCAGGAGGAAGTGGACCAGAGAGTCCTCTAAAGGACTTGGGTGAATCAAAATCTGGTCGACCATGAGCACCAAAGGGCTGTGGAGGATGCTGCTGATGGTGATCATAAAAAGGTGGAAAAGGAGGCTGGTGCATTTGAGGGGGAGGCCCAACAGCAGCATTCATCATTGGGTTTGGTTGTGGATGCATCATGGAAGATGCTTGGAAAGGAGGATTGAAAGGACCGCGTGTAGATAACCAAAGCTTATACCGATAATATGCATGACCCTCTCCTCCATAAAGGAAACTATAAGCGGGATTATCCTGCTGTTTTTCACGAATCATGACTTCGAATTCAGGCCCGTTCTTTGCAGAATACTCAACAAGCTTATCAATACGTTTTTGAAGCTCAGGATCAGAAGGAGGGGGGGCCGGGGGTGAGGGAGAATCATAATTAGGAGCATGGAAAGGCGGAGGAATAAGTTGAGGGGGTAAATGTGGAGCAAAAGGTGGAGGGTGCTGCTGTTGCTGCGGAGGGAGTTGAAGATGGTGAGGGTGTAGAGGAGGTTGAGTGTAAGGGAATTGCTGCACTGAAGAATGGGGAGGCATGAAGGGATTAAGTGGGGGAGGGTATTGTTGGTGTTGATGTGGAGGAGGATGGTGTCCATATTGTGGCTGCTGCTGCTGCTGAGCATATGCCATTGCAGCATAGTCATGGGGCTGCGGTGGCTGCCTATCCATTAAACCTAGCAAATAAATAACTAAATAAATAAAGACCCACTTCCAAACTCATCATATTTCACATAAGAAACAACAGTTATCATAAAATCCCACATTCATTCCATAATTAATATGCAGGATAAGTAATTAAAACTTGAAACTTGGGAGGGTTTTTTGCTAAAATTCTCTGCTAGTAGATGGCAATCAAATATGATAAGCACTACTACTACTGGCTTTCAGAAAACAGAGGAAATACCTTGTGTGATATTAACCAAAGCAGAACCGAATCTAACTAAACGGAGACGGGCACAGAGCTTGTCGGAGACTCCGGGAGAATCAGTTTTCCAATCGGAAGCGGAGAGCTCGACGACAAAATAAATACTCCGCTCTGTTGGATTTGATGACCCGATGAAGGGATGCTATTACCTCTAAAAGAACTATTTCCTATAAAATATACCGTGAGGCATTTTCCCTGGATCATGATGGTGAGATTTAAAAAAATATATATATCTTTGAAATCTTATTTTATACAGTTAAATTATTTTGAGCCTAAATTAGCTCAACTATATATATTTTTTTCGAGAGGATTAGGGTTAAATTCTCACAGGTCAGAAATATGGATAATATGGGTACCCTAAATTGTGTTTGAAAATTTTATTTTAATCTTTCAAATTTTTTAAGCTAAGGTATTCGATGTTTGTAATATATATATATATATATATATATATATATATAGATATATATAGTCTTTGGAGAGAGAAAAGAAAGGGTGGTCCGATTTCAACTTGAAAAAAAAAAAGTCATTGCTGGTGATAATTCTAAACTTTAAAATAATTGATTCTCTTGTTAAATTGTTTTAGAATTGAAATCAAGTATTTTTTATTATCTTTAAAATATTTTAAAAAATATATATATAAGCTCTGAAATTTTTGAATTTTAGATTGATTATGATTGTTAAGATTATTTTTTAAGTTTTAAAAAGTTATAAATTGATTAGATAAAATTTCAAATGTGACTTTTAGATATTTTAAATAAAAATTTAGTTAAACATAAATAACATGTTATTTATTTTTTTGACAAAAAATAAAGTAAACCATGCATTCCAAAAACAAAAAGGCGCATATGGACCTACTTGCATGCTATTGTTTTACAAGCTAGATGTTAGATTATAATATCCAATTTTATTTAAAAAAAAAATAGTATTTTTTATATATTTTTAAAAATATTTTATATATATATGATTTAATTAATAGAACTTCTCTCTTGATTTTTTGGTTTATCCAAAGATTATTTTTATTATTATATTGATTGTGTTTGGATTTGGTATGATGTTGATATGATTTATTTATATTTTTTTTTCATTATATATATATTAAATTTATTTTTAAAAATAAAAAAAATTATTTTTTTATAATTTAACACGGGCAATCTTAAATTGTTTCCACTTATTTTATTCAAGAAATTATATATATATAAATATTAATTTTCATGACAAATAAAATAATACATCATTAGTATTGAATATCTCAGCGTACATCATATTTTAATTTCTCTAGTTTTTTTTCGCTATCATTAATAATTTTTTTAGTTTATTTGCATAAATAAATAATTATGAGTTTAATTAATTAGATATTTACATTAGGTTTTTAATTTATATTTAAATTTTTATTTAGAAAATATCTCCCATCCCCGGATTTTAAAAAAAAAATTGCAATCAACATGCGGGTCAAATAGTGTATTGCTTGTTGGGCTTGGCCATTACCACTAATTTTGACTCGACCCGTTACAATTTAGCCGGATAGAATTTTATGATTTTTTTAAGGAAAAATATAAATAATTAAAAAAAACCTTTGCAAAACCCTGGACCTCATCCCCTGTGGATGTCTACAAAACCCAGAAAACGCTGGTGATTCTTTCTCTTTCACCGCCAGCCAGCCAGCAGAAAACAAAGTCCCTGCAAAAGGAAAAAAGAAGGCCAAATTGAGGAGGAAAGCTTGAAACATTAGTGACGAAAGAGCAATTGAAATGAAGGAATAGAATGAGGGAGATGAAGAGCTTTTTATCACTCTCTACTTCTTCATCTGCTACAGTTTCCCATTTTCGTCCTATCATGGCTAAGGTTTGTTCCGTTTCTCTTCTTCTAGTTTCAATTTAATTTTTCCAGTTTTACTCTCGTAGCTATGATTATTGATACCCCATTAAATAAAAATTGATTTTTTGAATTTTTGTCAACGAATTTTTTTAATAGCTTTCTGTTCTCTGCATAGCATAGTGCAGTGATAAAGACGCTATCTTCACATTAACTCATGTCCGTGTTTTTTTTTCTTAAATTGATGTCTGCAGTTACAATGTCGGACTTTTCAGAATTATCCAGCATCTCACTTGCCAATTGGTACTACTTGTCGCAATTACATGCAATGCTCACAGATTAAATTAAAAAAAGATAGACTCTCTTTCATTATCTCCGTCAACCATTCTCAGAGCCTCACCAATGGAGGGTCCATGTCTATATCTTCAGCCATTAATTCCCACTTAAGCCCTGGGAGCCTTTTAAATTATTGGTCTTTTAGCAATCGTAATACACTAACTTCTCTTGAAAGTGGTGTATTTGCTAAGAGGCTTTTTTCAACAGCCTCAAGAGGGTCAAATAATAAGAATCAAAATGTGGGTGGATTTAGTAAACATTGGAAAAAGCCAAAGGCGTCGGGTGCTGCTCATGATAAAGATGAAACTAACACAAACTCTCGTATCTCGGCTTCTAAAGATGCTGATGCTGTTATTTCAACCGAAACAGCTGTTGGAGATGCAAAGCTGGGTTCTGCAATTTCAAGAACGAGAAACAAAAAATCCAAAGTTAATGAAACAGAGAAGAAGGAATCCAAAAGCAAGAAAAACAAGGGACAAGCGTCTTTCACTGCTGTTTCAGAGAAAGCTGCTGGGGCAAAATCTATGACAAGTACTTCCCAATTAAAGAAGTCTCTTCCTAGCAAAAGTGGCCAGGTTGCTGCAAGAGCTTCACAGGTTAGGATAATTGGCAGTTGAATCAGCAAAATTAGTTCTTTATCGACTTGCAATATGCTTACTAACAATGTTCTTTCAGAAAAAAACAACTGAGGAAATGCCCAATGAAGTGTGTAATGGTGCAACAAAAAAACAGTCCAGCAAGAAAAACGGTAACTCTAGTACGAAGAGAACAAGTAAAAAGGCAGTTAATGGATCAGCAGAGAAGCAGAAACCCCAGAAGATAGGCAAATTGCAACCTTTTGCACAAGGGAAACTAAAGTCACTATATCCTTCAGCAGGGAAATGTGTGGTGGTGGTTGAGTCTGTAACAAAGGCCAAGGTGATCCAGGGGTATCTTGGTGATATGTATGAAGTTTTACCTAGCTATGGTCATGTAAGGGACTTGGCTGCAAGGTCTGGATCTGTCCGACCTGATGATGATTTTAGTATTGTATGGGAGGTTCCTTCTGCTGCCTGGACTCATCTTAATAGCATCAAGGTTGCACTAAGCGGGTATGATTTGTATCCCTTTCACCAGCTTCCTCTGAATGGTGGTGGTTATAGGAATATAGAATGTGTTATCAAAATTATGTACTTTTATCACCCTGAGCTCTGACATAGCAAGTAAGGGTGCTCCTTGTAATTTCCACAGTTACAATTAAGCTGTACAAATGAGTTTTGGACTGCTAGTAGCTTAGTCTGTTGTGACTTGTCATGTATTGCTTCCTTTTCTTCTGTTAGATTTGTCTAAATTCTCCCAACCTTTTTGCCTTGTTTCTCAGAGCAAAAATTCTTATCCTTGCATCAGATCCTGATCGTGAAGGTGAGGCTATTGCATGGCATATTGTTGAGATGTTGCAACAACAGGATGCCTTACACCAAGATCTTACGGTAGCAAGAGTTGTCTTTCATGAAATAACAGAGACATCCATAAAAAATGCTTTGCAAGCACCAAGAGGAATTGACGTAAACTTAGTTCATGCTTACCTTGCTCGACGTGCTCTTGATTATTTGATTGGATTCAATATTTCACCATTGTTGTGGAGGAAATTACCAGGTTGCCAGTCAGCTGGGCGAGTTCAATCAGCTGCATTATCACTTTTATGTGACAGGGAAATGGAAATTGATGAATTCAAGTCGCAGGAGTATTGGACTATTAGTGCTAAGTTGAAGAAACAGGAGCAAGATTCTTTAGTGAATGCACACTTGACCCATTTTGATTCCAAAAAGTTGAATCAATTCTCAATTAGCTCTGACACAGAGGCAAAGGATATGGAACAGAAGATTAATTCTGCTGACTTTCAAGTTGTTGGCACTAAAAAATCCAAAACACATAGAAATCCTCCCACTCCATATATAACATCAACACTTCAACAGGATGCTGCAAGCAAATTAGATTTTGCCACATCATACACGATGAAGGTTTGGGGGGATTTGTGCATTCAATTTTAATTTTTATTAACACTGTTAGAGTAATTTTTTTTTTATTTTTTTACTTATTTTTTATGCTCTCTAAATACTTATAGTAGATATGTTTGACTAACTCTGTGTTCTATTGCCTGATGATTATATTTTTGTGAGGCACTCTCAATTTTCTGCGACTACCTTAATCATAATTTATTCATCAACTAATATCTGTATCATATAGCATATTGTTATCAGGATGATGAGTAATAATACATAATAATTCTACTTTCGCTCTTCAATTCGAGGTGTCAACATGCTAGATGCTTTAGCTTGATAAAGACTGGAATTTTCTTTTTATATACTTTGTTGATATTTAGGACTAGCTATGTTATGATTTTTTTTTTACTTTAATTTGTTTATTTTTTCCATTATGAAGCTGTTTGTTTTCAAATTTGTTACTGTGTTCTTGTTCTGCATTGCATATTTAACTGTACCAGCACCTTAATTGTCAATTGTTTTTTTTTTTCTAATTTATTCCCATTATAGCAACCACATGCCTGATATCACCACATATAATACGTTGTTATGGAGTGCGAAAGCTCTGCAGAACTCTTAAAATAGTGAAAGTGAAAACTCCATCGGATTACTTTATCTCAGATGATTTAGTGATTTTGAGTTCCTTTAGTAAGCATGCTGTCTTTGCTTAGTGGATTTTGGTTGTTCTGTTGTCTGTCTGCAAATATAAGGTATGCGAGTGTGTGTATCTTGTATCAATATCTGAATGGGTGCTGTTGGGCATATATTATATTACATCAGCAAAACTGATTGGTGCACCTTTCTAATTGGAAAAATGATTGCTACATCATTTGTATGGCCCTGTATTGCAAAATCCATATGGCTCCCACATGGCTGACAATTTTATCCATAATGTGAGTCCTTGTTGGCACTCTGTGGTAAAGCTTTGCTGTATGGAAATGGGCATGGTTATTGAGCCTAAATGCCACATGGATTATGAATGAAAAACAGGAAACCACTTATAAATTAATTATTTCTTGTCTTTGGCTGGAAGATACCAATAGCATGACTTAAAGACAAGACTAAACTGTCTTCACATTTTCATCATTCTGTGTTGTTTCTTATTTGTCCACTAGCTTGACCTTACAGTGAGCTTCAAGCTTACCTCATCATTTTTTCCTTGTTTTGTTCAATTTCATCTTTTGTTTTGACATTGTAAATAATGCATCAAAATGCAGGTTGCACAAAAGCTTTATGAAGGGGTTCAGTTATCAGATGGGAAGGCAACTGGGTTGATAACTTACCTCAGGACAGATGGACTACATGTGGGTATCAATTTTGCTGTTTTTTAATTCCCTGGAATGCCCAATCAGATGATGTTTGTCTTGTGTTCTGCAATGAACTGATGGTGACTGGGTCATGGCTCCATGTTTAATGTTTCTGTTGCATTTAGTCTTTCCTTTTGCTGAATTGCTTTTTTTCCCTTCCTAGATTTCGGATGAAGCTGTTGGAAACATACGTTCCTTGATCATTGAAAGGTGACTTGTATGGGATTTCTTCACTGCATTTATTGGATTTTTAATATTAGGGATGCCTTATATGTTTGTCTCATATTCCTTCTTTCCTCTTCGTGACATCGCTCACTGTAGAATCTTCATTTTCAAGGATAAAACATCTTTTATTGCTATATTACTTGCAAGTTGCTTTAGCTCAGCTTATTATCTTTTGATTGCCCCAACTTAGATGTTGCTGAAACTTTGTAAAAGGTTTGAACTGGTCTCTTCATCATTTGGTAATTTTTAAATCCTGGTTGCTAAGGTCCATATTTCACTTCTCTCTTAGCAATCAAGGCATGTGCTAGTTTTAGATGTCCTTTGTAAGAATGTGAGAAGAAAGATAACATATATCAGTGCTCTTTGTCTTTGGGAAGATAGGAAAAGAATAGTGTTGGATGGAGCAAAGCTTTCTTTACTTTCCACTAGAGGGACTCTTTCATGTAGTTTCTTGGTTTTCCAAATTTTATATTATTTCTCTTGCCATTGTTGTTACCTTTTCTTGCATGGCCAGAATGAGGAGGTTGGAGGGGGTGGTCAATTAGGTGCTTCTCTTGCTTGCAAATCTTTATTAGTTGCTTTGGTGCATCTAAATCTTTATTCCGTACACTCAATTTGATAAAAATCATCTAGATTTTGTGCTTTTCTCTTTTTCATTGATCTATCATTGATTTGCGTCTGTTCCATGTTTTCTTGAATGCAACTTCTAATGCTGTCATTTTTTTTGTTGCACCAAAAAAACAAACAAAAGATATGGCCAAGATTTCGCATCGAAGGGTCCACGCAAGTATTTTAGGAAGGTGAAGAATGCTCAAGAGGCCCATGAAGCAATCAGACCCACCAATATTCATATTTTACCATGTAAATCAAAAAAATTTCAATCCGCATGATGTATTCATGATTTTATTTTTATTTTTTGAATTTGTGATGTAAATACACCCCTTTTCTCCAATCTTTTCATACAGCTAAATAATCTTTAGAATATTTCTTGTTGACATCTAGCAATGCTTGTTGGAGTACTTGATGAAGATTCCTTGAAGCTATACACGCTAATCTGGTCTCGGACAGTTGCATGCCAGATGGAACCTGTTACTATTGAGCAGGTGAGCACGTAAATTGTTATGATAGATTACCTTGTTTGTCCACTATACACTTGACATTAATTGTCTCCGCTTGACACTTCTTCAATCTAACTAGGTGCAAGTTGACATTGGGAATGCTGGAAAGTCCATTGTTTTTAGATCTTCATGCTCAAGAGTTGAGTTTCCTGGATATCAGGCAGTTTATGAGGTATAAAACTATTCCACTTAGAATGTCCATCAATACTGTGTAAATGGTTTCATTTGTTTTTCTCCCTTAATGTTGAATGGCATGTGATTATAATGGGAATTGGTTTGATTTGACAACTCGTTGCATGATTATGTGTGTTCTAGGATGTTGAGGCTGGAGCTGTAAGATATAAAGAAAGTGATGCACTCAATCGTCAAGAGGCTTTTGGAATTCTTGATTCACTTAAGGTAGTGGTTGTCATGTAGGCTATTTGTTACTTGCATTCAAGAAAATAGATATCAAACTTTGAATCCTAGCTCTTGACCGATATTTCCCTGATATGACAATTCTTGTCATGATATGAATATTTCCCAGATTCTTTGAAATGGAAAAGTAACATTCCATCATCATGCCTATTTCTATCATGTTTTCAAAATTTTGTAAACAATCACTTAATAGCATCTCTCTAGTTATTCTGTGGAGTGTGCTTTCTCTAACTCAAATGTTTGTAGACAGGAGATTCATTGTATCTTGGTGAAGCAGATATGAAACAGCACTTTACTGAGCCTCCACCACGCTACTCTGAGGGATCACTGGTACATTTCTAATTATACTAAATGCATTATTAGACAAATTTATTCAGGCATTTGGTTCCCCTTAACTCCGCTTTCTTGCTGCTCAAACTCATGACCTGCTTTTCCAGTTCAAGAAGCCTGCTTTTCTACGTTAAATTCATTTTTTCCACGGACAAGTGTTTGAAATCTGTGCTATTCCTAAATCTAATAGAAAAGTTTTGCTCTTAGTTTTTTTTATCAGATCTCTTTCTGCTTTTGAGGAATTCCCTTCCTCTGTAAACCCACTGTGCCTCTCTAATAAAATTTATACAATATTTCTAAATGTCATTGGTGTTGTCTAATTAAAGCAGCATGGAGAGAAGCTAGAAATGATGTATCTGATCAAATGCATAGTTCCGTAAGAATGTTACCATGACACTTACTTAGGCAAATAATGTCATAGTTTTCTCTAGAGAAATATGCATATCTGAACACAGAGAATCACAATTTTGTTACGAGGTAAAGCCAAGGTATATGGTAAAGGGGAGTTTGTAGTGCTTTATGCATATTAATTTTTAGATAAGTTGAATAGTGTAAGTGATACAATATCTTTTTTCCACTGCATGCACAGGAAGGAGGGCCCATTTAACTTCTCACAAGGTTTTCCAACTCTTAGAAACTTTTCATATCCTCATGTTTTCCTTCTTGTAACAGGTTAAGAAGCTCGAGGAACTTGGCATAGGAAGACCTTCAACATATGCAAGCACACTGAAAGTCTTAAAGGTAATTGATTTGTTTAGGAGTTTTTGCCTGTTCATTTTCTGTTGTAATAAGGAATGTCCAAATGTGATGATGGCTGTAGTAATAAGTAATGATATAGTGTCAGTTGCTCACAAAAAGCTTAGTTTACATAACCAAACTGAATGGAGAGCAAAATCCATGTAGCCGAACCCTCTCTAGTTTGGATGGATGATTAGTTCAGTTAATTACAATTGAGCATCAAGTGGATTTCTTACGGGCAGCAGATTGTGAAGGATATTTAGGTTTTATTTTTTCCCTTTAAGAGAAGGCAGATTTAGGATCTCAAAAAAACGTGAAACCAGAGGGCTAATGTCTGAGATTGAGGCTTTTTTGTGGTAGATAAGGCTTATTTTAATGGGAAAGGGCAAGGATTTTCAAAGTAGGTTTGTTATTTGTTAATAATGGCTAAACAAGGACCCATTTTGAGCCACACGAACCAACAATCTTCGAGTTGGCTTAAAAATTTAAATCAAAGAACATAAGGAAAGTATAATCCTACTTTGTAAACTTGCAATGCTGATATCTTTGGGCATTGCATCTGTCACAAAATCTTGTTCTGCTCTGTTTTTTAGTATTCTGTTTTATGCAGTTGTCTGTTAACGTCTGATTTATACATGATGCCAGGATAGGAACTATGTGACTGTAAAAAACCGTGTACTGCATCCAGAATTTCGTGGTCGCATGGTATGCTCCAACCTCTTTCTGAATTACCTTGGATTTAGCATTCTTTTAATTACCTTATTGTCTGATAATGTTTTCGTTATGTTAATTTATTTATTTTGAAAGAAGGAATCTACAATGGATCCAAAACGATGAATTAAGCTACAAAAGATGGCAAATAGGTGGATGAACTTTTTTAGCTTAATTTCCTAATTCTTTTGTCAAAGAGAGTCCTGCTAAGATTGATTTGGATTTCAATTCACACACCTCAGTAATTACCGCTCAGCTATCAAAAATTCACAGCTCAAACAATCAGAGAGACATGAACGAACCCCGGCATTTTAAGCAACCCTCCTAATAAATAAATAAATAAATAAATAAAATGTAGCGCAAGTAGCAAAAGTTATAGTTTCCACTATTCATAAAAAATAATGCAAGTGTATCCCCTATTCATGATTGTTCATTGAGGTTCCTTTCTTGTCCTGCATGAAATCTATGCCCGCACTGTGTACTGTGCTATGAGATGAGCTGGTATTTAAGAAAGTTTCTCTTAGTATCCATTTGTTTTGGGCTTTTCAGGTGTCAGCATTTCTCTCTCACCATTTTACTGAGGTCACGGACTACAGCTTTACTGCTGATATGGAGACTGAGGTGATTTAATTAATTTGCATTCAAATCTCTGTACTTTTTCAGATGCTAGTCCTGTTTAAAAATGATATTACGTTTTTCTTGAAAAGTATAATCCATTTGCTTCTACTATTTGTAATCATGATTTATTAATTATCTCTCTTCTTATTCTGTTTTCACCAATTTCAATGGCAGCACTCCATTTCTTACTTATTTCAACCTGTATGGCAGTTATTAATTTCTTTTTTGTCTGTCTTACCTGCAGCTTGACAATGTTTCTGCTGGCTTAACTGATTGGAAAGGCCTTCTAAAAGATTACTGGACACGATTTCAGATGTATTGTAGCCGTACTGAAAGTGTCCATATTCACCAGGTACAGTTATGTCCTTGTTAAAGGTTCCAAATGCATTGCCCCTGAGACTTTAATTTTTTTTTCTTCATATTACTAGTGTGAATTTCAATAATTATTCTCACTTTTATAATTTGTTTCCAGGTTGAGAAGATGTTGGAGAGAACATATGACCGCTTTTTGTTTGGTTCACTCCCTGATAAAAGCAGAACATGCCCAAGGTAGTATATGCTGCTATTTTATTTGTTAATGGGTGATGAAATGGGTTTTATTTAATCCTAACTTTGTATTCTGTGAAATGCCTCATTTTGATAATCATCATTCTGACAAGTGATCTGACTCCAATCTTTCTTTGGATTTGTTTCAGTTGTATGGAGGGCACTTTGATATTCAAAGTAAGTAGGTTTGGTGCAGGCTATTTTATTGGATGTGATCAACACCCAAACTGCAAGTGAGTATGGTCTGCCTTTTGTGTACCCTCACATTCACATATTTATAGAATGAGTTCTTCAGTTTAATTTATTAATTAAATTTCCTTTTTCTGTTATATGCTGAAGTAAATAAGTGGCAAAAGATATAGAAGCTCGCTACAAGGCATATCTGTCTAGTTTTTTTTCTGGTCACTAATTTCTGATATTTAAATACTTGATGATAACCTAGTATTTCTTTTTGTTCTTTCGGTTTGTTAAAAGGTTCTCTTAATCATGACAGTAGATTTACTTTTCTGAGAACACCACATCTTTCCTGTTTTTGGTAGTAAATAGTTGAGTTTTTCTGATCAATGTGACAGGTACATAGCAAAGACGTTATATGGTGATGATGAGAAAGAAGAAACTCCTCAAAGTTCTAGTGTTGATGAACCAAAACTGCTTGGTGTTCATCCGACTTCCAATGAAAAGGTTTTCCTTAAAAAACTAGCTCTTTGCATCAGAGTACTGCTTCCACTAACCAGTGCAATTGGTATGCCTTGATTTTGTTTGTTATTTCATTTAAGTTGACAAGAAATGTCCCCTTATATGTTTTTGTAGGTTCTTTTGAAGAATGGTCCTTATGGATACTATGTACAGCTTGGAGAAGACAGGAAGGGTTATGCTCCTAAAAGATCTTCTGTTTCTCATGTATGTATAGATTTACTTGCGTGATACATGCAATTGTTTTGGAACTCATTTTGCTTTCTGATTCCATTTATGATGATGCATTGTTACGTATACATTGTACATTTCTTGGCTTGTTTTCCTTGTGGCAAATCTAGACGTGTCAGCTGCCATGCTCATTATTGGCATGTTTTATTCTTTGAGATTTTGCACTCCCGCCTTTGTTTTTTTCTTTGTCCTGCTAGTATCTCTTTGGATGGATACAATGTGTTCTTGGAAGTGCACTTGGTGCATTGCTGTCAATTGCAATTTGCAAACAATTATTAAATGGACTAAATTTTTTTCTACTTAGATAAAGGATGTGGGTGCTATTACTCATGAAGTTGCTCTCAACTTGTTACGCTACCCTCTGACATTGGTATGCTCATAAACGTCTCTACAAATTTATCTTT
This sequence comes from Populus ilicifolia, assembly GCA_015708895.1. Classification (NCBI taxonomy): domain Eukaryota; kingdom Viridiplantae; phylum Streptophyta; class Magnoliopsida; order Malpighiales; family Salicaceae; genus Populus; species Populus ilicifolia. Next base: position 82,344 of record SRLM01001311.1, on the reverse strand, counting down.
TCTTTGCCTATAGCTATTGTTGCACTCAATTATGTTTCTTTTTGCTAGGGTGACCATCCAAAGGATGGGTATCCTGTGATGATAAAACTCGGAAAGGGGGGATACACTGTTAAACATCGGCGTACAATGGCCTCTGTTCCCAAGGTATGTCTTGTTTGGCCTTTCTTTGTGTTGAATTGAGCAGTGATGCGGAGATGTTTCTACAATCTAGCCTTATTAAACTATTTATTTTTTTCGACAATCATTCTTTATCAGTGTTGTCTAACATTATTACTAGTTCATTATGTATTAGATGCAACTTATCATTTTTGTGAGTCGTTACAGTTTCATGTTACTTCACTGCTTATGTTCACAGTGAAGAGGGGGATTGTTGGTGTTATTTGGAAGGGAGGCTATAAAACAGTAGTTTTATGCATGAAGTGAATGATGAACATCAAACACAATCGATTGTTAACCCAAGACCCTCTCTGTTATCGCACTACATAGTATATCTTTACAAATCTCCCCTTGATGAATCTGTGAAGCAACTAATAATTCTAGTATCTTCATATATTTAATCATGTTTGGGGTGTGATTTGAAACATATGCAGAACTTGAAGCCGGAGAAGATAACAATGGAGAAAGCATTGGAGCTTCTATCAGGTAAAAATGTAAGTCATTCTGGCAGACCGAAGAGCAAGCCGAAAGTAGAAGAAGCTGTTGAGGCCATGTAGAGTGGAGCGGGTAAATAGTAAAAATACATTGAATCATTTTTGGTTCATACATTGACATGATCAATCAATCTGCTGAAGAACACCAACTTAAAAGAGTTACATCAGAAGAAAGAATTGGTCTGCTGAGAATGGTTTTAGCTCCTGTACGAGCATGGAGAGACTTTAAAAAAAAAAAAATTGTATAATGGTGTAAGAATAAACAATTTTGTTGTCAGGTAACAATTGAATTTCTTGTAAGGTTTTTGTAAAGACAGTCTGTTAAGGTTGCCCATTTCTCAGAGACTGGCCATTACCCTCTTTTTGCCTTGTCGAGATGAGCATAACAAACGCCATAAAAAGCTTTATCCCCGTTTGGCATTGCCTTCCATACAGGGATGGATAAATTTTAATTTTTTTTATTAATTTTTATGTTTTAGAATTGATTTATATGTTGTTAAATAAAAAATTATTATTTTAAGTAAAAAATATTTTAAAAAGTAATTAGGTTGGGATGCCTTGTATTTATAAGTTGGTCATGTAGAGGTTTTTTTATTTGTTATTGTTTTTCAAAGTATTTTTTATTTAAAAATATATTAAAATAATTTTATTTATTTTTTAAATTTTATTTTTATATTATTATGATATGAAATATTAAAAAATAATTTGAAGTAAAGAAAAAATAAAAAGAATTAATTTTTAAAACCCAAAAATAAACATGCTTTTGCTATTAAATATTCACAATGATATGTGTGTGTGTATATATATTCCTGTAATGAGGTCCAACTGACCATCAAATTATTATACGAAAGTAAAAGGAAAACAAAAAAAAAATTACTTGAAAGGAAAGCATAAAATATTTGGTATGCCATGGCATGATGATGTGTTGAAATAAGATTTGTAGACTAGAAGGAATGTTGCATGCCAATACAATGTTGGTAATCTCCGAAATTTGATCTTATTACATAAATAATATCATTTAAAAATTAATTCAAAAAAAAAAACTTATTGTAGCGATAAGTATGTAGTAGTGAGATTAATTAATAAATAAATAAACAAATTATTACCGGTTGTTATTTTATCGCAGCTGAAGCTGAAAGCGTTCAGGGACATAGCCCGAGTAATCAAGACCCAAACGACAAAAAAAGGTTAGAGAGAGAGAGTTGTTGGCGATCAATCGTCATCGTGGTGGTGGTGAGAGAGCATTAACAAGCATTGCTTCAACAAAATAATAGCAACATCATCACATGTATCATCAGCATCACCATCCCGCCCTCGTCGCCGCTGCCATGTCTCAGGTCTCTCTCTCCCTCTCTCTTTTTCTTAAATTTTCAATCTTTATTTGTTCTGAGGCTTCTTTTCCGCTTCAATCACCGTTTTTGTTTTTAATCAATTCATTAATTATACAACTGAAATAAAATTTTATTGTATGGATTCCTATTTTCCCATATAATAAATATATTTTATTGTATTGCAGATGGAGCCCATCCCTGGTGGGAATCTGCCTCCTGGTTTTGATTCTTCTTCTTGTCGCAGCGTGTAAAGCCCCTTCCTTTTCTCTTATTTTCTTTTTAACCTAATCTCCCTTCCCTTCCTACAGCTAAAGCTTTTATCTTTTTATTTATTTATGGTGAAAATCATACAAAGATATTTGCATGCTCTTATTTTGCCTCTCTAATTTCTAGCACTAATTATGTCTCTTTCCTTCCCATAGTTATGTTGGAAATATTCATGTCAACGTCACTGACAAACTTCTTGCTGAAGTTTTCGCCACTGCCGGCCCTCTTGCTGGATGCAAACTCATCAGGAAGGATAAGGTCCCTTTCTTTCTTTCTTTCATGACTGCTCTGCGCAACTCAACTCCTCTTTGCCTTTTAACCTTTGATTCTCCGACATTTTTCTTCGAGTTCTTAACTTGAGGATGATTTTAGTGTTCTGCATTGCCTAATAGTATTTAAGCTAGGAAAAACGAAACTTTAGCATGAGTCTGAGGATGACTGTTCACTTGTGTTTCTAGATGTGGTATTTCTTTAGGATGATTTTGTGTTGGTCTTATCTGTTTTCTTTGTCTTGTATTCTTTTCCATAATGCTACCTGCACATGTTTGATGGTTTGCGCTAATTGCAGTCATCATACGGTTTTGTGGACTACCATGACCGATCATCTGCAGCACTTGCAATAATGATATTGCATGGACGCCAACTGTAAGCTATCATATCTCCATAATTATACTTGGTCGTTTTTGTACCTGTAGCCTAATTGATTCATTTACTGGACAATCTAAAACAAATGTGAGAAAATCTTTGTAAATAGTATACTTTGTGCCACTGATCCTACTAATTTCAAGCATTCTCTTCTGGACTAAGCCTCCACGTCAGAATTGGTAGAATTAGTAATTTGATTGCATGTCTTGTATTGAGTAATTAAGGTTGGAAAATAGGCTATACAACTCTATTTAATTTTTACTCAGTTGTAAGTGCTACCTTGTTTTCTTTGTAAACTCATTTTTCATTTTTGGATGTCATTGATTTTATGCTTTTATACTTTATTAATATACTTTCCAGTTACGGGGAGGCGCTTAAAGTGAATTGGGCATATGCCAGTGGCCAAAGAGAGGACACATCAGGTTACTTTCAGTTTCATTTTTTCAGCTGTTTTTAAATGGCCCTTGCTTGTTCATGGTTTTTGATGGGTTATCCTTTCATCTTGTCAGGGCATTTCCACATATTTGTTGGTGATTTGAGTCCAGAGGTTACTGATGCAACTTTATATGCGTGCTTCTCAGTCTTTCCTAGTTGCTCGTAAGTACCTTGCTATCTGTTTCTTGTTATCCTGTATTTGTAATGGGTTGGGTCAAGTGCAAACAAAGTATTTTTTAATTTGACATTTTGCACTTTTTTTTGTATTATTCTTTAAGCAATACCTTCAAATGTGTTAATACTATTAGACAATTAGGCAAAGGTAATGATGCTCTTTTGCTATTTGTGACACTTTTATGCATGCCCCATTATCCCTGTCCATTTAAAAAGTTGTTAAATGCAGTGCCGGGGACGTATTTTGTGATCCTAAAACACTTAAGGACACTGTTGAGGAACAAAGCACAAATCACTCATGTGGGAAAGGAAGCTGTCATTGAAATGTAAATGGCTAAATCACACTGTGCTCTTGTGATTTTGTCTAAAACTCCAAAAGTATTTGTAACAACAAATGGTTCTCTATGGTTGATGTTAACAATCTTGGGTGGCATGTTAAAGCAGACTGCTACCATCTTTCTTATGTTACTCATGTCTTATGATCCTCTTTGGCTGTGTAAGAACACCAGGCTGTTGTTTTTGTACCAAAAACCTTATGTTTGTTTTCATAACATGTGTCATTTGCAGTGATGCAAGGGTCATGTGGGATCACAAAACTGGACGCTCAAAAGGATATGGCTTTGTTTCATTCCGTAATCAGCAGGTACTGTTTTCCAGTTATCAGTAGCTGCTGAATCAAACTTGTTATTCAATTCAACAAAAGCCCAAGATAGTGAACTGAAAAGAACTAGTTTTGCACCTATCCCTTTATTGCCATCTATTTCTGATGTGATTCCAAAATGAGGTTTCAGGGTTGTGGATCTATTGCTTAATTCCTTTTATACTTCATGAACTTGTTGTTACACAATGTATTAACATGTTTAGGAATTGAAGATTTTATGGTTAACAATGTTTTGCTTGGACATTGAGATATTGAGAACCTCTTCTAGAATGTTTGTACTTTTCTAGTTTATTTGGAGATATAAAGATTCATAGTGAAATTCTTTGATTTTATTTTTCTTTTTATTTTTTGATAAATCCATTTGCAATGTTTTTCTTATTAAATACTGATTGGGTTTCCAAGAACAAATTGAAGATTGACTTAGACATCCGGTGGCATGGATACTCTTATCTTGTGATTTTGCCATTTGGATGTTAACTGAAATTTCTTAAGAATTTGCTTCAGCCATAAACTAATTTACTGTAATTCTGATCTGCAGGAGGCACAAAGTGCCATTAATGACTTAACTGGTCAGGCATATAACTTTCATCCTTGGTTGCTTGGTTTTGCTATTCTGAGTCATCTGGGAACAATTAGCACAGAATTTTGATGAGTCTCATTCTGAACTATAGGTAAATGGCTTGGAAACAGGCAGATAAGATGCAATTGGGCAACTAAAGGTGTTGGTTCCAATGAAGATAAGCAAAACAGTGATAACCAAAATGCAGTTGTACTTACTAATGGATCTTCAGGTACCATTTTCTTGTAATTCAGCCCAGATTATGTAAAATAACATTTCTTTGCTTAATCTAGAAGGTCTTTGAGCCTTAGGTAGTACCTAGATTGGTTTGGTTCTCTGTCTCCTTCGGTCGGGTTTAGTTCTCTGTCTCCTTCGGTCCTTTCTGTATCAAGTATGAAAGGGATTCAATCTGATGCCACTTGAGATAATGGCAAATGACTTTAATAATTAAGAACTGTATTATCTCTGTATTTCATATCAGCACCCATGGTTCATAGGTATTTGCTACTTAACAAGCATGCATAGATAGGTGACTAGCTCATTTCAAGTTCCTTAAGTGTTTTGCCAGTCCCTGCTTTCATGAAGTGGACTGAAGTGTTCTCTCTTTTTCTCTCTTTTTTTTTTTCAATTATTGCATTCATTTTGGCTTGTCATAATTTCTCATTGATCATCTTTTTGGCATAATTTTCTTCAGCTACAATCAGTATTGAATTCAATTTTTCCACTCAAGAGTTGTGAATTTGAGTTGAGCTATTTCCTTAGTATCGAGTTATTAAAATAGATATCTTTTGTAAATGTGTGCTTGGAGAGTTGAATGCTGACAGAGTTTTGCTTTTTGTATCTTGGTAAGCAGGAAGTCAGGAAAACACTAATGAGGAGGCTCCTGAAAACAATCCTGCATATACTACTGTCTATGTCGGCAATCTTTCTCATGTGGTAACTGGAGGATGAATAAAGGAATATATTTATTGTACTGCTTTCTACATGTTTAGGCTGAACCCTTTCCTGTTATCTTGGAAGAGGAAACTTTGATCTTCAATGTCACATTTCTTAAGCTAACAGAAACTTTTTATGGTGCTATAGGGACTATTATATCATTGTCAAGACATTCTCAAATTATAAAAAGTGTTTTAGGAAGTTCTGGTTTGAGAATTATTGGTTTCCTTTGGAATTTTCTTTAATATCTCTCTGTCTCTGTCTCTCCTTTTCTTTTTCGTTGAAGTCCTGAATGGAAGTGAGTTAGATGTTGGCTCCTTGGCTTTGTACTTTCTGTTTGACAATTTGGTCTGTTCGATCAGGTTACTCAAGCCGAGCTGCATAGTAATTTTCACGCCCTTGGGGCTGGAGTAATTGAGGAGGTGCGTGTCCAGAGAGATAAAGGTTTTGGATTTGTTAGATACAACACTCATGAAGAAGCAGCCTTCGCCATTCAAATGGGCAATGGAAAGATAGTTTGTGGAAAGCCCATGAAGGTCAGACATGATATTAATCGACGGGTTTTCTTTTTCTTTTGCCTACTAGTTCCTATCATGTCAACATTGGTGCTGTGTTGTGCAGTGCTCATGGGGTAGCAAGCCAACCCCTCCTGGAACAGCTTCAAATCCATTGCCACCTCCTGCTCAACCATATCAGATCGCTCCATCAACTGGTATAAACCAAGGCTACTCTGCAGCTGATTTGTTGGCCTATCAGCGCCAACTTGCCTTAAGCCAGGCAGCTGCATCTGGCCTTTCAGGCCAAGCTCTTGTACAGCTGACCGGACAACATGGCCTATCTGCAGCTTCAATGGGCTTGAGCTCCAGTGGGTCCCAAGCTCTGTATGATGGATATCCTAACAGTTTGGCAGCAGCTCAGCAGCTCATGTATTACCGTTAATTCTAGGGCTATTTTTGGATGATTTTCTTTTGTGAGTATCTTTTCTTCTTTGAGTCATGGAGTTCTCTAAACTGAGTCTTTAATTACCTTTATCTGTGCTATATCGTGTAACATGTAATTTAAGATGGGCATTTTTAAAACGATGCCCATCTCTTGGATTGAGTTTATTTTACTCGGATCAATCGTTCGGCAAACCTTGTCAAGAGTTGTGATCTTTGCCTTGAACTCATGTTGTGGGTGACCTCTCCCTTTTTGGCTGTTAGAGTAGTAAGGCCCTTTTATGTATCTCACAAGGAATGAATAAATCTGACTGAGAAGACACGTTAAAGCAAGGCCCTTTTGTTTATGTATCTCACAAGGAATGAATAAAAGAGTAGTGAATGCGTGCATGAATGTACTTTCCTCTCTAGAAAGAAACTGAGATGTTGTGAAAGTGCTGCAAAACACTCATGTGTCGGAGTGGAGAGTAGAAGTGGAAAAGGGGTTTTAAAAAATATTAATGTTTTTTAAATGATTGGGATTTTTTAGATGCTTTAACGTCTATTATAAATATATACCATATAATTTTATTTGATATAATAAAAAATAAAAGTTTTTCGCTCACGTGTTACCCAACTATGATAAATTTTATGTCCTTTTACTTTCTCTTCTTTTATAATATTTATTATTTATTACCAAATTTATTAAATTTATGTTTTTTAATTATAATATTCATTGCAGATGTTTTTCACAACAAAAATAACGTGAAGTGAAGATTCTAAATGCCAACTTGTTATTACCAAATGATTCATCTAAGTCGCTTTAATAAAAACCATTTCTTTTTTGCTTGTGTATGGTTTTTTTAAAAATAATTTTTTTGTTTAAAAATATATTAAAATAATATTTTTAATTTTTAATTTTGACATTAACATATCAAATTTGTAAAAAAATAAATAAATAAATTTAATGTTTTTTCCTATCAAATTCACTTTCAAAAAACAGTTTCACATCCACTCCAGACAGCAAATGCTTGATTTTCATGGAATAAAAAGTCAAAACAGTTTTTAGCTTCAAGTGGAAGCTTGGATATTGATTGGCAAAAATAAATCAAGTCCAAGCCCACCTAATAAATAACTCAAAAGTGATCCTAAAAAAGGTCCAAATGACTAACTGCCAAGCAACTAAAGGAATGTCCCGGCAGAAATTAGAGCAGCCGATGTGGTCATGGAGAAGGAGCTGAGGAGCAATGGACCTCGTAATCATGTTCTACTGAAAGTAGATTACATTACATCAAATCAGATCTTTTTGTGATATGTCATTGTGTTCGTACCAATGAGGGGTACCTTTACAGCAAATCGAATTACAGGAATACTGCAAAAAGATTGCAATGACAGTCTACAAACTTAAATAAGCTCTTCGCTTGCCACTTCTTCCTCGGCAATTGGAAGAGTTTGGACCACTAACTTATGGCATTTGAAACATAAGAAAAAAAAAATAGTTACGACCTCTTCTTGGTTTATATTATCTACACAGTATCAAAAATAGTTACTCCCATGTTTTTAATTTCCTCTATTGTTAAGAGTCCTTGCTTTTTGGTTACATTTCATGCAAGGGAAGGAGGGCTTCTTGAGCTTACTTCGGATCTTGGAGAAGGATGGTCATTCTGCAAAGAACAATAATCGTTAGTTAATGTTAATTTTTCTCTTAATCTAGTGGCTTAATTTCATGCAGAATTAATTCCAGTGAACTTACTAGTTGCATTGAAACTTGGCTAAACTTTGGAGAGCGTGCAACTGGGCTAGTTGATGACAATGAGTAGTGCATAGTTTCTTCAGCAAATGCTCTCATTCTCTTAAGTTCTGGCAGGACAACCTTGCCTAGATCAGGCCTGTCTTTCCGCCTTAACTCTGCACACTTGAGTGCTAGCTTAGCAAACAATGTTGCCTCTTCAATTGGCCAATCAGGCACTGCTGGATCCAGCATCTGAGCAAAAGTGCCCTTTTCAAGTGCCCTGTCAACATGGTGAGTCAGTCCCATTGCCGGCTTCGCTGTTAATACTTGTAGAAACATGATCCCTAGAGAGTATATATCTGACTTTATCCCTAGCATGCCTGTTTGCTGATACTCAGGATCTATATAGCAGAAAGTGCCAGCTGTGGATGTCATGCGGTATTGAGTCACATTGTCAGCAACTGATGGTGGGACTAGCCTGGCCAACCCTACATCACTGATCTTGCTCACAAAGTTGCGGTCAAGCAAGATGTTGGCAGGTTTTAGATCTCGGTGTACGAGTGGCTCGGGTTTAGTTTGGTGGAGGAACAGCAAGCCGGTGCCAATTTCAGCTGCAATTCGAAACCTTAGCTGCCATGACAAAGGTGGAGTGTTTCCTCTGCAAAAGAGACGGTCTTCTAAGCTTCCGTTGGCCATAAACTCATAAACTAAGCATCCATACTCAGGGCAGGCTCCCAGGAGGAGAACCATGTTAGGGTGTCTTATGCAGCACAATACCTCAACCTGCAACCAGTTCTCACCAGGTTAAGCAAAAATCTAAAACTTTTGTGCCTCTGAAGTTGAAGATAATTTTCGAAGGTATAGTTTCAGAAGGACTTCTGTTGATTTGTTCTAAACCACGAATGGGTTAAGATATTCAACGGGTCATTCCTAAGCTGTTAAATGAATTTATATTTTATTTTTTTTTGAGAAATTTCTTTCTGAAAAGTGAATGTACTCATTTTTCCTTCAAGAAAAAGGTTCAGAATAAGAGCTTGAAAATTTTCAGATATTGAAGCATCTGTAGAGAATTTTCTTTGGGCCGCATACCTCTTGCTGAAACTGTGACCTTCCTTGAGCTGCGTCTGGACGTAAAACCTTAATTGCTACGGGTGTGTGGTCCAGATAACACTTGTATACTGGACCATAACCCCCTTCTCCAATCTTAAGAACCTGAGAAAAGTAATCTGTTGCCGCTTCAATTTCCTCGATTGAGTATCTCCTGTATCTGACATCTGAATTTGCTAGAGCATCTAGGGCCTTTCTCTTCTCTTCTGCTTCTTTGCATGCTTTCATTTCCGCATTAATCCTTTTTTGTGATTCCAGCTCAGCGATTCTCTGAGCTGCTTCTGCAGCCTCAATTGCTGCTTTGGACTTGGCTTTTTCCTTCTCTGCAATTGCCAATGCAGCTTCCTCAGCTAGCCGGGCTTCTTCCAATTTCTGCCCTTCTTCTATTTTCCAGCGCTGGAGCTCTCTTGTCTGCAAAGAAGTTTATCTCAGAACACTTGGTGAGGGTCTTAAGGCCGCATGACAAGAAGATGCAATTTCTTGTACCTTTTGCTTTGCAGTGAGTGCTTCTTTGCAGGCGGAACTGTACATTTCCATTGTTTGCTTGAGCTCCAGCTTCAGCCTTCTCATTTCCGCCTCCACATCATCCTGAGATTTTACAGCACCGCATGTTACTTTTTGCATTTCATCTATATATTGAATGTAATTGTTAGCTTTCACGAACAGTAATGTAGACAGTGGATTGCTTGTCATTTGAGAAAACTAGAAATTGTTGTCAGCTTTACAGGAAGGTGGGCAACATTTTTTCATCTGCCAGAATCAACTAGAACTTTTTACAGATTAGCTTGTTTCTAGGGTAACAAGTTTTAGATCTGTGTTTATTTAATATTACACTATTTGAGGATTCTGGTGTATAGACATAAGCTTATTCGTTTATAGAAAATGCAGATCCTACATTTCTGATTTTCAAATGCATGGCTAAATGCTCTTACCGCAGCTGATGGCATCTGGTCACTTTCATTTGAGAAGGTTGATAATTCAGGTGAAAAACCACCTTGATCCAGTGACCTCCTTCCATGATGCAATGACTCAAAGCTGTAGTTGCTGTCAATGTCAGAGAAGTTTGACAGCCGTGGAGGGGTGCGGTTTGTTTCTGTGTTGTCATAAAATGCTGGAAATATGCGGTCAATGCTTGGTCTGCCGGAGCTGACAAAGGATATATCAGTATCTGGAACCGAGAGTTCGCCATATGATTTTCCAGTTAAACCTCTCCTGGTGAATGGTGACCTGTTTTCAGTTGCAAAATCTCTCAAGTTAGTCCTTTAAGAGACTGATAGATTTTCTACTTTCTCATTTGGGTACTATAGAAGACACAAGGTCATCTATAGGAGTCCGGATGAATTGTTCTAAAACATTTCAGGCCTTTTCGTCACTAGCAAACTTGCTATGTCGTTAATATATGTTTCAGAGTTCCATTGTTCCTCTTACAAAGAAATGACAGTGAGCACTGAGCATCCCTTACCTGAAGGATTCTGTATCGCCAACTGATTTTCGAGGTAGCTCCAGTGGTGGCTTCTCAGCTACTGATTGAAAATACATCGGTAATTCAAGATGATCAGTGGGAGCTGACTTAGAGCATGGAAAATAAAGACAAAGGAAAAGAAGTAAAAAATAAAATCGCTGACCTCTTTTAACATGAGTACGGGGGTTATGTGCATCCATAGAAGCTGTTGTTGTGCTGTTTTGGTTGAGTTGGTTATGCAATGAAGAGTTAACTGGTGCAGAACGGGAGGCAGCCCGCATGGATTGAATCTTCCCTTTGGCTATAACATATACAGTGCAAAAATCTGGTCCCCCCTTTGACACGCTGCCTGCTACATCTGCTCCTTTGAATCTTCTAGGAAGAAATATTTTGGAAGTTCAGGAGTTTGGAATAAATTTATGCTCTCATAATATCATTAGTCTTTACACTCATCCAGACTGCTAATGCAAAGCTTGTTAGCCATGTTCACATGCCTACTATCACATTTCAACATGCTAATTTATAAATATAAAACAATTTATCATAGTGTTTGACGCTAGTCTATCTTGTCTTTCACAGCATTTGAGATGGATGCATTTGTAATTTATAGCAATATTTTCAGAAATCTAACTTCTACACACTCATCATCTATATCAGATATAAAAGTACTGGTACATAAATTTTCCTGCTAGTAATTTATCAAGAGAGGTATATACCTAAGAAAGCCTCCTTTTGCCGACGCACCAACAATCAAAGTCTCAATTGCAGTCTGGGTAACGTATTCAATTAATGCTTTTGCGACATCCGTGTCTTCCAGTACGACATCCTTGCAGTTAATCTGATGTCAAAGTTGAATACGGAAGTTTAAAGACTTAGGAATATGATGTAAAATGTGTGCTTTCTTAAAAGTCCTTCGTGAATCCAATTTATAAAGAATTTGAGAGCAACTATACATGTACTCTTGATAATAATGTGTGTAAATGTTTCTTGCAGGTTAGGCTTTTCAAGATTGAGTGTGCATTGTAAGAAAATGAAGGTTTCATCTTCCACACTCACATCTTTACGTGTACAGAAACAGCGGAAAGGAAGGAACAAATCCTTGGAATCGGGACTGGATGTGCCATTGGAATCAGAATTGTGGTTCAGCCCTGCAATAAAAATGATCAGGAACATGTTAAGAAACTTCTATGTGAGACTATTTTAAAAGAGATGTATTCATTGCAAAGCTATACTGCTTCTTGCACGGCTTCTTTCCGTCGGCATGAAAATCCATGATTTGATTTCATTTGTTACCAATTTTCCATCTTTTTTATGCATAACTTGTAAGGAAAATAGCATTTCGTGTTAATTAAAATGATGCTTTCAGAAAAATATGATGAAAGCAAGTTACAAAATGGAATCCATGACAACTTTCAATTCGCATCTGTAATCTGCACGGATAACAAGGTTGAATCCTTACTTGGGGAAGCAGAATATGAAGATAAAGATGATTTGAGATTGACATGGATGAGAATAACTGTCTGCCCTTTCACCAAAAGATTGTCAATAGTCCATTTGAGGGCGATTTGGCTGCCTTTATCCTTGTCTATTGCCACTGCAATTAATCCATTTCCTCCATTCCTTTTCTCCGGCATAGACCTTGGTGGCATCCACATATCTCTCTATAAACTAATTTCTATCCTTGCAATTAATAACAGGACTTTTGAAACGTTATACAGATTGATTTCTCTTCTACTGTCTTATCAGAAGCTGCTGAGAGCCTTTTAATCACCTTCAAGTTTCTCTTCAGGAAACTCAGGAATGCAGTGCGTAAATCAAAAATTTAATGCAAATGGGATGTTCTTGCTTTTCTTTTTTTTGATTATTTCTTCCTTTCTCCATAGGCAGAGAGAAAGGAAGGTAACCTAACCGCTTTGTGGTTCTGTAATATCCTTTTTCCCTCAAGTTTAGCGATCCTATCTGTGTCTTCCTAAATTAGGCTGGCTTTTGTTTTTTCACTTTTTTGTTTTCTTGCTCTTCTAACTAACTTGATCGATACAAGCCATCCTCAAAATTCTCTCCCCCCACATATTTCTCTCTGGTGTTTGACCACAGACATTCAGGTGCCATTGGATTTCAGGTTCTTTTATCCTAATTGGCATGCATAGGGTCAGAGATACGAGGCCTTTGATTCCTTAATCCACTAATCTTAAATTGTTGCACAAAATCAGTTTGTTACATTAAATAAATAGACAAGAAAAAAAAATTCTTGGAAAGTAAGGTAATTTATTCTTCATTCAAGTCTTTCAAGAATTACATTTAGGCTGTTATATTAATATCGCCAACTTTCATTAAACAGTCTGAGCATGCCTCTTCTACACATGCTGGATGAAGGTCATAATCACACACATCACAAGAGAATGCCCAGAACTTGCCTTGCCCATTGCAGTAGTCACATACATATGCTTTTGCCATGTCCAACTTCAGAGCATGTTGGTGCTTTATATCTTTTACTTGCCGAGGTAATGCATCTCCTTCCTCCTTCAAAGTTGCTTCGATCTCTGTAATCCTTGACTCTGTAAATGGGAAGGCCTTAGCACCATATAAGGAAATCATGGCTTTCCCATCTGTGCTAATGATCTTCCCATCTTGTCCAATAATGACCAAAGCTGGAATCCCTTTAATGTTAAAGATCCTGCAAAGGTCTTGCCGTGTCCTGTCCTCGTATGGAATAGCAAGCCATGGCATGTTACTTAGGTTGGTATTAAATTCTTTAAGGTCTCGGTCAGTGGAGACTAAGATAATTTCAAAGCATCCATCATTGGTGGTTACGATCTCTTTGTAATTTTGGATAAGTTGCGTGGTGAAGGCACGGCTTGGAGGGCACCAGTGTGCGCCAAAGTAAAGGCCTATTGTCTTGCCAACAAGTTCAGATACAAATATCTGCGGAAAGGTCAAAAAATGTCAAAGTTATGCCTGGCTTGCCATTTGTAAAATCAGGGATAAAATTAAATCACCTTTCTAGTATCTCCTGACAAAACATAGTTTCTTCCTTCATGTGCCAGAAGTTGCTGTAATTTTCCTCCCTGACGCTTTGCATCATCAATAGACCTCAGTACGTCAAATCTTTCCCTGGTGAAGGGAAATGCTTCAGCACCAAAGTCTTCAATCAATCCAATCATATCTTCTTCAACTGATATTCCATCTGAACCCAACGAGATACATGATGGAATGCGATTAACATGATAGATGTCACTCAAATGTCTATGCCAGTTTACTTCAAATGGGACAGCAAGCCATGGCATACACTTGAAGTGTTCCTTGAATCCATCCTCATCGCGATCGAAGGAGATGAAGACAATCTCTAGTTTTTTACCTGTACCTCTTAGGCTATTATAAATTTTCACAAGCTGGGGAACAAATGCTTTACATGGCCTGCACCAGTTTGCCGAGAAGAAGAGGCAAAGTACCTTACAATCACATGATGACAAGGGCACCTAAACTCAAATCAAAACGAGATTTTGAATTTTAGTTATTTCATTACAATGAAAAATTCCTTTTTAGCAGCTAAGTAAACTCTCATTTTGTTTTTCCACTTTCATCAACCTTTCAGTAATCAAACATAAAAATATAAAAGCTCTGCAGCATAAGAGAAGGAAAAGGGATTTTAGAGGGAAAAAAGTTTGCAGCACAGGAGAGCTTCTTAGGGAATACCTTTCCTTCACCAGATAAAAGATAATCTATCCCTTGAGATGATAAGATGGCCACGAAGTCACTACCCTCAACAAATTTAGCTTGACCATCAAGCCCTGCCATAATACTACAAGCAAAAGTTGGTAATCCTCTCTTCTTCTTTTATATGCTATCCTAGAGAGATGCTGATGAAGAAAGTGAAATGGCACCACAGAAGAGTGTCATTCACAACAGAATCCAGCAACTAAACACTATTTAAAAAAATATAGGAGCCTTCAAATTCCACAAGGGAATTTAGTACTTTGTGACCATTTTAAAATATTCCTATGCATGAACAAGGATTTTGAAATATTCTCATTCTTTAATGACCATGTTCATTAAATGAAGTTCTGTTATAGTATCCTGGGTACATGAAAGTATACTAAACAAGGAAGAGGGATGCACATGCAAGATGGCTATCAAGAAACAAGAACCACCAGCTTCACATATTCTCATTCTTTTTTCTTTTAAAGGACCCAAGATTTTGTACCAAGGGTGAATGATATGCATCAATCGAAGGACTAAAATTGCATTTGATGAGCTCAATATCACTTTTTAAAATGCCCCAAACCTTGATAAGAATCCTGGCAAGCATTTGTCCTAATGGGAAGTGCAGCAAGACCACTTGTCAAAATGGTGGTGCTGCAAAAAGAATCTATTAGTAAGTCTTCATCTGTATTCACATTTTACATCCATGCCACATGTAAAGGCAATTGCTTTGTTTATGGCCTAGAACAGGGCTAGCTTTTTTGCTCTCTTCTGCACTTAATTTTGCAGAAGACAGCTTAAGAGTAGATCATGTCAGTGATTGTAATGATGTTTTTTTTTAGAATTATGAGAAATCATGGTGAATTTTTTACTGGGTTCTATGTTTTTCCTCTGTCAAACATCACAGGAAGAGCAGCAACATGGGATGCATGAGGCAACAATTTGGCAAGTAAAGATTGGAAAAGGAGAGTATTTAACCACCAGTAGAGGCACAAATCAGGGTATTCATGTTAAGAATACGATATCAAGTGCCTCAACATGCCACTAGAAGCTTCTCAAAATTATTCCTTTAGGATCATTGCATCATTGGAATATAAAACACTCTTGATGCTGAAATCATGAGAATTAGACACGGATGGGATTTCTAAGATTCCCATAAGCGTAAAGCAGGACTGAAGTAGAAGAAACCAACTAAAACGTCTTATTTCTGATGCATATGGCCTACAAACCCCAAGTCTGATCATCTATTACACCATTTTTAACAATTTAAGCTTACCTTAAAAAATAAAGCACAGCGAGCAAAAGTACCTTGGTATTTCTGATGATATCCTTTGTTGGGAGTTCAAGAATTGAGAACGGAAGGGAGAGAGGGCTGATCAGATTCCACAACAAAACAAGCGGACAGGAGAAACGTGTGAGAGGATAAACCCAACCCAAGAGGGGATGAGAAGGAATAAGTAGGGCAAACAAGTGTAACCGTAGATAGAGATACAGGTCTCTGTCTATCAGACAGGTGTAGTGACAGGTGAGAGTTAAGCAAAGGACCTATTAACCTCACCAGGTATATTCCATGATTATGCAGGCATTAGATCCTATTTAAGCCTAAGATAATTATTTAAACAGTAATTATCTTGGGTTTTCCTCCCTGATTTTGTCAAAAGCGTAGAAAGATTTGCTTACACCGCCATGTTGGAGCAAGAGGACATAAAGAAGTTAAAGATAACTCGACCAGTGTCATTACATGGGCAAATATGAATTAGGGCAAAATAAAGAAGCAATTGCAACAAACTAGATCCTTTCATCTTAATGTAGTTACTCCAACCCTTGGGCCAATGCATACTTTGGAAAAATAACAGTAGTGAGCTAGTTCAATTCAACCATTGACAGAGAAAGAGAAATCATCATCATTCATTGCTTTAGAAGAATAGACTTCACAGAAATTACTGAAGTCATCATTGTGATTTGTTAGGTTCGGTGTAATTAATATACAATAATTATTAACTATTACACTAAACATATACACCCATATGAAATGTCAAAGATTAACGGTTACTATTATTAAAAAAAACTGGAGTTGGCAATCATTTTTATTAAAAAAAAGTTTTTATGAATGTCTATAAATAAAGATATATATTAAAGAGTAAAATAAGTAAAGAAAATTGTAAAAATATAAAAAGAACAGGAAGAAAAAGAAAGCTACAAGTACAGCAAAAAGAGCTAATAGTTAAGTATGAGAGGGTGTAATCCTTCTCCTCCTCCATATATATATTTGTATTCTTTCTTAATCTCTAAATATATTGACTTTTTCCGTGGATGTAGGTGATTTACCGAACCACATAGAATATTATATCAGTGTGCTTGACCTCCTATCATCATGGTCTCTCTCCTTCAATTCCTTAATTTTGGCTGTAGCCTCCTTCAAAGCCCACCTGTTCTCCATATTCCATTCACAGCAGCACATCCCAGTTTTCAACAGCTTTAGCATCTCTTTCTCACAATTCTTAGTCCTCCTTATATCCCTATCAAATACCTCTCCTGTCCACTCTTCTCTAACAACTGAGTTAACCCAAGTTGCCAAATCTGCATCACCACCCCTGCCTTGCTTTATATAATTTTCAGGGAACTTGCCTGTCAAGATTTCCAGAATTATTATAGCAAGACTCCACACATCAGTCTTCCTTGTAGTGCGGTCAGAGTGAGTGAATTCAGGTGACTTGTAGGCAGCCATAACTTGTTGAGCATGGTCTCTATTAACCAAAGGAACTAGAGCATAATCTGTCAAGAGGGGCTCGAATGTATCATCTAGAAGCACATTGGAGGATTTTAGGTGACCATGAGGCAGAGCTAATGTTGGGAACTCTTTGTCGAGATAGACCAACCCCCTGGCAACTCCTTTGACAATCTTCAGCCGTGTTGGCCAGTCAAGCCATGGTTTTCCCGGAGCACGCTTGGCTGAAAGATAAATCCATCAATGCAGCAAAATTAGTCGGATAAACATTAGCAATTTATTAGCACCCTTTTCTTTCGTTGTATGTAATTGTGATCATAAACCATGATCCATACCCCAAGGCAATCCCGTCTGTCCATCATAGTGAAAGACAAATGGTTCAGAATCCTTCCTCCACGTATGAGTGGATGATTGTCTAAAATAGTTTCCATTGGTTTATGTGAGTGTTAAAGAGAGAATACTTACCATGAAGACGAGAAGCCAAGCTGCCATTTTCAATCACGTCAGAAACCAAAAGCTTATCTTCTTTTCTGTAGTAGTATGCCACTAGAGGGAGCAAGTTAGGGTGTGACAATGTTCCCAACTTTCTCATGTGCTCATGAAATTCTTCATTCCCTACGTTACTCATATACCTAAACCTCTTCACAACCATAGAAGGTCCATCCGAAAGAACTGTCTTGTAAGATGAACCAAGAGTACCACTGCCCAAGACCTCAGCAGAGGCCTTAAGAAGGTCTTGCAAGTCAAATCTACCCCTATCATATCTTACAAAATGCAACTGCCCATTATCAACCGTTTTTCCATCACCAAACTGATCTGATGATTGAATTTCCTTTTTGCCAACGCCATTCATGACAATTTTATTTTTGGAATAGTTGAATTTGGGTGTTTTGGCTGTGCGGCAACAGATGTAGGAAAAGGCAACAATAGCAGATAATGCAACCACAATTATCATCATGGTCTTTTTCTTGGATGATTTGCATGCAGGCAGTGGCTTTCCACGTAATCCTTTATTCCCTGCATCATGCATATGAAAATGAATGCATTAAATATTGCAGCAGCCATAATATATATAGTATTCTCTGCAGAGAAATTCATTTTATGGTCCGTAATTTGACTTCTACGACCAGAATCAGATCAACATCATACCACTTACATAGAAAGATGATTCATGGATATTATAGATATGGAATAATAATATAGCTGATTGTTAAATTAACTAAATTTTCATGTACATCAGCTAGTTTATTTGATTTCCAGTCACAAGGTCACTTACTCCTCAGGGTATTTTTAGGCCAGTTTTCAAATAATTATCAAGAGAGAAGACTGAAAAGGAATTCTACTCGCATCCAAAATAGATTTATGAGAACACGAAAAGATTTGATTGGATTGAAAACCATAGATGGTACGTATACGAATTAACCTGTGAAAGAGCTCGGACTGAAGTGAGCAAGACTAGCAGGAATCTGACCCTCGAAATTGTTATCTGCAGCATTAAACACAGTCAAGTTTTCATGAGGAAACCCAGGTAACTTCCCATCAAGTTGATTCCCTTCAAGACTCAACTTTGTTAGTTTCTGCGCGGAAACAAGTGATCTTGGAATTCCACCAGTAAACTCATTATGTGCCAAATGAACTTCCCTATGAATTCATGCCATCAAATGCATCCTCGGGAATTTTACCTGAGAAACTGTTGTTAGACAAAAACAAGTTTTTCAAGGAGTCAAGTTTTTTCACTTGAGGCATTGAACCCTCCAAGCTATTATTCATGAAACTTAATGCTCTCAACTTCGACAATTGCGTCAAGATGTCTATGTTAATGGTGCCCGTTAAGCCCATATTCTCAAGTTGCAACTTATCGATGGTGCCATCGCCATTGCAACGCAAACCAACCCAGTTATTGGTGCTACCATTGCACGGAGGATTGCCTGACACATTCCAATTGCTTAGCAAGGAGTTTGTAGACAAAGAGTTCTTGAAGTTGACAAGGATTTCAGCATCAGTTGCACCATGTGATGTGACAAAAAACTGGCAAGCCGTGACCAAGATGTAAAATAGCAGCAGCATCCGGTGCCAATATGCTACCTTGCGAGCCACAAGGAAGATGTGTGAAGTTTTCTTTCAAGCATCAAATATTGAACCAAAAAGAGTGGAGGGGAAATGATTAAGAGGGTGTCAAAGACTAGGAAATTAAGAGTTGAGAGTAGGCAAGGCGACAAATGATGGAAGTCAAGGTTGTGATCGACCAATTATTCCTACGAATCATGAGCTGTGTTATAAGGAGGCCGGCCATTGACCCTTTTCTTATTTGTGAGTTTCTTTATATTTTCTTGAATGGTAATGACCTGTCCTGGTAAGATCTAATTATATGGGTGTTTTCGTTGTTAATAAGGCATTATTGAGCCCTCTGGCTGTAATCTGTATGAATATGACAAGAAAATCACGTTGATTTATTACTCCTACGTCATTAAGCTTTGTGTTTTGTGTGTTTCCTGTCAAGGAGGTGTGTTTGATAGTGTATAGTAATGGTCGAGAGTATTTTTTGATTGAAAGTATATTGAAATAATAATATTTTATTTTTAAAATATTACTTCTTATATTATCATATCAAAACAATTCAAATACATAAAAAAAAAAAAAAACAATCTTTAAAAAACAAAAGGAGATTCAAATGTCTGGGAAACGCAACTTTGAATTCAAAATGACTGTTTATATTTGATTATTTCTTAAATAACTAAAAAAGATGTTGTAATAAATTGGGCGGGCGCTCTAGGAATGTCTAAAGAGTTTCAAAGGTTATGAGAGAGTGCTCCATGGGAAACTTTGAATTCAAATTGTCTATCTAGCTTGTTTACCAGAATCGATAGTGATATCTAATGCATGGCTTGTTGATTTTTCTTGTCAAATGGGTGATTGATGCATATTTGAAATTAAGACAAGGTCTGTTCTTACCCTGGGATGGATGATGCCTGCCTGTAGATCTAGTCGAAGCGTACGGGAACGAAGACAAGCCGACGAAAAACAGGCTCCATGCCCTCGTGTGTTGAGCACAAATTAAGATCATAGATTCTACATCCCCACTTACGCGAGAGGAAATGCATCCTTAATGTTGCACTTGCATGCTGTTTCTATATATATTCAACGACCAAGGCACCATTATAATAATATGATTTAAGCTACTCTACTCGAAAAAATTTGAACTGATTTAACAGTTGGGTTGAAAAAATATATTTAATTATACAAAATTATCTATGAAATAATTTCACAATGAAAATTTAAATCTTTTATTTCATTTAATTTTTATACATTATGATTACGGTTCCTCGTGAAAAGATATTCCTTGTCAGGCAAGGATTGAAGAGGTTGTTTGAAGAGGTAATTAAAAAACGCTTTAAGTGTGTTTGCATGTTAATATGAACTTGCTAGCTTCCACATTTCATTTGATGTGGGGTAGTGAAGTTGAATGTGTTCAATCATGGAGAGCATGCATTCAACCCAAAAAAAAAAAATCTTAAGGTGACTTTAATTAATTTGAAACTCAATTAATCTGATTTCTAGCTTGAATCGAGTTTTATAATAAATAAAAAGGACTTAATTCAGTTTAAGACGGTTCAAAACACATTATTTGAACTTTTTAAAAATAAAAGCGGGTTAACTTGCCCTACATTTTGTTCTACTGTGAAGATTATCGGAAAGAAAACAACAATAAACTGAAGGATCCACGACAAGATATTAAATTGATCAGCTCATCACTAAAGAGCCAAAAAAGGGTATCTACGGGACAGATGGAACCTTGGACTCCACAGGGTTGGCTTTGTGGTTGGGTCCGAATCCACCTGTGCCCCTCTAGGTCACCTGTGACTCTGTCACTCTCCCCTTGCCACCCATTATACCACGTGTCAAGCACAGTACTGCCCTGTTACAAGGATCACTGTTTCACATCTTTTTCCTCAATGACGACTTGGCAACCCTTTGTTATTCACATCATTGAAAATCTTTCGTTGATTGGCTCCAGGACAACTCTCACGAGATAACGCAAAGCCTTTCTACTGCTTTTACATGCATCAAATGCTTGTTCTAGATACATTCTCACCTGCACTCCTCCTTTGTGCTCACAAAACAGTATAGCGGATACATGTGCATGTGTGTTTGACGTTGTTCTAATTTACTTTCAAACACTCCTGCATGCTAAAGTCCTGCTTGTACGTGTCTTACTCTAAAAATGTTGCTTTCTTCATGCGACTATAAAGTTTTACAGTGTCACAGAGCTCCTGCTTCTATCAACTAAATTGTATATAAAATACAAGCCCTTGTCTTGCTAGCTCTCAGTCAACTGATCTCCTCTCATAACTTCAAGCATGATCAAAACCTCCACCGCTTCTGGTGACACCCTAACAGATATCCATTCCTCTGGTCCACATGTAACTTTTCCCGACGAAAACAATCAATCCAGCCAGCTGCGGGCTAGTGTACCCTTGTTACTTCAACCATCATATGCTGGATCAAAATCATTACCCTTCGATGAGCTACGTAATTTTCGAATAAGCCTTAAATGGTGTGCACTTGATCATTCCACTTGCATAGGAAAATTTGTGTCCTGCTTCATCTTCATATTCCTTGCCATTATTCTCCCTATTGTAAGCTCCCTTTCCATTAGAGTCCCATCCTCGGTACCAGCTAATGACCCCGTTTCTTACAACAAGCTGGTGCAGCTTCCTGAGTCTGTCTTGGCTTTAATATCTTTCTTTACTCTTTTCCGTTCCTTCAAAAGGTACGGTCTGCGCCAACTCTTGTTCCTGGATGACTTGCAAGAGGACTCATTGTTCATTCGACATGGATACTCCCGCGAGCTTGATAAGGCTTTTCGGTACCTAGCCTGCATACTGTTTCCATCTTTCTTTGTCGAAGTTGCACACAAAATCATATTCTTCTCCACAGCCAAAATATGGTTACCGTGTAATGTTTTTCCTGGCAATATTCCATTGAACTCCATCATGTTTGTGTTGGTGTTGGCATCATGGGTTTATAGGACAGGAGTGTTCTTGTTGGTTTGTGTCCTGTTTCGGTTGACTTGTGAGCTCCAGATACTTAGATTTGAAGGGCTTCACAAGTTGTTCGATGGTTGTGAATCGGATGCAGGTGTCATATTTAGGGAGCATATCAGGATTAAGAAACAATTGTCCTTTACAAGCCATAGATATCGGTTCTTTATCATATCCTGTTTGGTTACAATTACAATTAGTCAATTCGGATCATTATGGCTGGTTTTGGGATTCAACAATATTGAGAAAAATTTCTTCAATTCCGGAGACCTTGTGGTAAGAAGTTTGCCATTCTCGTAAGTGCTTTGCAGTCTACAAGATTGATGATTTCTAATACTTTTGAGGGATTAATGCAGATTTGTTCAGCAGTTCAACTATGTGGATTCTTCTTATGTTTGCTAGGAGCTGCTAGAATCACACATAGAGCTCAAGGTATTGTGTCAATAGCAACTAGATGGCATATGATTGTTGCATCTGCATCTGCATCTGCATCTACCAGGATAGACCAGGGGAAAAGCCACGTGCCAGAAGCTGATGGGACACTAGAATCCAATGCCGAAGATAGCGAGTCTGATTCTTCAGATATTTTAATTGCAATTTCCTCACAGGATCCAAGTTCATTCCAAACCAGGCAAGCTTTAGGTGGGTAGAACTCGTGAACTAAGTTTTTCTCACCTGCCCTTGTTGATTTGCATATGGTAACATCCACTAATGTTCTTTTTGCAGTGGCATATTTGCAACACAATCATGGGGGGATTACGCTGTTTGGATTTGCACTTGATCGAGGATTGCTTCATACTCTCTTCGCTTTTGAGTTCTCTTTGGTGCTATGGATTCTGAGTAAAGTGGTGGTTTTATCTTAGTACTTTTAGCCCACCGATGCCTAGATGTGAAAAATGTAAGGCCTTATTCTTAAGTTGTAATTCGGAATCATGTTTATTAAGGAATAATAAGATCTGCTCCCTCTTTCTTTCATGTTTCTTACTGCTAGATGAAGATCGATGGCACATCTCCATGCTTCTGCTCAGTTTAAATATTTTGTAGCCATGCATCGAGGATGTCACATTACAAAATGGATCGATTTCAAGATTGTACGATGAACACATTTCTTTTTCAAAATGATGAATTAGAAGATAAACTTCCTGAATCCATACACGGTTATGGAATGGCAAAACAAGATTAATCTATTTATTCTTGATATCAGTAAAACCTCAACGCTTTTGTGGAGCATGGTAACTTTTATTATTTACCTTTTCTAAAAGATGACCACAGCCAGAGATTCTGGAGGATCCCTTCTTTTTTAACTTCCTTTCATCAAGACAATTCCAAAATACATAAATCATGGATTGAGACATTGAAACTGAACCCTGAAAGACATTTATGTTTTATTGGGCACCATTCAGCGCAAATTGAAAGAAGTTTTCAAGTGCTGCAACTGCACAACAGAATCTTTTGGTTCATTTCTACATCATGCTAACCAGTAAAATGCTTCACGTCATGCTAACCAGTAAAATGCTAACCTGAAGGTGAGGGAGCTATCTTATTCCCGACTATCCCAGTCATGGACCTAATGGTATCTCATGAGAGGAAGGTTTAAAATCTGATGCACCAACTAGTCACATTCTTGGAGAAGACAAGGGAACTGGCTAATACTGTTGACAATATTTTGAAGGCATGCAATAAGCTTGTCCCCTTGGCTTCTTATAAGGTCAGTTTTGAAGCCCTCGATGTTCTTTGAATCAGCAGCTTCGAGGTCTGCCATCTCAGGAAAGTTGCCATTAACTACGGCCTGGATCATTTCAGCATTCTCAAGAAGTTTTTCCACCATCATTTGCTTCATCTGTTCTGTGCTGGGCATTTTCTTTTTACATCCATGATGGATTTTAGGCTTTTCATCCCCATGGTCATTTTGAGAATTTTCTTTGCTACAGCTTTTCTGAGGCTTTTCTTCCTTGTGACTTTCCTGAAGTTGTGCTTCTGCAAGGATTGACTGAGGCTTTTCATTTGTGCAGGATGTCTGATGATTTTCTTCCAAATATCTTTTCTGAGTTTCCTCTTCTAAATGGATTGTCTGTGGCTTTTCCTTTGAGCAGCATGGCTGAGGGTGCTCTCCCGAAGGGCTTTCCTCAGGTTCTTCTTCTGCATGGATAGTATGAGGCTCTTCTTCTGCACAACTTTCCTGAGGATCCTCTTCTGCATGGATTGTCTGAAGCTTTCCCTCAGCGTAGTATATCTGAGTACTTTCTAGCACCTGACTTTCCTGATGTTCTTCTTCAGCATGGACTCTCTGAGGCTTTTCCACTGTGCAATATATCTGAGAATTTTCTTCCACGCATCTTTCCTGAGGTTTCTCTTCTGCATATATTGTTTGAGAGTTATCCTCTCTGCAGCATTTGTGTGTCGTTTTTTCCATAGGGGTTTTCAGAGACTTTGACCGCCACCTTTGTTTCTTGGTCCCTGGGAGTCAAAGGAGATTGTAAGAGCACAGCTGGAAATATAGCCTATCACCTCACTCAAAAGCAGCTCTACTGTCATGCTTGCACAGGTCCAAGAACAACGAAGCATAACCACAATTCATTTACTATGACCAGGATAAATAGCTCAAGCAACTTGAGCAGCTATGCCATCAAATGTACCAACCTAATTTTAAAGTCTCCGCCATAAATTCATGGCATTCCAAGATACTTGATACAGCAATTTGAATATAATCTGACCTTTAGTTATATGCAGTTTCCATTATGGCAGTAACCCAGGTGATGCAAATGCATTGGCATTTATTTCGATCTCGTAATTTCAGAAAACATAGAAGAAGTTTATATGGAAGCATCTATGGGTCCTACTAAAATGAAAATTAAATCAAATCATTACACGCTAGTGTAGGCTAGTGTGCTATAGAAATGAACTTAATAGGGAGAGAAAACATGTGGTAATGAAAATGCAGCTGAAACATTACAAATTACATTCCAAAATCAGCAAAAACAGCTGCAGATGGTAATAAATGTGTTGGTTTCAATATTACCAGGTGTCTCCTGGGGAAACATCAGACAAAATGGAATCCAACACATTCACTTCGAAGAAGAAGACATACGAACTTCAGAAATTACCTTTTGAGGTTCAAGCAGAAACTTCTGTCCTGTGACCTATAGTAGCTTATTTCATAATTTCCACAACAGAATTCCAAAATCAAAAATTCAAGAAATTTCGTGACACATCTAAAGTGAAATAGCAATTGCACTAACACGAACAAAAACAGGATTAAAACTTGATCATCAACAATGCAAGGTCACATTCATAATTACCAAGTTAATTAGCAATAACTGAAATCACAGCTTGCTAAATTGGGGATGAAGCATACCCGGGTTTTTTATTGCATGAAGCAAGTCAGGCTTTTCAGAGTCAGTATCTGGATCTGGATCCGGATCCGTATCTGGGTGTTCCTTGTGGCACCACATATAATCATCAATAGCTCTGAAAACTTCATCATTAAAATTCTCTGGAAGTCCGAACTCCTTTCTCCTTTCACTCTCCAAAGACCAATAGAAGTCACTTCGGGACTCAGACTCCTTGTCCCAATTTTTAATCAGGTTGTACTCATTAACCAAAGAGTTCCACTTAGTCCGACATTGATTCAAATTCCGGGCAACATCCAGGACAACGCAGTTATCGACAATGATCTTCCATTTCTGATAGGTAGATAAAGCTTTCAAACAATCCTTTTCAACAGCAGCGATCTCATTCACTAGAATCAACGCTTCTCTAGTTGTCCACTCCGGGGATACCTGGGAACGCGTGCGTGGAGTGCTGGAAGAAACACGCGATTGATTATTATTCTTGCTCTCTCGTTGTTCCTTTCTACGCTTCTTCTTACTAACAATTACCTCCATCTGAACCTCTGACATGTTAATTAAGTTAAAATAAATCAAACCCATTTATCCAAAAAGCTTATCAAGTTCTTCACTTTTTTTCATTCAGAAACTGACCCATAATTTATAACAAAAAAAAAAGGTGCAGGTGGAGCGACATGCTGATCCAGAAATATAAAGAGAGGCGATTGGATTTTTCTTTAAGAGAAAGTACCAGAAGAAATGAGAGTAATGGTGCAGAGATCAGCCGCACCGTTTCAGAGTGGCAGTGCTGATGTCCATTCTACTGCGGAGAGAATGAGTGACGGGGCTTGGAGGCGAGGGAGGGCCTTCGGGTTGAGCTCATGGTGTCGCTCCCGTCCTGGTGTCTTGTGGAGCCCAGAGCGTGAACGAGAGCAGGTGAGATTTCAGATCTATCTTGCTCTGCTCTCTAGGGATTGCAAGAAAAATTTAACAATATATTTATCGTCAGTATATTATCATACTATAGATTAGATATGCAGTCCCGCGTGCCATGTCGTTAGGGCAAATATAAAATGAAAGAAAGAGGCAAGCCCAATGTGCTTTAGCTTTCTGAGCCCAGAAGGCTACAGCCTGTTAGCTTTTTGAATCCATCACGGGTAAGAGGTTACACTACAAAACTTTCCGTTTGTCGTTGGTCTGGTCTTGCCTTGCCCTTCTATTTTCCACCGCCCGTGGTGTCTTCAACCCCTTTTTCAAACTTGCAAGCTTCTCCATGATAGTAATATGTTAAATTATTATGCTAACAGTTGCTATTTATTTAAAATATTTTTTATTTTAAAATATATTAAACTATTTTTTATTTTTAAAAATTTAACATCAATACATTAGAATAATTTTAAGACATGAAAAAATTAATTTTTTTTAAAAAAAAAAAACAACCCAACTACAAAAATAAATCATGCCTAACCAGAACATCAACGCCACGTCCTTGGATGGAAACGCAATATGCGACCATCACCCCATATCCATATCTATAAGAAATCCATGTGGCGTTGGATATTCATAGCAGCACCATTTACCATACATGGCTTTGTTGTAGATTGCTGAAATTATATCTATATGGCGTTGGATATTCATTGGAGCACCATATACCATACATAGTCATTAAAAAGATTGTTGAGGTGTAAGCTTTTTTCCAATTTCAGTATAGTAAAAAACATTCAAGATCATAATTTGTTATGGATGGTGTATGATGATCGTTTTCTTTTCTTTTTGTGGGGTAAGATGCATGATTGCCTTTTTTTTCTTCAATTTTTTTTATTCTTTTTATTTTTATTTTGGTTGTGATAGTTTTGTAAAAGTTTTGTTTATTTTCAATTTATTCTTTAATTTTCTTATACATTTTTTTATTTTGATCTCTATTTTTTCTTATTTGTTAAAGTTTTATTGACTTTTCATTTCATCATTCAATTAAAATTATTTGTTTTTTATTTTTTCAACTTTAGCCCTCGTTCTTATTACTTCTTATTTCATTTTTGTTCCTAATATTAAAAAATTATTTTTTTCAATCTAGTCCTGTAATAATAATTTTTTATTTTGATCATTATTTTATTAATTTTTAATTTATTTTTTGTTCATTTTGTTAAAATTTCACAGGCTTTCAATTTCATTATTTGATCAAAGTTTGTGTTGTTTTATTTTTGTTCAATTTAATCTTAATTCTTTTGATTTTTTTTTCATTATGTTAATGTTATTTTTCAATCAAATTTAACCCTCTAATTAAAAAAAATGCCCTCTAATTATTTTTTAATTTATTCTCACCCTCATTCTCTTAATTAATTTTTTTTTAATTCTTTTGTGTTATTGATTGTTTTCTGGTTTTATATTTTAATTTTTGATTTGTCAGGGATTCAACTTTATTTTTTTAACATGCAACACTTTTAATCCAATAACCTAAATTATGAGTTTGAAAAGTTAATCTTTTTCAACATTTTTTTTTGCTCCTTTTCTTTTATAATATTATCATTATGTATTAGTTTTTTAATATTATTTTTGTGGTCATCTTTGATTTTTTATGAGTTTATCATGGTTTCATAATTAAAGTCACAGGTTTTGCATACATCTTTTATATAAAAGTTTTTTTTAAAAAATTATTTTGTTAGTGTTTAACTTTTGAAAATATTGTTTTAATTAATATATATATATATATATGTATGTGTATATTGTTCATGGGTGTGTGTGTTTTATACAAATAAATTTTATCATAGTCTTATAATTCAAGTTACGGGTTTTACATGTTTTTTTAGATAAAAGTTTTTTTTAAAAAAATTGTTTTGTTCATGTTTGATTTTTTAATATATTTTTTTAAATTTATCCATTTTTATTTTATACAAATGAAATTTATTTTTAAAAATAAAAAAAATATATGTTCAACATTATGTAATATTTTTTCCAGGGTGTGGATTCATTCATCCATTTTTATTTTTATTTATTTTTATTGATTTAAATAAATCAGCTCAATAAACATAATCGACTAAATATATTATTTCTTGTGATTGAATTTTTTAATCTATATTTATTTTTTTAATTTATTTTTGTTATTGTTAACAATTATTTTTATTTACATAGATAATTATTGATTTATTTAATTATATACTTGCAAAAAATTTTCAATCCATGCTTTGAAATTTTTGAAGTAGAAAATAATATGAAAATAGCATGCATATCTAATTTGTTTTTTTTTTAAAATATAATTCATATTAAAATACTGATTAAATAACTAACACGTCCAATAAAATAATAATTAAAATAAAAGTGCAAGAGTTCTCGTACCCATTTGTTGGAGCACCAATATATATATATATATATAGATATATATGTGTGTGTGTCTAGCAAAATCTAAACATAGTTATTTATTCAATAGTCCATCGTTTTCGTGTTCTTTGAATTGAAATAATTATTAAGAATATAATTTGAAATTAAAACTTCTCGAGCAATCATAATGAACTATAAAGTGAGAATAAATAAAATTCAAACCTTCAGCTTAAAAATAAATGCTCTATGTAAAAAATATCTCATAAAAAAGAGCAATTAATGTATTGATTTTATTCCATTTTAACTCAGTATAAAAATAAATGGGGCATGACAATTATATAAATGATTGCATGTAAATTTCAGACTTGATGAATTTCATCTGTTTTAAAATTCAACCAAGTATTGATCCGTATAAATCTCAAGTTCTTGGTAAATTCTCCTCTTATTTTTATTGACATTCAACCTAATCTAGACTCTAGATTTCGAGCCAGCATGTTAAACATTGCTTACCCTTGAAAATATCACCATAGGTTGAATCAAATTAAACCCTAAAAAGCTAAATTAAATGTTGCTAGTATTTCTTCAAAGATAAAAATTAATAATGCTATATAAACATTATTTTTTTTATTATTTTTGTTATATTTTGAATTGTTTTAATGTACTGATTTTAAAAATAATTTTTTTAAAAAAATAATTTGAAAAACCCGACTATATTTTCAAACCCATTATAATAAAATATTAACCATTCATTAATTACAGGCTTACCATTTATAACCTCCCACATCACTTTCATGAAAATTCATGATAAACGAATCATATAATTTACTGTGAACAATTAAGATATTAAATATAAATCATTTAAATACTTGATTTTTATTTTTTTAATATAAATATAATTTAACAAATACAGAAAGATAATGCTCAGCTGGAGCTATCTTGAGAAATCTTATTATAATCAAAGAATAACCAGTTAACTAATGATATCTTTTTAATTTTTTTGTTTGAAGAAACAAAAAATAAAATCCACAAGCCACTAAAAACAATAAAAATATATTCATATATAATATATTTTTTATTTGCATGCATTTATTTATTTTTAAAAATGAATTTTAAAAGATAGCTAATAAATATATCACTAATCGAAGCCGTGAAATTTAGGAACCTGGGATTTTATTTTGAAAGCTGAGTAAAACGGAAGGAGTGGACGATGTCTAGGTTCAACGAACCTACGAACGGACTTATTAATTTTGACGAGGGCATGGCGTTATTTATTGCAGCTTTAAATGACGAGGGTGCCGGCAAGGTAGCCCTTTCCATCTAAAAGTCAGTCCAGATTCAATGTACCTGGAAAAATGGAGAATTGATGGATATATGATTTGATTTTATGTCAGCATACATCATCCATCATCATGTATCAATTAATAATTATTAAAAAAATAACACCATGATGGATTAATTACTAATATTTTATTAATTAATCTACGAGGTTTGTTAAAAATAAAAAGATACAGTAATGATATTATATCGATTTGCTTTTTTTATAAAAAAAATAGATATACGGAAGGAAACAAATTATTATCGTAAATATTTTTATTATTTCTAGTTAGTTATAAATTTTAATTTTTATTGTCCCCTTGTGTTTTTTTTTTCAAAGTTAGTCATAAAAATAATTACTATAGTGTTAGTTACTTGTTATTCATTGAGCAAAAACAATCAATTTTTTTTTTAAATTCAAGATAAATCTCAAAAACGACATCGAATGATATCAATAATATTCCACGCAAATGTTTATTATTCATGAATGAATATTTTTTTATATGTAAATTACTTAATTTTATTGGAGATACAATGTTAGAGATATATAATTAGTGTGTGTCTAGTGATGCAATGCATGATATATTTATAAAAGTATTTTTTAATTAAAAATATATTAAAATAATATATTTTTTAATTTTTGATATTAGAATATTAAAATCATCAAGAATCACATAAAAAATATCAATTTACTATTTTTTATGATAAAATATAATTTTAAAAAACATGCTGAATCATGTTACCAGATATAGCATTAGTATTGGTGGGCAAATAGTACTCAGTACAACCAGAAAGAAATTTACGCTGACATAGAATGCTGTAATTACACATGCTTCTCCTCAAATTACATTGTTTTATATTTTTTTATTTTGAAAAATAAATTATTTTTCTTTTTGTGAAAAAAAGAAGAAGAAATGCATGCAAAGCATATGCATACATAAAAGAACACAGGTGGCATTGGCATGGGATGGGATGGAGGAGTGGGGAGCAGGGAAGGCACAACAACTTGAAGCAACCTCTCACCGTTGTCTCCTCTCCTTCCTCAATAAATAGGGTCTCTCTGTGTCCCCATCTCTCAATCCCTTTCTCCTAAAAAACGAGAAGCCACGAGAGAGAGAGAGAGTCCTTTAAATCCGGTTTTCATCTCTCTCCCTTGTTGTTTCCTCTCTCTATCAGCCAGCCATTGCCCTTCTTCAGCCACCGTCTTCATAAATCTCAGCTTTCTCCCTCTTGGACCTGGGTCACGCAACACTGTCTCCATTTTGCTCCACTCCTTGTAAGACCCATCTCTTTGGCCTTTCCTGTTCGACTTCATCTTTTGTTGTCTCAGATTTCCGTTTCTTGTATTTTGTCTTTCCTGTGACTTTAACAATGTCTGTCATTTATTGTCTTTTTAATCGACTTGTTACCAGCCAGTGAAATTTTCCAACCTTGATTTTATCATGTAATCTAACCTTTGCTTCAGTCCAGTGCGCTGTAGCCCAAAGTGATAATCTTTTGTCAAGGGAAAATATTTCTGATCTATGTTATAAATGCAAGCAGTGATGCACCATAGAATTGGAACTGTTTTTATTTGATTTTATGTTGATTCTTTGATTTTGGGGAACAGGACAATCAAAACTACTGTTATTGGTGTTGACTAAAATTCTGATGATATTGTTAATTGTGTGAATGGAATGATTTCTCAGGAGATTAGCAAAAATGGTTTTCTGGGTTTTTGGCTATGGTTCATTGGTGTGGAACCCAGGTTTTGAATATGATGAGAAAGTGATTGGCTTTATCAAGGACTACAGGCGTGTTTTTGATCTTGGTATGTTTCTTCTCTATTAATATATTAATTTGAAGTCTTTTTTTGTCAATTATAGTAATAATCTTGAGTTTTTATAGTCTTAATTAACCCAGCTGTTATTAACAAATCTCATCATCTGTATGCCAGCTTGCATTGATCACAGAGGTACACCTCAAAGTCCTGCAAGAACTTGCACGTTGGAAATTGTTGAAGGAGCTATTTGCGTAAGCACTACAGCTTAGCAACTTTCTTAAGCCTTTTAACTGGTTTTGTTAGCGGTGATGGGCAGCCAAAAATGCTCGTCTTTTTCTGATTAAATTTTGCAGAATTACTCTCTAGTAATTTGTTAGTATCGATAGACTTGTGTTTTTCCTTGTTTCTTATTCCTCCCTTTTCTTTTCTTGTAGTGGGGAGCTGCTTATTGTGTTCGCGGAGGTGCCGAAAGGGAAAGATTGTCAATGGAGGTATGTCCCGTTGCTGTATTTACAGCTTGACAATGCTTAGATTGTGCAGAACAGGTTATAAATAATTTGATGGGAGAAATGTAGGTGGTATGATCTCAAATGGAGTGGCATAACTAAGGCAATTAATTTGAAACTCATATGCCTATTCACTTGAAATCATCTCATGCATTATGAACTGGGAAATCTTTTCCCTTCGTTACAGGAGCAGCTACTGATTATAATTTCTTGCACGTATTGACATTGATGTGCATTACTTTCTCCTGTAGTATTTGGAAAGGAGAGAATGCGAATATGATAAAAAGACCCTCGTAGACTTTTACAAGGTAAGATAATGGTTTATTTTTTTTCTGAAGTTGCCAATTGATTTTTATGTTTGTCTTTGTGCTCTCTGCCCTCTTATTTCTAATCCATTTGTGCGTTTCCTCCATATAGGAAGGGGAACCCTCAGAGCCTGCTTTAACTGGAGTTATAGTGTTAGTTTATCACTTGGCGTCTGTGATTTCATTCTGTTTTAGCTAAAAGAGACAATGTCTATAATATTCATCTTCTTTTTGCACGATTTTCTTAAAAGAATGTGTTCATGTGTGCAGTTTTACTTCCACTCCAGACAAATTATCAAACAAGTACTACCTTGGGCCTGCCCCGTTGGAGGAAATGGCTAGGTACGTTTGATGACACAATCTATTCCTTTAGAACCATCATTTATATAATAGTCCATAAACAATTACATTATAGATCCTTTAGTAATGTAATTGTAACGTTTCAGGCAAATTGCCACTGCTCATGGACCATGCGGGAACAACAGAGACTATCTGTTCTCGCTAGAAAGAGCCATGTTTGCTATAGGTAACATTTTTCTCCTTTTTGTGCACTTATAATTCACAATGAATAGACCGTGTTAATTGCATGCCTGTCCTTGAATTTGTTTTTGCTAATAATGCACCTGAATGTGCAAACAGGTCATGAAGATGACACGGTGATTGAACTGGCAAAAGAGGTGAGGAAGGTTCTTGGAACTAAAGGGAATGGAATTCCCGTGGAGAAGAAGATATCTGGGTCATCCCCAGCTGCTCTCAAATCCCACATGCCGGCCCATCAACTTCGTTCGCTTCAAGAAGCAGTCGTGATGGACTCTTAAAGGTGGAAGACCAATCAGAGATTAAAACAAAACTTCAATAACCCAGTTACACTATTTCTGAATCTTCTGTTGGCCTTCTCAAACCAGAGAAGAGTTGTTCTTTGTAGTAGTCTGTCTAGCCTTTTGACAATGCCATATCTCTAACCTTGGTTAGTTTAGGTTCGAATTCGGAGCATAGATGATACTCAATTCTTATTAGCCAAATGGCTGGAAAAGAGTAGCAGGTGACGGGACAACAAATGTTATGCAACCTTTTATTTTCAATGAAGAGAATAGTGAACAATTTAATATCCTTTCCTTCATGTGAGGGTCTATGTATTTGGATGTTTGATTCGATTTTTAATTTTGTTTGGGATCAAAAGCAGAACGCTTTGAAGAGGTTGAAAAAATGGGAGACCAGGAAGGAGTCTCTGGGTTTGAATGCAGATGGAGTCGAAGTGGTCACTGGTCAGTAATGATCTTCTTTATGATTCCGAAGACTAGAAAGTCTCTGAATTCATGCTGTTTTTATTTTCAACCAACAAATTTGTAATACCAAAAGAGGGGAAAAAACAAAGAAAGAGAGAATCACATCTGATCTGAGGAGGACGAAATTGTTTATTGTGCTAAAAAGTGATAAAAATAATGGAGTTCTTAACTTGTTGATTGGGCTCACATGAATCACCATTCAATAGCTTTGAAAATTGTATCTCTCCAGTCTTTCACCAAATAAGTATTAGGTGAAAACTTGGTTTAACTTTTTTATAAAAAATAAATTAATGTATTTTTAATTTTAAAAAAAATATTAAGACAATATTATTATTTTATATTGACCTAACTTGCTTAACCAGTAACACTAGCTTTGAATCGGCACTGAAATTTCATAACTTTATCTCTAATAAACGGATTAAAAAAGAAAAACCACTCAAACAAATCCCAATCTTGCAAAGCTATTGAGAATATTAAGACACCCAAAGGTCTTCGATTAATCCAATACTGTGCATGCGATTAATAAGGGCAACATTTCCTAATCTTGTACTTCGAGAACCAAAAATGAAAGTTTCATATCTCAAACGAGTGTCCTCTCCCTTGTGGCCATAGACATGCAAGGACACCATTTTGTCTTGTCCTGTAGTTCTTCGGCAGCCATAGCGGCAACAGCAGGCAATCAGGTCCACAACGTGTTTGTGTACAGCAGCCTTCTTGCTGATGACGTTGTTCGTGCCCTCTTGAGTCGCATCCCTCAATCCTCTCCAGCCATCCTCAACGACTAGTCTGTCTCTTTCACTTAAATTGGCCTGTGATTTCATTTCATACCAACTCTTCCTCCCAAAGTTTCTAGTTCTTCTTTTTTTCAATTTTATTAATGTTAGTTCAAACTGATCATAACCAACGATTTATTTTTTATTAAATTCCTTTTTGTTTATAGCATAATCTTCGCCGTTGTTGTGTTGTAGTCACAGGTTGTTACGTGTGAGACACTTAACGATCCTGTAACTATGGAGTTCTGCAGGTGTGCAGGGATGAATTGAAGGATTGCCAGAGTCTGTTTGCGATAGATGCGCGTTATATACTTCCTCCTATAACAGAATTGTAACAGAATGAAAAGCATTACTGAAACGGTGAGTATTAGACTCATCCAAACGATGAGTTTCAATAACAACAAAACGGTGCGTTTAAAGACAAATTAAAACGGTGCAGTTTATAGTAATTGACCAGTAGCTTTCATTTGAATTAAAGCCCGCCATTATCTTATGCTCCTTCTTCAGCTTGTGACACAGATTTAGCATAAAAGGGCGTGTCTACCCTGCAATTTTACCTGTGGAGAGCAAGAAAGTCTCAGGCAAGGTCTGTTCAATACCTCAATGTTTCACTGCTGTATTGAAGTCCTAATTTTTTACTTCTTTAATCTTAGCAATCATTTAATTTTCTTATGAACTCAAGTTTTGGTCGGTGCCGTTTGTGTGTGCGTGTGCTGTTTGGTTAAATTCAATAAACAGGCAATGATATATGTTTATATTTTCTTCGTGGTGATTTTGATTCTTCTATCGTAAACAGCATCCAATGTAATGGGTTCCTTTTAATCCAGGTTCTACATGGCATCACGGATCCAGAATTATACATTTTAGATGAATTTGAGGATGTTGAGTATGAAAGAGTCACTGTTGATGTTTCTTTGATGGTAAGTGAGTTCAATTCAAGGAATCTTCAATGCTTTCTTGTCACATATTAAAATGGGATGTCCATGCTTTACTGATTGCATGCACTTCTTGTTTGCTAACAAGGTGAGCTGCCAATTCCTTCTCGGCAGGATTGGAATTGAATGTGAAGAACATTGCTGATCATGAACAATCCTTTTTTTTTTTCAATTAAAGAACAATCGATTAAGTAGCATGTCGCCCTTTTAGTTTTATCATACTTTTCCTTAGATTAGACATTCAAAGTTGAATAATTTCTCACGAGTTTTGAAATTTTATCTTTTCTAGGTAGCTGCTTTAGGCATTGGTCTGGGGTAAAAAATGTTCAAGAGGAGGGGAATGCTAGAATATGAATCGCGAACCATGAGTTCCATTTTTGCTTTCAGCAAGTAGCAAACAGCGAAAAGTGAAACATGAAGGCAATGGTGGATGGCTTTGTTTCGTACCCCGATTGTGGTATCGAAGTCTTGATCAGTCCAAGCTAGTTTCCTTTTTTTCACCATCCAATAAATTCCGTTAATTAATTGGTCGCTGCTAGGGACAAATTGTTGGACACAAATGGACGGTGGCAGCCATGGTTGGTGGCAGCCATGGTTGAAGTCATAGTCAAATGGTAGGTGCCTAACTTGCCCACCATTGTTGAACAATCATCTCCCTCATCAGCTATAAATAGATGTGCATTGATAGCTGAGATAGAGCACGAAATAGAGAGAAACACAGAGAGAGAGCTAAGGGTGAGAGTTGAGTTGAGTTGAGAAGTTTTCTCCTCCTCCTTGTTTTCTTGTTTGTATTGCTTTTGAGCTTGATTAATACAAACTAGTAGCTCCGTGGAGTAGGCAAGTTGCCGAACCACGTAAATTTGTGTGTGTTTGAATGTTTGGATCTCCTAACAACTGGTATCAGAGCTTGTTCTTGAAAATTCTTGAAAAAGAGGGTGTTTGATCCAAACTCAAAAATCAAAGTTATCAAACCGTGTTTTTGAAGATACCACCGTGAAGAGGACGACGAGAGGAATCCACTGGTGAAACCCCGACGAAACTCCGACGTCCTGCATGCCCGCACGCGCCTGCACGCGCCACCACCACTACTGTCCACGCGCACAGACGCGCCGAACGCGCGTCACGCGTCTTCCTCACTGTTTCCTGCAACTCGACTCTGCCACGTCATCAGACACGTCAGCCGATCGACACAGTCAGCAGCCACGTCACCTGCCACATCAGCCGTTTGACATGGTCAACAACCACGTCATCACTGACGCGTCATCTGCCACATCACCACTGCCACGTCAGCCACAAATCTCCGTGGATCTGACACGTCAGATTTGGTGGACCCCACACTGCCTACGTGTCTGACACGTCAGCCTGTCACGTCATCATAACTGGGTTTTGATCCGGTGTGGCGCAGCGACTATTCCGCCTGCCACGTGGCTTCATCTGCAGCGTCCAGTTATCCCAAACTTTGATTGCTTAAATTGGAGCCATCCGAAGTCCAATTTGGGTGATCTCAGTGTCGTTTCCAGCATTTTTGGCCATTCCGGACACATCTGTAAGGTCAGATTTTTGAGATTCAAATCCAAGAAGGAGTAAAAATGGCTGATGAAATAAAGGCTGCAGGTATTGAAAAATTTGATGGAAGTGATTTTGGATATTGGAAAATGCAAATTGAAGATTATCTATATGGGAAGAAACTTCATCTTCCTCTGTTGGGGAGCAAGCCAGAAAACATGTCAGAAGAAGATTGGCAGATTCTTGATAGACAAGTCTTGGGCATTATCCGGCTATCATTATCAAGAAGAGTTGCTCATAATGTTACAAAAGAGAAATCCACAGCAAGATTGATGGAAGCCTTGTCTGGGATGTATGAGAAGCCATCAGCAAATAACAAAGTGCACTTGATGAAGAAGCTGTTCAACCTGAAGATGACGGAAAGCACCTCTGTTACACAGCATCTTAATAATTTCAATACCATCACAAATCAATTGTCATCTGTTGAAATTGAGTTTGATGATGAGATCCGAGCACTTATTTTGCTAGCTTCACTTCCAAGCAGTTGGGAAGGTATGAGAACAGCTGTAAGCAACTCAGCCGGAAAATCCAAATTAAAATATGATGACATTCGAGACCTGATTTTAGCAGAAGAAGTACGAAGGAAAGACTCGGGTGAAAGTTCAAGTTCAGGTTCAGCTTTCAACATCAACACTCGAGGAAGGAGACAAGACAGAGGCTTATCCAGAGGCAGATCAAAATCAAGGTACAGAAGCAAAAGCAAGTTTGGACCTAGGAAGCAGGTTGAATGTTGGAATTGTGGCAAACCTGGCCATTTCATGAGGAGTTGCACAAAACCAAAGAAACCTGAAGCTGACTCTGCAAATGCCGCTACAGACGAGGTACAGGATGCTTTGATCCTTGCAGTACATAGTCCTATTGATGATTGGGTTCTTGATTCTGGAGCTTCATTTCACTGTACACCACACCATGAAATGATGCAAAATTATACTGCTGGAAATTATGGGGTAGTCTATCTGGCCGATGGACAACCATTGAATATTGTGGGTATAGGAGATGTGCAAATCAAGACAATGAATGGATCTATATGGAACTTGCAAAATGTGAGGCATGTTCCTGAACTAAAGAAGAAGTTGATCTCGGTCGGACAACTTGATGATAGTGGCCATTCAATCCTTTTCTCTGGAGGAATGTGGAAGGTATCAAAGGGAGCAATGGTTTTGGCTCGTGGAAAGAAAACTGGCACTCTGTATATGACCACAAGATCAGCAGATATAATTGCCTCTACTGAAGCAGAAAATCAAGCGCAGCTATGGCATTGTAGACTCGGCCATATGAGTCAAAAGGGAATGAAGATACTTCAGTCAAAGGGAAAGCTGCCAGAGTTAAAAAATGTTGATCTAGACATTTGTGAAAGTTGTGTTCTCGGAAAACAGAAGAAGCTCAGTTTCTTAAAGGTTGGCAGGACCTTAAGACCAAGAAAACTAGAACTGGTGCACACAGATTTATGGGGACCAGCTCCAGTAGCATCTCTTGGCGGTTCTCGGTACTATGTCACTTTTATTGATGACTTTAGCAGAAAGGTATGGGTCTACTTTCTAAAAAATAAATCTGATGTGTTTGACACATTCAAGAAATGGAAGGCTATGGTTGAGACTGAATCAGGTTTGAAGCTGAAATGCTTACGATCTGATAATGGAGGAGAATACATTGATGGAGGTTTCAAGGAGTATTGCGCTGTCAACGGTATCAGAATGGAAAAGACAGTTCCAGGCACACCACAACAGAATGGTATTGCTGAACGGATGAACCGGACCATCAATGAACGAGCTAGAAGCATGAGGTTGCATTCTGGGCTACCTCAAACATTCTGGGCTGATGCAGTTCATACTGCAGTTTACTTGATCAACCGTGGACCATCAGTACCTTTGGAGTTCAGACTGCCCGAGGAAGTCTGGAGAGGTAAAGAAGTACAACTTGCTCATCTAAAAATCTTTGGGTGTGTTTCCTATGTGCATGTAGACTCTGATGCTCGCAACAAGCTGGATGCCAAATCAAAGAAATGTTTCTTTATTGGCTATGGAGATGAAGAATTTGGATTTCGGTTTTGGGATGATCAAAACAGGAAGATTATCAGAAGCAGGAACGTGATCTTCAACGAGAAAGTTTTGTACAAAGACAGATCAAGTACAGAACTAGAGATAACTGATTCAGATACGAGTCCACAGAAATCTGAATTCATACAATTAGAAGGGCTTCCTGATATTACCACTCAAGAGTCCATCCAAGACAGTGCAAACACTTCAGTACCCACCACTTCTTCACAAGATAGTGCAGAGCCAAGTGAACCAGCTGTTCGCAGGTCTTCAAGGACTATAAAGCCTCCACAACGGTTCACACTTCTACTGAATTATATCTTGTTGACAGATGGTGGTGAACCATTAACCTATGAAGAATCCTTACAAGATGGAAACTCGAGCAAGTGGGAGTTAGCCATGAAGGACGAGATGGAGTCATTGCTGAAGAACAAGACTTGGGAGTTAACCAAACTGCCTGAAGGAAAGAAGGCCTTGCAAAACAAGTGGGTTTACAGAGTAAAGACTGAGCATGATGGAAGCAAACGCTTCAAGGCAAGACTTGTTGTAAAAGGGTTTCAGCAAAAGAAAGGGATCGACTATTCTGAGATATTTTCTCCAGTTGTGAAGCTTACAACAATCAGAGTTGTCCTGGGGATAGTAGCTGCAGAAAATTTACATCTTGAACAATTAGATGTAAAAACAGCATTTCTTCATGGAGAATTGGAGGAAGACATTTACATGCAACAACCAGAGGGGTTTGCAATGCCAGGAAAGGAGAGTCAAGTTTGCAAGCTGAAGAAGAGCCTATATGGTCTGAAACAAGCTCCAAGACAGTGGTACAAGAAGTTTGACAACTTCATGTGTAGTACGGGATACACAAAATGTCAGGCTGATCATTGTTGCTATGTCAAACATTTTGACAACTCTTATATCATTCTACTGCTATATGTAGATGATATGTTGATTGCAGGATCCAGCATGGAAGAGATTGACAAGCTAAAGCAACAATTGTCAAAACAGTTTGAAATGAAGGATCTGGGAGCTGCTAAGCAAATACTTGGCATGAGAATCATCAGAGACAAAGACAAAGGCATACTAAAGCTTTCACAGGCAGAGTATGTCAAGAAGGTTCTTAGCAGGTTTAGTATGGATAATGCTAAGCCAGTATGTACACCTTTGGGGAATCATTTCAAGCTCAGTAAAGACCAGTCACCAAAAACTGAGCTAGAACGTGGATATATGGACTAGATTCCATACGCCTCAGCTATCGGCTCTTTGATGTATGCCATGGTCTGTACTAGACCAGATATTGCCCATGCAGTGGGAGTTGTAAGCCGATATATGAGCAATCCTGGAAAGCAACATTGGGAGGCAG
The DNA here is from genome assembly GCA_015708895.1 of Populus ilicifolia. Lineage (NCBI taxonomy): Eukaryota > Viridiplantae > Streptophyta > Magnoliopsida > Malpighiales > Salicaceae > Populus > Populus ilicifolia. Next base: position 41,518 of record SRLM01001311.1, on the reverse strand, counting down.
TGAAATGGATCATGAGGTATTTAAAAGGCTCATCGGAGACATGTCTTATTTTCACAGCTGACGGATTGAAACTTGAAGGCTTTGTAGATGCTGATCTAGCAGGAGATGTTGATAGCAGAAAGAGTACTACAGGTTACATATACACTCTAGGAGGCACTGCTGTTTCTTGGAGTTCTACCTTGCAAAAGATAGTTGCTCTTTCAACGACAGAAGCAGAATATGTTGCAGTTTCAGAATCTGCAAAAGAGATAGTATGGCTACAGAGTTTCCTGCAAGAATTAGGCAAGATGCATGAAAAAGGTACTTTGTATAGTGACAGTCAGAGTGCAATCTTTCTTGCCAAGAATCCAGCATTTCACTTCAGAACAAAGCACATACAGATCAAATATCACTTCATCAAGCAATTGCTCGACGATGAACAACTGTTACTTGAAAAGATCTGTGGAAGCAAGAATCCAGCCGACATGTTAACCAAAAGAGTTACTCTCGATAAACTGAAGCTGTGTAGCTTCAGTTTGTCTTGAAGATTAAAAGACAGACCTAACACCATTTGTGTCCAAGTGGGAGATTGTTATATGTGTGGACACAAATGGACGGTGGCAGCCATGGTTGGTGGCAGCCATGGTTGGTGGCAGCCATGGTTGAAGTCATAGTCAAATGGTAGGTGCCTAACTTGCCCACCATTGTTGAACAATCATCTCCCTCATCAGCTATAAATAGATGTGCATTGATAGCTGAGATAGAGCACGAAATAGAGAGAAACACAGAGAGAGAGCTAAGGGTGAGAGTTGAGTTGAGTTGAGAAGTTTTCTCCTCCTCCTTGTTTTCTTGTTTGTATTGCTTTTGAGCTTGATTAATACAAACCAGTAGCTCCGTGGAGTAGGCAAGTTGCCGAACCACGTAAATTTATGTGTGTTTGAATGTTTGGATCTCCTAACACAAATAACCTCGTTTGCAAATTGAAATGGAATAGGTACTTCCCTATCGTCATTTCTGCTCTGAGATTGTAATTATCAAAATAATCCTTTTTAGGCTGCTAGAATAGGCTGCATGGCTTTTCTTTTCCTAACATGGTAGCTATTTTTATTCTTTGGCCATTTGTCTTGAAGTTACACTCATTGAACCCTCAAGCCCCTTACCAAGGGCTTGTTGTGCTTCGTGCTGAAGTACATTTGCTCTAAAACTGTAAGAATCTAGTAGTCTAAAATTGATAAATCTTGTCATCGTACCTGTTCTTAGTCTTCGTTGTTCTTTTTGGATTTCGAGGAGGCACAAGGACAAATCTCTTCATGCATAATCAAAAGAATCAGTCTTAGCGCAACCCCAGAAGGTAAGAGAACGAGATGGAATCGAGGTTATAATGCTTTCATGCCTGGTCAACAATAGTATTATCTTGTTAAGAAATGTACTTGTAGATTTGTCATGGCTGCGTCATTTGGTAAAGTCGCTGTGTCTCAGGTGATGCGAGCTGAAGATGGAATCAGGCCTACACCTAGGTTCTTTCGTTTCTTTCTTCAATATGTTGGGGAATCCGACCGGTGATGTACTGATATTTGCTCATAGGAGGCCAAGCACACTGACACAATATTTAACGTGGTTCGGCAAATCCGCCTACATCCACGGGAGAAGCCATTATATTATGTAGGGAGAGAACAAGATTTACAACAATAGAGGAGGAGGAATCATCCCCTCTTGTAGCAACTCTCAACCTCACTCTATTTATCTCTTTGCAGTGCTGCAATGACAGCTACTGCTTGCTGCTCTTGGCAGCACACTCTCTCCTACATCTCTCACATCTTTGGCTCTACTACTTCACACATTTTGCTCTCTTACATATGCCTCTATTTATAGGCATTCATGGAAGCTATTCTTGGTTTGTTGTCAACAATGGTGGCTACCAACTCTAACTCATTCAACAATGGTGGCCACCAACTCTAACTCATTCAACAATGGTGGCTATCAATAGTCAATGGTTGGTGCCATCCATTTGTTGCACATGAAATGGCAACCAACCTAACACAATAAAAATACGCTAGGCTTTGTTGTAAATCTGCTGGATGATCTTAACGGTAGTGGAGGACCTGCTGTGAATTTAAGACTGTCTGCTCTGGAAGGGGTGATAAGAAAATGAAAAATAGAGACACTAGGATTTTATTCCATGTTGTTTTAGGTTTGTGCTGGGCAATGCATAGCCATTGATGCTCCAGTCAATATTTCTGATGACTTAATGGCTACATTTTCCTTTATTTTCATGCTTGCTTATTTGTTTTTACTGTTTGTCAAAAGGAATGGAAAAGGACACGGATGGAGGATTTTGCCTAGATGTCTGCTGAGTTTAGGCAAGATCTTGAGCTGCCTGAATCAAAGACAAGAATAGCCCCTTGTGAAGAATCCTTCTATCAGCAAGATGGCGGTCCTCTCCTCATGCCCTGAAAATGTTCATTCTTCTGCACAGTTATTGAAGGCAGAAGCAACAGAAACCTTTGATTAGCCGTTTGTCTGCGAGTTAGGGTTAGTATTTCTTAAAAGACACTAATTAGCCGTTTGGTTACAAATCGATAAAAAATAAAAAATGTGGATCCCCTCGTTGATATGCGGCAGAAACTCGATTTTTAGGAAGCACTGTTTTTTCGCAAGTTTCAACTTTAGTTTATTTGTATTGTTCACGTTAATAGTATAAGTAACTGTATAATTTATTTATACTCTTGGTAAGAAAATTGTATTGTTCACTGTACTGTTCATAATTTTTTTTCCCAGTTTAATAATTTTTTAAAAAAATTTAGGTTAGAATGAATTAAATTCACTCATTTTATTTTATGATATGAACAGTTTTTTTTTAAAAAATTAGTATCAATTGAATTTAATTTTATGGTGTTGTAATATTAATTTTATACTTAATAATATTTTATTTAATTTTATTATATGCTCAAAAAATTATGAAAATTATAATTTCTATGAATGAATTTTATACATAAAAAAATATAGATGGTTAAATAAAATAATAAAAAATATCTTATATAAAATATTATTTATTTTATGATGTAATAGTAGTAATTAATTTTACAATAATTAAATTTAAAACCATCAATAATAATATATATATATATATATTATTTATTTTATAATCTTAATTTAAAAAGTATTATTAATCAAATACATTAAATTATTTTTTATTTAATCTTAATTTTAATTATATTTTTAATCAAATATATATAAATATCATATTAATTTTAATTAAAAATAATTTTTTTTAAATCATAACCACAACAACTACTATAATATTAAACACCGAATCATTTTATAAAAATCCTTTCCTTTTCCTAAAGCGAACAGTTTAATGGAGGAGTAAAGCTACAATAAATCAAATCAACATCCAATAATTCTATCATCACTTTGTGTTCTGGTCTCATATTCTGGTCTCCCTCTCTCTGCCAAGTCCCCTGCTCTGAAGGAGGGCGTAAGGCAATAAAACTGCAAGCCTTGGTTCAGTAACCGGTTCGATGCCATGGCTTCCTTGCTAAGGCTTTGATAAGCACTTCCAGGTTGAACACACGGTAACTTGTAACGGTAACAAAAAGATGGCGCAAAGGCGATTTACTGATGAACAATTATATGAGTGGTGATGAACCCTAAAAAATAAATGGCAAATAGACAGTTGCACCTTTGTATCTGTGCTGAATCTGGATGTAATGGTCATTACTTTTTAACCATGAACAATGACGATAAGAACAAGAATCTAAGCTCTAGTTAGTTTGGTGTCCTAGGTATACCATCAAGTGCAAGGCCATGAAAGAAAGCAGAAAGTTTTGGGCATTAAGCTGTAACAACATAATCTATACACAGATGGGAAAGGAAAGGGGAGGTATTCTGGAGAATATCAAAGCATAGAAGAAGCACGTCTGCAGAAACCCTATGAAAAGAAGGTGGCTGCTGCTAAGACAGTTCCTGCCCCTGCCAAAGACACAAACTGTTCCGCCGGACCTCCACCCGTGATTATTGCACCCTCCCATCCTCAGAGTTTTATGATTTTCCACGTTGCATTTCTTGTACCAACTGCACAAGCATACCCGTCAAAGGTATTTTATACCAAAAACTCCTCCAACGAAATGATGTGTCAGAGCAATAAATAGTATAAAATACCCCGTTCTTTTACGTGGCTATCACATTGTTCTTCATGTTCTTAGGATACATTTCTCCAAGCAAGAACCTAGCAAATACATTATAATAACATGTCATGCCTTTTATAGTGATGTATTTCCCATTAAAATAGATGTTTCATGTAAGCTTTCAAAGCTTGAGGTTAAGAGGTTATTGGATCGTTGGGACTAAAATATGAAGGAGACGTGCTCAGATTTGGAGGCTAGGATTTTATTGTAAAAAAAGTCTAAATCCAGCAACCTATGATACTTTAATAATTTAATAAATATCTGAAGTCTCACCGAACACATTTGTTGATTTTTATTGCTTTGCTTTAAAGCTAAAAAACGGGTGGGGGCCAAGGCCAGGTCTAAGAAATTGATAGTTCCAGGAGTAATCAAGAGAGCATTTATAATTTGGGGGACGAATTTGTGATTTGACGGGCAACAAAACTCTGACTGTCTCTGACTTTTAGCTGATCGATCGACAGATTACCATATACAAGATTAGGTAGGGGAGGGTCCTTGCTTTTACTCCAATCCAAACAAAAAGCCCTCTCACTTCATGCTAGGGTTCGTGCTCGTGGGTTTTATTTTAGATCTTATCAGCCAAATGCAGCACAAGGAGACCTGATTTCTTCTTCCAGGTCTCTCCCATGGTAGATTCTTCAAATCCCGATCGATTTTGAGTGAATCCCAAGATCGATAGATCTATAAGAATTCGAGCATGGAATTGAATGGCTGTAATTTAGAGAACAGAAACAGAGGGAGTCATGATGATTCTGAAGAAGACAAGTGTGTTCCCTTCGACATTGAAAACTCTAGGAGGAGGAATTCTGATGTCGATTCCGATGTCAACGGCATCGCCATCGATTCTTTGTCGTCGAAGAAGTCTCCTCCTACTCCTGTATCAGCTGCTGATATTTTGAAGACTCTGTTTTTTATTCTTGTTTGGTACACTTTCAGCACTTTTTTAACCTTGTAAGTCTTTCTTCACCTTCTTTCTCTCTTTTTATTCATGTTTTTATTTTCCTCTTAATTAGTGTGTGTTTTTTTTTTGGATTGATTAGGTACAATAAGACTCTGTTAGGAGATGATATGGGGAGATTTCCAGCTCCGTTGTTGATGAATACTGTCCATTTCACAATGCAAGCTGTTTTATCCACGGCTGTTACTTGGTACTGGTCTGATCGATTTCGGCCGAATGTTGCTATGTCGTGGAAGGATTATTTTATAAGAGGTAGTAGCTCTTTTTTGCGTTTCTGTTTCCTATATCATATTTAAAACTAGTGTCGAAATGGAGTTGATAATTGTTGGGTTTGTTGTGTTTTAGTTGTTTTTCTTCTGTAAATGATGTGTGGGATTCAATTCTAGGTACTTTAAATACTGAACTCTGTAATGAAGTCATGGATTTCGAATAAGAATTCTGTGGGATCGAGATTTTTCATTTGTTCAGGGATGATAGTCTGAATTGGCTGCAAAATGACTGGAAAAGCTGTTCAATTGGTCGCTGTTTTTTCTTTCTTTCTTATGATAGAGTGAATTAACATTTTGGTTTAAGAATTAACTGACCCTTGATTAAACCTAGTGTCATTCTCTTCTTACAGGGCTTCTGTGCTAGTTTCCGTAACAGATCTTTAGTGAGATTGGAAAGCCCATTTGTTTTGATTATCATTGAATATTATGTATCACCTAGTTACCGAAACAGGATGTTATCCTGGTTAGAGTGGAGTCGTGGTAAATTGAAGATAAGTTGGTGTCTCAAAAGGTGTTGGCAGTCTCGTGTAAAATACGTGCTGCTTTCTGAATGACATTTCAACTTCAAAAGAAGAAAATTTTCAGTGGACTTCTCCTTTTGGTTTGCAATGAAACTCTGTGTTGATCTGAAATCAATTAGCTTCTGTAGTGAAAGCGCATATGGCTTATTCATATAAGGATAGTCATAACCAGCCCTGCTAATGTGCTTCTATGTGAATTATACGATTATGCAAATAGAGTAGCACACGAGTCCTAGACACTGGGAGATGCTACCATCTAAAGAATATTTTTAATTAAACAATTTCATCAGCTACTTCAGGTGATGAGATATAATGGATTTTATTATTTAAGTTTTACTACTTTTTTTTTTTGTAGTCTTCTATTCATTCTGCTGTGAAATTATTATAACTTGCCAATTAACTTTTCTATCAACTAATGCTACAGATGGACTTTCCCTTTCACAGTTGTACCAACAGCTCTTGGAACTGCATTCGATGTTAACTTGAGCAATGTGTCCCTTGTTTTCATCTCTGTTACATTTGCCACAATGGTTAGTTATGCTCTATCTACCTTATTGCTATATACTAAGTCTCTGGTAATAATTTTTTCTTCTGACAGGTTATTTTACTAACTCATTTCCCCCCCTATCTGTAGTGTAAATCTGCAGCTCCAATATTTCTCATTCTATTTGCCTTTGCATTCAGGTGAATTTCTTGTCAGTTTAGCTTATTTACCAATAAAATATCTTATGTGACCAGTGTTCTTTTACTGTAATCTGTCTCTCTTCATCTAATTTTTTTTTTTTTAATGAATTAGCTCTATTTTTTTTCCCTCTCAAACTCTTAGCCTTTCTCATTAATTAAGAAGACTTCTTGTTGCAAGGTAATAAAAGAACAAGAAATAATTCTACATCCATGCTTTGCCAATTGAGGGGGCTGATGTGCAATCTATGCCTTTCGTTTTCTTCTTTTTGTTCATTTTTGTCTTCTAACATAGTTATTTCAGCATAAGAATAAATTTTTAATTTTAGAAGGAACCTGGGTACCTTCCTTGTATAAGGTTAAAAGCTATAAACCAAGATTTAACCTGTGCTAACTACATGTGCCAAGTTAAAATTAAAGAAAGTGAACAAATTTTAAAATATCATCCTTATTAGTATATAATCCAGAATGCTAGTACTGCATAATTCTCAATTCATGTAAACAAAAAGATGACGCATATCTGAATTCTTTTAGTTGTTGGTCGTGAATAACAAGGCAAGGGCATAATTCCATGAATGAAATGTCCATTTTCACACAACAATAAAGACTTTGATACAAAGAACTAAAAATCAGATGTGATATCATGGAAGTAGGCCAAGAAAATGTGGAAATGAACCTCCCAATTATAAAATTTTGAAAAATGGGGTTAGACACTTACTGTGGAACTGAAGGAGTAGTATATGAATTCTGAATGCCAATTTGGTATTTGACCTTTACTTTTAGCTAAAAATTGACCTCAGTATGTTTTGTATAAAAGACAGAAATGTATCTGAGGAAAACACTTTTCACTTACCATTTACCACCCATTTTACCTAAAGAATTATGCAATTGCCATGTGCATTGATAGTTAAAAAATGCAAAGAGAGTTAAGAACACCAACTCAAGTGTCTAATATATAGATATTGCTTGTGGACGAGGACATTTTGAGACAGGCTTGTGAACATGTTTACCTTAAGGAATAATGATAAGATGAACTGTTCATACAAGCATACAAGTCAGTATATTGCAGCGATATACAAATTAGCTGAACTGTTATTCACCTAGTGAAATTCTTTTTTTTTCTTGACCATTTTACACCTCTTTTTAATGTAATAAGATGTATTTCTCATGATAGTTTCTCTTAACATCATTGTTTATATTATAAGACTTTATTCTGTTATATTTAATTCTAACCTGTTCATTCATGCTCCTTTTTTTTTTCTTTATGAGGAATCAGTTACAAGATCTTTTGCATATTCTAGACATTTATTTTTATATTTTTTTTAAGGTTGGAATCTCCAAGCGCTAAGCTTTTTGGTATCATCATTGTAATCTCTGTTGGAATTTTATTAACAGGTATACAATTTCATCATCTTTCATTTTGATTAATCATTCAGTGTGCACCTTTTTGTTATAGAAAAAGTAATGTTTAGGACCTTGCTTTCACAAACACTCCCAGGAAAGAAATCTGTTTTCCTCTTAAACTAGGTTGCTAGCTGACCTCAAGGTAGTATAAAAGAGGGAGTTGCCTTGTGTTTTAAAATTGTGAGAGCCGCACCAAGTTTCAGTCAGCAAATTCATTATGGTGTTGGTGGTCACATGATGATGACTGATAACAGAAATTAATGAAGCAGGTGACCATGGCTGTTTCAGTCACTAGGGGTGCAATTTAATGGTATATCATATGGTATTAGCTCTGTCTGTAGATGAGAATGATGAACCTTGCTAGAAGGATTTGGTGCTATTTCCAAATGCCACATCAATCTTGATTCAACATAGAAATCCAGACTGTTAGTGGAGATTGTCGAGGCTGTATGTCTGTTGTAGTGCAGAAAGTTTTTTTTGACTCTGTTCAGGGGGCAACCCTGAAGCTTATGGTGAATTTAACTTATTTTATTTTACATAAATACCAGCTCTACTTGTTTTTGCTACAAAGATTTGCTACCCAATTAATTATTCATTGAAGAAAGTTAAGTTGAAGGAAATTGGTAGGTGGAACTATCTAATACCCCATTTGCTTATTGCTTATTGATTTATAAGAATATTGGAACCCAAATCCAATTGAAAAGTAAATGTTCTCCCATCCTAAAATGGAGGTTTTTTTTTTGGGTATATCACGCCTTGACATTTATCTGTAGCCAATGCCGCTAAGCTAGTCTAGTGACTTACATGATGATAATAGTGTTATTGATACCTTTTATCTTTTAGTGAATTTTAAATGTCAATTGCTACTGTTGTATCACCAAACTTCATCTTTTCTGTTTCTGAAGGAGATTTGTTTTGGTATTTATCATTTTCAATTTCTTTTTTTCATTTATACTTTTATTTTGAATCCAGTTGCGAAAGAGACAGAATTTGAGTTTTGGGGCTTTGTATTTGTTATGCTTGCTGCTGTAATGTCTGGATTTCGCTGGTGCATGACTCAAATTCTCTTGCAGGTATGCCTAATTCTGTTCCTATATGATATACATGGCTTAAAGTATTTGTTTACTGAAAACCAACAATTTTTTATTCTAAATTTCACGTTCTTACTTTTGTTTTTCCCTCCTGGAATTTGATTTTCCAATCTGGTGATGCGCGGATCAAAACTGAAAAGAAAGAAGCCTATGGTATGTGTTTTTCTGCTTTCCTATTTTTTACATTTTTATATTACGCGTGAATGCTATTTGGATTTAACTGCTATCATTATCATTTTTTTGGGTACAAATTAGCTACCTTACATGTGTAGACGTGTATTTGCAAGGAATAATTTTTGTTAATGACCTTTATAGGTGTTCATTAAAAAATAGTTGTCTTGTTTGGCGAGTTTATTTATGGCCACTTCACCAGAAAGATGTTTTCTTCAAATATAGTCCTATAAATGTTGTTAAAATAGTTGTCTTGTTTGGCAAGTTTATTTATGGCCACTTCACCAGAAGGATATTTTCTTCAAATATAGTCCTATAAATATTGTTTGCTCGCAGGTGCAAAAGCTGGTAAGATCATAGATATGGAATATGGAACATGGATATAAAATCGATATAGATAGGTAAATATGAAATTCCCTTACATGAATATAGTATTGATACAGATAGGTCAATTTCATGGAAAGGTTTTGGTTAATATAGTAATTCAGTTTTGGGATTTCCTTATGCATGTAGAGAAAATAGTATTTTCCTTAATATTATACTGTTATTTATACAAAATAATGGTGCTTTTGGGATGTATTCAGGTTTGAAAAATCCACTTACATTGATGAGCTATGTGACTCCAGTGATGGCAATTTCAACTGGTCTTCTTTCTCTTGTCTTAGATCCATGGCATGAATTTAACAAAACAAGTTACTTCAATAATTCATGGCATGTTGCTCGGAGTTGCCTCCTCATGTTTTTTGGAGGAACACTTGCTTTTTTCATGGTACAAGCCTTCCCTTTTCTTTTCTTTCTGAATTTGAGTTTCTTTGGGGTTTTTCGAGTTTCATTTTTTCAAGGGAGGGAGGTGGAGACTTGTGTTTTACTTGTGTAAATTACTTGAAGATTGAAAATTATTTTTCTAGTTTATTCCAACTGTTATGTAATATTGACAAATTGTGTCCATTTCTTTTGGATCAAGTTTCTGTCAGGGAAATTAATTTTTTTTTTTCTGTTGCAGGTTTTAACGGAGTTTGTTCTTATTTCAGTAACTAGTGCCGTCACAGTGACAATAGCTGGTGTTGTCAAGGAGGCTGTGACTATATTGGTATAAGCATTTTTCTACACCGTTGTTCTCCTTTTAATTCTGCAAAATGTTGATCTTTGAATACACTAATGCATGGATGGTGTTTGGGGTCCTGTTGGAGATGTAAAAAAGTGAGAAAGCAAATTTTGGGTGCTTGGCTGCCTCTTTCAAAAAAATCATGGTTCCATTCTAGAATCAGAGTCAGGCATGAACCATGGTCATAAAAACTCATTCATGAAAACAACCATCAATGTTTCAGTCTTGCCCCTTGACTTTCAAGTTTTTTCACAATGATATCTCTCAGCAGCTTATCATGATTGATTGAACACTGTGCTTTATTTTTATTAGTGTTAGAGGTGTCTGCTTTTCTGATAGATGTAGAATAGATGCAGTGGGAACTTCATTAATTAAACTCCTGGCATGACCTTGGATCAAGATGTTTGTAGAATCACGCAGTGATATTTGTTAGCTGTGCATCTTTTGTATTTACATTGTACTGTCACTGTGCTTTGAAGAAAAACTGTTCCTCCATTAGTTTCAGAGGCTTACTTCCGGAATTCAATGGGAATTTTTTTTAAGAGTGTGTTAGGTATTGTGATAGCAGTTGCTTTTCAAAGTATTTTTCACTCAAAAATGCATCTAAATAATATATATATATATTAAATTTATTTTTAATATCAGCACATTAAAACCCAAAAACATTTTAAAAGATAACTTTAAGCAAAAAAAAATTCAAAATTTTTGGAAACGTGCAGCCAACTGCATTCCCAAACATGCTCTAAGTTTTATGAAAGTTGATGCTCATTGCTATGATATTCTCTATAAGAAGTCTTGAATATTTTTCAGTGTTTTTAGCAGATGCTCTTTGGAAAGCTGTTACTGCTCGTGATCTGCTTACGATTTTTTTTTGTATTCATTCAGGTTGCGGTTATTTATTTCCATGATAAATTTACCTGGTTGAAAGGTGCTGGGCTTTTGATTATTATGGTTGGTGTCGGCTTATTCAACTGGTACAAGTAAGTCTTATGTCAGCATAGGTTTGAAATAATCTATTGTAACTGAAATTTGTTTGTCTAATTGTTTTTTTTTTTTTGGAAGTTTAAAATATCTGAACCGTGATAGTGACTGAAATTAGGCATTCAGACCAAGGAATCTAGTGGCTGTCAGTTGGTTTTAGTCCTAGTTTATTTTTTCACTTCATAGATTTTACAGACTGACCTCAGTCAGTCATAACTAGATAGCAAAAATGCCCATGTCAGAACCAAACAAAAAGTGACCCTTTTGGTGCTTCTATTCTTTCAGGACTGCAATGTTTTGTTTCACTTATTTATTTATTTCTTGGGATGTAATTTGAATTTGCTATTAAGGTTATGTATAGCATGAGAGTAATGAAATAGAGATTAGTGTATAAGGGGTAAGTGTTAAAGGTGTTCAGCTGGGAGTGTGCATAATATTTGGCCCCAATAAATGTAGATGCAAGTAAAATTTTGAATTGAACTTTTATAAAAACTACAATAATGTTTATTAGCGGGACCAACATCAGCAAGCAAGTAAAATGGGGATGGTCTATCAGTTTGAGATAGTCAGAAAAAAGAAAGCCTTGAGCCCACGAAAAATTTGTAACCTCCCTCTCATCAAGTTTAATGCTTAAACCTCAGTCAAGGGCTGAATGTCACCCCTTCTTAACTTTTCCTTTTCCCAGCACGTCTACCAACCAAAACTAACTGTATTCCCCTTAACATTTAACTGCTTTTACTCTCAAAACAAACACCTATCAAGCAGTGGCAATTCTGTCATAGAAGAACCAAGAAAAATTGCAGAATAATTGGGCCCATAACCTGCGCTCTTGACTTCCTTTTCTCTATTGTCCTAGTAATAGCAGCATAATCCAGGTAGAACGTCTCGTATGATGTGCGCTCTCTATTGATGTTCACTAAACAGTCATTTATTTGTCAGTTTTTTGTTGAGATTTTTGCTTGCTTGTACGTGAAATTGGTCAATCTAAAGGTTCTTAATATCGTATCCCTTAATGAAATGGGGCTGGTAGAACAGAATTGCAACCATTTAGTGCCTCTACAGTTCATTAATACTTACAGTTGAGTTCCATGACAAGTTGTACAACATTAAAGCAAAGAATGGAAGACGCAAACCTGCATCTTCATAAATCCTAAATTTCACTTCCAGTCCAAATCATAGATTCTACCCTACCAAATCCACCACTTAGGAGTTTATGTTCACATTTCAAATTCAATTTCATCATTTTCGTGATTATATGGTGTTAATTTTGCCACCCTGTGCAGGTACCAAAAGCTACAGAAGGGTCAAACAAGTGAAAATGATTCATCCCCAACAAATGTTGCAACGAAGTATGTTATCCTTGATGGGATGGATGATCTAGATGATGGCACTTGATGGTTCTATAATCTTAAGTAAGTTTCTTTTAGGCACTCATTGTTTTGGTTCAGTATTTCAGTAGCTGAAGCCCTCCTGTTTTATCTCTAGGCATTTTTTCTTGTTTCAGCTTTGTGTTATGGCCACAGGTCATTTTGTCATTTTTTTTTTTTGTTGATGCTTTTTTCACCTTTGCTTTCTACTTGATAACCTGTGCCGGTAATAAATATTATTTGCCATATAATAAAAAGACTAGGTTTCTCATTGTCCTTGGAAATATCATTGAACTTGCAAGAACCTGTATACTTCGTCAATGAAAGCAGTCTTCGTTTTGTGCTGTACAAATATTTTTATTTGTTCCCACCCTCATTTTCCTTCATTTGCCTTCCGAACAGAAGCCAGGTGAATTGAGGTTTACTTGTTGTAGAAGTTCGTGATGGGTGCTGCCGGCAACTACACTTGGATTTGCAAAGTTCCTTGCTCATCAAGCTTTTTACTTGTACTTGTACTTGTACTCATACAAAGACGATAGATTGAGAAATTTGGAGCCATGAAAGAGTCAAGAGAGAAGATCCCTTGACATTTTTGTCTTCCCATGGTTAGCAGAAAAGTGTAGTCTTCTCTATCAATTGTATCCTGGACCAAGCACATGCTCATCGATTTGTAGTCTAATATTCCATTCAATTGTGGTATTATTTTACCTTTCTTTCACGTTATTGTTTAAAACATAGAGAGAATGTAATCGTGAAACCCATGTTATAGTAGATCACTCTTTTTTNCTTTTTTTTTTTTTTTTTTTTTCTTTTTTACAACAACTTGGATAAATCCCTTGAAGAATTGCAATGGTGGGAATACCAGATTTTGAGAAAGCGAACGTGCTATAGCTATAAATCCCCGTGCCCTCTTCTTTGATGCTGGTGATGGAGATTGATTAGATGTGTCCCTGTTTCAAGCTGAACTAAATTTGGAGATGACTCGGTTGAATGTACGCTAGTTAATTCCTGATTTGATCGATTTTTATTTAAAATATAGGGTTCGGGGTTTTTTTTATTTATTTTTGTATTCTGTCAAAATTAAATCTCAGTTTTTTTTTTTTTAAAAAAAAGAATCTTGTGACTGGGTCGATGATATTCATCTCTGCTTCGTCAAGGGTTTGCAAGTAATCTTAATAAATACGCCCCTTCCTTTCTCTAACCAAACAATGAAATTGTGTTGAACGTTCTTTAATCCCAACAATAAATACGCCCCCTCCTTCCTTTTAATTTGTGATTCTTAACCGTAACCCCCTCCCCCTCCCCCTCCTCAGTCTTCATCCTGATTCCCCAGGCATACAGTAAATTGCTTGCCCTAGTCTCCCTGGAAATTGTCATTTTACCATCCAAATAAATAAATGGTGGTATGGGTCATAGTGGGCTTTGCCAAAACCCAGGCTCTGTGATTTGTCACCCATCACTGAGCCCCACCCTACTTCAGAAAATCACTTGAAGGAAAACAAAGGCTCAAATTGGAAATAGAGAAAAATAAAGAGGAGAAATTCGTGATTTTGAATAATATTCAAAAGGGTTTTCATAAATTGGCCTATATATACAAGTATAACCCTCGCCGTCAGCATCATGGCAAAGGTAGGGTTTTTGGCCAAGCCGCTCAAGCTTCCATCCTTAGTTTCAAGTTCTCAACTCTCTTCCAATCCCGGTTCGTGCCGATCAAATAATCAAAATAATTGATGGGTTATCTTATTTCTTGTTGTTTTTTAATGCAATCCGATGATCAAATAATCAAAATAATTGGTGGGTTTTCTTACTGCTTGTTTTTTATGCAATCCGATGATCAAAGGAATTGATGGGGCTGAAGTTTGGCTCTTTGGCTGATTAAAAGTGCCATAGAGATGAATGCAGCTACCTATATCAAGCAACTCTTTCTCACCCTTTTTCGCCTTCTTATTTTCCTGGCGGATTTCTGTAGAAAGGCTGATACATCCTTGATTCTTTTTCTTTTTTTGGGTTCTGTATCGAGTAGTAATTCAGGCAGCCTCTTTGCTGAAAAGAAGATAGCAAAGAAGGTGTTAAACTGCTCGAACATCAATTTGTCTTATGCTCTTCAGATTTGCTGAGACTTCTCGTCTTTGAAGCTGGTCTAGTAAGCCTAAGCACATCAACTTTTCTTTTTATCCTTTATTTTCCCCGAAAACTAATCCTACATTTTATTATTTGAAGGAGAAATATATAATCTCCAGTGATAATTTGTTCTATATTTATACAAGAATAGAATAATTTTCCTTTTTAATTATCAAATACTAAAAGATTATGATTAGAATTAAACGGAGTTGCTCGTGATAAAATTTGTACAAACTATTGGAAAGAAGTTAAGGGCATTCCTTTGAGTGGATGGGGAGGAATGGAAGTTGCTGTACCGTACAAGTATCGATTCATGGGATTGAAATGTATCTTATGGTGTACAAAGGATTGCTTGCTATGACCGTATACTTTGAGAGAGAATCAGCTAGAACTTTCAGTTTTCAGTTATCGACAGTGATTGTGGACACGGTCGCTCATATGCAGAAACCTCTTTGAATCTATGGCTATGTACCCTTTTGCGAATTTGGAAAGGTAAGGAAATAATAATGCTCAACAGTAACCATTCCCACAAAGTTTTACCTTGACTTCCAATTGTTTGATCCCTTTACACAAGAAGGTAGTATGATTTTGATAAACACTATGGTGAAGCCCACGTATTGGGAGCCTGTTTTCGGTTTCTGGTCTGTACAGAAACCCTAAACAACCATGTTTTCATTTTTGAGGATCTGAGTCTTGGATGACAAGTAAGCAGTCGGGGTTGTTGCGAAGAGCACTCGTGCAGAGATTGTTAGACAGGAGTCCTGCCACCCATACTCTCACATTGTACAGTGATAAAGATTGCCTGGATTGGACAGTTAGATGCTTAGCGTGGATGATAAATTGTTTTGGTTTGGTCCCCATATTATCATTCATGATTTCAATTTTAGAGGGAGCCGGAATTTACTAGCGGAGATGTAACTTGTTTTGTAGGTTCCGACCAAACGTAACAGTTAGTTTCAATGTCTATGAATTTCGTGGCAAAAAAAAAGATGATCTTCTGCAGGACCCTTTGTAAAGTAGGATTATTAGCTTGTAGGTGCGCTGCAAAAAAAACATCATTTTTAGTGGTTTTTTTAGCGAAACGCAAGTACTGTAGTTCACCGTTTCCAAATGGGCACTGTGTAGTAGTAATTGAATATCATGGAGGAAATTTGATTTATTGCGTCAATCCCAAACAAAGTTACAATATGAATTGATGGGACTTAAAGCATTCGAGGATCAAATATCCTTGCAGTGACCCAAAATAAAGAAACAAAAGTAGAAAGAAGCTCGACAAGTTGGTTTCTGAGCTCGCATTGTCCATAACTGAGCAACCACAGCTTTGTGTTCCATTCCCAATTGTTATCATTATTACCAAGTACATCTACTCGAAAATGCCACGATTCAAACTGAATCTCAAGCCAATCGCAGTTCAGGCAGACATAGCATAAGCAAAGCCATTGTCTAAATCACACCACCACCGCCGCCGCCGCCGCCGCCGCCGCTGCTGCTGCTGATAGAAGTAGTTGTAGTCATACATTCTTCAATTACCTCTGCAACTCCTATTGGGTCTTCTTGTTACATTCATATATGGGACTAACACAGCATCCTTTTAAACCCACCAAGAAATTAACAATGCTAGTAGAGATGAAGGGATTCAGGAATGAAGAGTAAGAGATTGAGGGCTACACTAAGCATGCAAAACATCAAAATGTGATAATGGGCTTAGCTCAACAATAATGGCCCACCTTGTTAACACCTTCAAAACATATCCAGCTATCTTGTCCTTCTTAATCTTTTCCCCTCCATCTGCTTGTTTGCTAGAAAATCAGATGGCTATAATCTCAGCTTGTGCTTCAACCAGTTGCTACACTCCTCCTCCCTCAGGTTGGTTGGTTTGCCACATTTAGGAAAGATTACTTTTTGTTAATTACTTAGCATCAATCATTGATCTTTCTCTTATTTTCTGTTTTCGCAGGAGGAGAAGGTAGACCGTGTAAGTACACTGGTCAGTCAGTGGTAAACTATTCCAGTCCATCTCCCTTCTCATCTGGGTTTCTTTCTCTGGTTGTTTGTATTGACTCACTGAGTTCAAATTCTCTGTTTTTTGGTTGCAGAGAGCGTTACCTATAAGAATTATAACAGTGGGCAAAAAGAGATCAGCTGGGGTACAATTATTAGTGGAAGAATACACTAAGAAGCTCAAAAACTATTGCTCTCTTCATGATCTTCCTATTCGGTCCAACCCCAGAAATGCTCGGTTAGTGTTTGCTCTCTACTCGCTTCAATTTGCTTTCTTTTTATATAATTTCACTTCTGTTGGTTATGCTTTGCATTTTTCAATTTTTTTCTATATGTTGTTGTTGTTGTTGTGTTTTAGTGATGAGAAGGCTCAGGTTGATGATGAAGACAAGGCAGTCATGAACCTTATCAGGTCTGATGATTGGGTATACTCTTTCTGTCTGTCTGTCTGTCTCAAACAACATTATTACTACAGGAAACCTTAATTTCCATTTCTTGTTTAGGTTTTGAAGTTAGTTTTCTTTTTGATTATTTCCAAACTAAATATGCTTAAAACAATTGATTGTAGGAGACATTGATTTACTTGTAGGTTGTCCTGTTGGATGAGCATGGACGGGACATTGGGTCCGAGCAGATGGCTGAATTGATCGGGGATGCAGGGAACACGGTGTGAACTGCTTTTCATCTACTACTGTTTAGGGTTCATCTTAATATCTTTTTATATTAGTTCGTATAGTTTGAAACAGAATCTGGACGACTTTTACTCATTGATCAACGTTTTCTTATTGTTTCTAATAATAGGGAGCTTCTAGGTTATCATTCTGCATTGGTGGACCGTATGGTCATGGGCAACAAATACGAAAGCGTGCTAACATTTCGATTAGATTGTCCTCCATGGTTTTGAATCATCAGATTGCGTTGCTTGTGCTTGTTGAACAACTGTATAGGTAAGCTCTTGTTAATATTGGATTCACATTGCATTCCATACATGGTAATATAGTTGCTGGCTCCAAGTTACCCAAGAAATGTGCAAGTTCATTAATCATGTTACATTGAGCACTTTATGAGCATACTGAATATCAATGGTGTGTACGGACACGTTAATATGATCATTAGATGCCAATAGGTAAAAATTTTCTTCTTTCAATATTTTCTTGGAATATTGTCTGTTGCAGGTTGTATGCCTTCTCCTCAAGGAATACTAGACCTAAATCACTGTCACCTCCACTTCTGGAACCTAGTTTGGATATTAGCAAGCAGAAAACAAAAGATAATTAACATGTTTGATGGCTTTCATATTTTAGCATCTCAGAGGATACCTTGATATGACATGCTATAACACAAAGCCGAAACTGCAAACGTGCCCTTCTTAGCAATTTCAGTTGATCATATGATCATTATGGCCTGGGAAAGATCCGATATCTTTTTGTTTTTAGCCTTCTGCACTGCAAATTGCTGTACGAATAAACAATTTAAGATATTGTCTTCATAATACTCACACCAAACTTGGTTGATTTGAGACATGGTTTATTATAGGTGGATAGGTGGTCATTCCACTCTTCAAGACATTTTAAATCGGTAGTCTGTCATAAGTTCTCATCACTAATTTATATTTTATATGCTTAGCCATTTTGAATTCTAATTACATTCCTCATTCAAGAGCACTACCAGGAACTTATTTATTTTATTTTTCAGGTCATGGACGATTCTGAAGGGGCAAAATTACCATCATTAACCCTTATGGTTGTGATCTTGAATCGTGCCATAGTACTGATACAGGTATTAGACTAATCATGCCCTGCAGATTCCGCTGTCAGCAGCAACTTGTTGGCTGAGTTGATGTATTATGTTGATGGTTTCATTTTCTCAGGTAATAGAAATCATTATAGAAAGGTTGTGCTTGAAATCCAGGACTGAAACTAGATTGAGCTTAATCCCGAGACGGATCTTCGAAGCCACCTTAAAAATTCATCATGGTTCAACTCTCAATCCCAACTGCGGATTAATTTCTACTTTTTTCTATAAGCATTAACCGGTGATGTCATGGTGTTAGATGAGCACGGGCTTGAAGTTCATGTAATTTGACAAGGGCATTTTGTCATGTTATTCTTCTTGCTGGACCATATGCTCAGGGCACAAATGTGTGAACATTCTAATAGATGAATCAAGCTATAACTTGTTTGCCTGTGATCTTGCAGCAATCGAAAAGCATGTGCCAATATGAGCGACGAGTTTTAATTAGTTAACCCCAAGCTCTACTGTAGCAGCTCCCTCCTGAATTGTAAATCATGTCTAAAAGTCCAGTTCAATGGGCCACTCTCTACTTCTGGTTGCCAGGGCTTCAAGCTCCGGAAAGGGCTTCTTAGTGCGCAAGAAGGCAAGCTTTTGGTTTTATTTAGAGAGGCATTGAGGTGTGAATCATTTTGATTGCCAAAACTCAAGCTTTTGGTTTTATTTAGAGAGGCATTGAGGTGTGAATCATTTTGATTGTCAAAACTCAAGCTTTATAGCTCAACAAGTTAGAGCGTTAAACCAGATGAGGCACCCATAAGAGTAGGGATTTGCTTGCACTTCTAGTAGGCAGGTTTCCTGGCTTAAAAATTAAAAAAAAAAAAAAAAAAGCGCTCAACTAATCAATTATTTTTAATGACATTGCCGAAACGTTTCATGAAAACTCAAGACTAATTTTAATGACACTGCCGGGAGAGGGCTATCGTCGGTATTGGTCACAAAATACCAACTTGCCTCCTTTCAGACACAGCCCTTGCTCCCCAACTGAATTAACTACTTTCCCATAACTATACCTTAGAGGCATCCTACCCAAAACCTTGTGAAACTCCCTTATACAATCCCCTCTCCTCTTCCTATGCTCCCTTCTCCGGCTACTAAGCCCGACCTCCCTTACCCTGCGCCCCTCCGCATCTTTCAATCCCCTCCCCCCATCACCATCATTCCTTGCATCTCCCCAATCCCTCACCCTCTCTGCCCCCACCAGAATGGGCCCTGCTTTTACCTCATCAGCTACCACAAAATTCATCAAGATATCCTCGCAATTCTTCATCCTATCAACGGTCCTCCTCATTTCACTCATCTGGGCCCCACCTCCACAGCTATATCTCCACAGATACTCACTCTTCAACATCATAAACTTTGTGAGCGCTATAGAGTACTTATCACCATGGACAGTATAAATCCACCGCTTTGCCCCCAAGTCCATATCATGCGACCTTACGAACAACCCGATCAAGCGGTCAGGATTCAGCCTCCAAACCTTGAAAGCAAACTCAAAAGACCTAGCATCAACCTCCACGTCATCATCACAGATCAAAACTGCGTGGGTCCCTATTGAAAACCTGGGGAGAAAACGGTCATTTAAACTGTTAGATCGCTGGCGAACGAGGGAGATGGGAGCTGGACCAAAGGAGGAGAGGGAGAGGTTGTGGGCCAAGTGGGCCAGTGTTTGAGCTGACGTTGAAGGGTTTCCCCAGAGAACCAGCACAGAAGATACCAGAGGGGAAGAGGTGTAGGTGGAGGCAAGTGATCGGAGGAGAGGGATTCGGGACTCAGAGTAGCCGTTCATCAGAACGGTGATTTGATCAGAACGGAGAGCTCGTGGGTCCCTCTGGTTTGTGGGGTCACATGGGTTTGAAGAAGAGAGAGAGATCAAGGCCAGAGGCCATAGAATCAGTAAGGCAAGATAGGGATTCTTCTGCATGTTGTGAGGGGGAGCGAGCGAGCGAGGTGGTTTCTGGTTTAGGCTTGGGCAAACTATTCACTGGGAAGGTGGCGGTTGTTGTAATTAGGGGAATTATTTTAATTAAAATTGTAAATATGTAGTTATTTATCGGGAAGTCTGGTTCAGTCCTTTTTTTTTCTTTTCTTTTTAGGATAAACTATATCTTAGCTCCTTTAAAAATTGAAACGTTCCATTTGGGCTCCCTTATTTAGACGAATGTTTCAATATTATCCTTGCATCTCTTAAACCTTTCATGCTCATCATCATTGTACTCTGGTGACGTCGTCGGAGCCATGTTTTCTGAAAGGGTCTCGAGCACTAGAAGAGAAGGAATGACAAGCACTGCTTCCTCGTGGATTCGTGTGGATTAAGCATGTATATCACTCATGAATAATAAGCATCATTGTTCATGTGATTAACATATATCACTCAAGAATTTGTAATTAAATTTTGATTTAAATGATAAAGTTTGTATTTTACATGTTCAATTATATGATTAATATATATACTCCCACGATTTCCATTATGATAGTTGTATCTGTTTTAAATGCTTCTTGTGTTTCTCATTGTCATCATGTATTTATTTCACTAAATAGCTAGCAAAATCTAATAGAAATTCTGTTTTTTTTTTAAAAAAAAAATGAATTTTTGTACTGGTATTGTATTGGAATATTTACGGGACATGTTCTTAAATCCTATAAGGAGTGACGTTGGCTAATTACAGGGTTGGCACAAGCATTACAAGGAAAAGGATTGAAGTGAAAGATCATTCGAATAATAAGGGCTTACATTAAACTCACCCTTTTGTTTATCTCTATCCGATGATAACGAGAAGTGCGAGTGGAGATAGAGAATTCTTGGGAAAAAAAAAAACCCATATCGGAAATGTTAACTGTCACTGTAGCTCCTGCGAAAATCAGTTACTTGAGGTCGTTGCCATCTTGCCCGTCGAATAGGACGACACCTCGTTTCTTGAAGCCTGTAAACTGCAGCCCTCCTCTCCAGCAGCAAGTCCAAGAAGAACAGCAGCAGGTTTATGGTCTTTATTGATGTTTTGTTAGTAAATATCTTCTAAATTTACTTAGTTTTGTTATAATCTTAAGTTGGTGCAGTTGTAATGAAGGTTACTTCAGGAATACTGTGTGAACCTTGTAATGGAAAAGGATGGCTTCTTTGTGACTTCTGTAAAGGGCTAAAAACCAATGTTAAAGCTGATAACAAGAGACTTTACCGTCGTTGCCCTTCTTGCAGAGCAGTAAGTAACCCCTTCTTGCCCTTTTCTTGAATTTTAATTTGGATTGTGAAGGTTGAGTGTTAGATTTTTTTTTTATTACAAGAATTAATGGGGGTGGGCACTGCAGATTGGATATGTGCTGTGTTCAAAGTGCAAAGTTTTCAAGTGTGTATCTTTCCCAAATTATAATGATGGTGAAGACCTTTCGCTTTGAGCTTGGCTAGCTTGATGGCATAACCAAGGAAGAAATATTCATGACTCAACTAGTTATTCTCACTTTAAACACCTTGATTGTTGTGAGGAGCTTATGATCTCCAGGTTACTGTCTTCTCCTTCTGTATGATTTTTTTTCCCTTCGCGAATGATTTTCGTCAGGGGGGTGCTTTATAATGTTCATAACAAGAGTAATGCAATTGGTTGATTGAATGGCTATCTGTTGAGCAAGTAATGGATAGCGTTTCCTCCTTTCATGAAACTGGGTTGTTAATTGCTGGGATGGCCAAGCTTGTTCATTGTTTCTTTTTATGAGGTTTGTGAATGCAGATAGATATCCTGGCCATTGCCGGGATAGAGGACTTATTTTGGATAATGGATGCGTAATCTTCCATGATAAAAACTTGTTGCTAAATTTAGTTTATGAATGGAAGTTAGTCTTGCATTCGAAATTGACATCCCAAGTTTCCTCTCGGAGACCAAACGCCCGCCCGCCTACCAATCAAAGAGGCTGAGTGTAAGTGTAAGCTCACCTGTTAGCTCTTCGAGCTTTCTCCACCAGACAATAGAGAAGGGGAGAAGCATGCCGGAAAATGCTGATTTCTGCTCATCATAATTAAGGCTTTTCATTATTCAATTGAACAACTGGATGCGAAGATTTTTTGCTGTCTTCTTACGTTATTGAATCAAATTTATAATGATCCAAGGACAAGCAAAAAGAAAAGAGGTAGAGTGCAAAAGGTTATGCTTTGATTCTTCTCTAAGCTCAAGAGAACCTAAAATACGTGGGTCGGCTAGGAGGGATTAGTTAATTTTCATCATGTAGGACTGGGTCTACTGACTTGGTTAACTTCATATTCCTTGCCAAACCTTAAAAGAGAACAAGCTCTGCAACTCCAATGTTATGTTGCCTAATCCTGTGTTAGCACTCGAATCTGATGGATCTCCGTTGCACAATGGATCATCGTTTCTTTTGATTCTGTTTCTATTTACATCACATGTTAAAATTGTTGTTGATGCCTGAGTCTGTCATGCTAGGACCATGATTCTCTGTCACTACATCAAGTGTCATGCTCAGCCATATCAATCAACTCATTAATTCTTCTGTTTGCTTCAGCTAATATACAGATTTAAATAAATATGAGCAATGTATAAATTTCAAACTTTCATTTGAGTAAAGGGATGAAATGTTAGAAAATAATATAAATTATATTTTCAGATAAGTTTCTTTACTATTTGAATTCTTGTTTTCATGTTAAAATTGAAAGGAGTGTTGGGTGCGTGTTTACTGCGATGAATTAGGCTAATCTCACTCGGTGGCCAGTTAAAGACTCTTTAACATGACCTTCAGCGAGTGTCATGTGGGACTCCTCGTTTGTTGGATCTTAGAATGGCCTTGTTGTTCTTGGACTCATGTGTGCACATTGAGATTTAAAAAAGGATTTGATGCATCACTATGATCATGTGCTTGTTCTAGAAGCACACAATAAATGGGTGCATGTGGATTCAGTGAAAAGGGGCGGGGATTGCTGTATTATATTTTTCAGTTGAGCTTGGCTCGGTGCAAATTGCTCTGGTTTCCTGTTATAATCCTTTATGACAGATATCTTTGTAAGAAATATTTCTGCAGTCAAACGCTTGGGATACTGCGCTTGCTTTGACGGACTAGACTGCCATGCGATTCCATTTAAATTATTGATATCGGGGACTTCCGTGCTCTGAAAATCCCAGAGTTACATCCTTGCCGTACTCGTCTCGAATCCTGCTCGTGTCCTTACCTGTAGATTTCTCGGATCTTACGCACAAATATCGCGATATATGATTAAACACTCGGCTCCTTTCTTCGCATTGATACCTTCATCTACTAATGATCCTTTTTAAGTTTCGGTTGTGCCGATAATTCTAGTGGGTACCAGCCACCGTCACCGTATTTTTGCGTTCGGGTTATTATTAAAAGAATAAAAATTATAAATTTTTTTGTGACAAAAACTAAGAAAAACAATAAAAAAAGACCAAATTAAAATCACTATTGTCATGAAAAAAATAAAAATCATAAAAGAATCAATTACAAGCTACAAGAACTTTGATAAAAAAGAAATTATTTAAAAATTAAGAATCAATTATTAAATTAAAAACAAACATAACTAAAACACAACAACCAAAGCTCAAAGGTTTGGATTTGAAATACCAAAAAAATAAAAATGAGGACTATAGTGTTCTCATGAGAATAGAAGAGAGAAGTAAAGAAGAAGAAAAATCATTAGATTTAAAGCACACACGTAGTATATAATAAAAGAGGAGACGATGAGAAATAATATAAGATGATGGAATAACATTTTACCAATCAGAAACTACTGTGTAAGTCGTTTAAAATGTGTTATGGTTCCAACATGCTGGCTGCACACACTAATAATTTTTTAAATTATTTTAATAGTAAATTATATAACTATCACCAACCAAACATACAATTAAAATAAATTAAAATAAAAAATACCCTTAACAATAATGAATTAAATGTTTTGCATTCAA
The DNA here is from genome assembly GCA_015708895.1 of Populus ilicifolia. Taxonomy (NCBI): domain Eukaryota; kingdom Viridiplantae; phylum Streptophyta; class Magnoliopsida; order Malpighiales; family Salicaceae; genus Populus; species Populus ilicifolia. Next base: position 16,970 of record SRLM01001311.1, on the reverse strand, counting down.
TGATGTATATGTAATTCTATTATATATATAAAAAAAATCTAAATACTCATACCGACATCACTAAGTTTTTTTTTGCTGATGGGGTTTTCTGGTTATTTTAAGGTTCATGAAGCATGAAAACATTGATGGAATAAAAATACCTCTAAAAAAACTAATAAAGACCTGCGAGCCATTTGAAAATACTACAATACCCCTAATCCAAAGGTAAACCATTCTGTTGATAGGAAGGGCAAAACAGTCAGCGTAGCGATGAACAAGAAAATGCAGCTACGATGAATCTCCCATTCCTTTTATTATATTTGTTATATGGTCAATTACAGATGCAGGTGATTTGAACTTCGAAACTCTTTTGGAGTCGTCAAAGGTACTGACAGAGGTCTGGTGGGGTGTCGCCATCTGGGATTAGCTGCTTAGGGCGTTTGGATCTTTTCCTCGTCACCTGCTGGTTTTGGTTATGAATCATCTGGATTCAATCCTCATACGCTTTAATGTCGCCGCCGCCACCACCACCACCACGAACAACAGGCACAAACTCAAAAGTAGAAGATCATGCACAAATGCATTTAAGTTCAATAACATGAATTCAAAGTTCTTTATGTTCTTTCATTGATTCTTAAAATGTTCTCTTACAATTCATAGCAACTTATTAAATTCACTAGATCTCTCTAGCATGGCCTCATCCAACTACAAGAAAAAAGTGAAATGAGGTTAACAAGGATGATAGGAACAAAAAACACTATCTGCACATTGGACTTTGAGGATGGTGAGATGGAGTTTGCTGGCTTTTCGACGAGCAATACACCGCGATATTATCAACGTCAAGCCTGCATTCTTGCATGAAGAACAGGTCTTTCTTTTCCTCCACCAGTTTCAGGATACTCTCAAAGACGGCGACTTCACAAGGAATCCTTAAGACACCTGCCTGTTGAAACCCAAATTCCTCTTCTGCTTCTCTCAATAAGACGAGGAATGCAGGGTGGCTCAAATAATCTGTTGGAATTATGAATCTCTTTTGCTCTTCTCCAACGCCGACGGCCAGGTAGCCCTTTGGAACGGCATTGCTCGAGGTTTCCTTGGCAGAGTTATCTGATATAGAGAGTGTTCTCTTGAGAAACTTCATGCTCTTACTGCTGGTGGTGGTAGAAACTGCAGTGGTTTTTGATGAACTTGCAAGCTTCCTCCACTTCTTCAGGATCTGTTGAAGCCTAACAATGTCTCTAATCTTGTTAGACTTCTTGGAATCCATGGCTTCTTCCTGGAGAAGTAGGTTCTGTTAGGTAGCTTTTTTCAGGACAGCTTGCTATTGTCACCTCATGGTGGGACTTTCAACTTATAGGAGTTGAAGCCCTCGGGCCTCCCTCCCCGGGAATTCTGAACTTTATTTTATTCGATTTTTTTATTTTCAAACAACCAGAAGAGAACCCATTAAAGAAATAAAAAGATTGGTTGTGGAAGGTAAGGGTCCTGGCTAGTACTGGTACTTCTGAGGTAGCTAGGGTTTGTTTTTTTCTCTCTTGATTTCATGCCACCCTCCATGGGGGATTTATGTATTTAAAAGAGCAAGCACCTAGACTGAGATGATGCTCACGGGAATTAATAAAAAAAAAGAAGAAAAAGGAAGAAGGTTTAATCTGAGGAGTTCTTCTGTGGTCAAAACCAGTGATTCCTTAAGTTTCCAGCGCAAACTAAAGGCACCTCGTACAACTCAACTGTACCGATCAATTTACTTGAATAATTAACTGTCTTGATGGCCCTGTGCGCAAGGTGTTTAGAACTCCAAGGGAACCCCATGTGAAGGTGGTGGTGTTTCTTAGCCACCTGGCAGGAAGGAGGCTTTGACATTGAGGCCGGTGTTACCTCTCTATTATTGCATTGCATTGGTGGGATAACTTTAGCAGTTTAAAATCAGAGACTTAAGAAAAGCTGTATTTTATATATATAATACAATTAATTAATTTTTTTATTTAATGGACCTGTGTAAAATTAGGGAATATATTTATTATCAAATATTTTCAAGAATATAATCGGAATAAAATACTATTTTAACCATACAATACCATACTCTTGCCCTAATCGGAATAAATCCATCTCATGCTAATGAGTTTATTAATCTTGAGATCGCATAATGCTCCAAGTTAATATGGTTAATACTATATTTTTATTTTTTTCAAATTAGATAAAAAAATATTTAATTTTGATTAATGTTTAAATTAAATTAGAAATATAGTTAATTATGTAGTTATAAGATTGGTCCGACAAGTTAATTTTATGATTCATCAAATTAATTTAATAAAAAAAATCAATTTTTTATTTAAAAAAAATTAAACTAATTTGAATCAACTCACTTAACCTATTTCTTAAACCTTGAGCTAAATCCATCCCATAGTTAAATTTTATAACCACGGGCTAATTATGAAAAAAAAATCAAGAATTTCATGTTCTTTTAATTACAAGTGTTGAAGACTGATGAAATATAAATATATATATATATATAAAGTTTATTTTGATAATTATAAAACGGAAATGAAAAAAATAGTAATAAATTAATCTATTGTTTAAATCATTTCTTAAGCTCCTTTCTCCTTCTTAATCATTGGATTAATACTTAAATGGGAGCGTAACGTGACCCGCACTTCATTTCCATTGATTAGCGCAGAAAACTTTTGAACATGGATTGGAATGAAAAATAAATAAATAAATACATCGATGCATGTGTCGTCGTCATCTGCCCTTTGAATTTTAAAAGACGTGCTTTGTTCTTTTTTAATCATTGCTAAAAACAATTTTATTAATATATTATTGTAATTAAAAAAACCTTAAAAATATTATTAACTACATGAATAAACACACACGATCTAAATATATTAAGATTATCCTTTGCAAAAAGAAGATGCTACTCCATCGTTTTTCTTTTTATACAAACATATTTAAGCTCAAATTGGAAAGTCTGATTTTTTCATAAATCTCACAAACTTACAAGAAAATGATTTATTATTGATTAGATTGAAGGAGTGATTTTAATTTAATCGTGTAAAGATCAAGAAATAAACAATAATACTGGCCATGACACTAAATTAAACTCTCATTGATCAAAATCTCTCAACAAACAAAACAAGCACCGCATCAAGCAACTGAAATCTGTCATCTAGCTCAAAATCCGATCGGATTATCATCTCAGGTTGGCATGAAGCTCTTGCAATTCATGGCAAGAACAAGTGACAAGAAAAACAAAATATGGCAAGAACCAAATCCTACTAGCATGGTGATACATCAAAGCAAAATTCTTATCCACACCACATAAAATTAGAGAATAAACATCACTCCCTTAATCCTATATAAACCATGTTATTAAACTCGGTCGGGTCAACCTAGTTGTTTAAGATTAACATGACAGATTCATAAAATGAAACTGAGTTTAATTAACTTAATTGCAAGCCAATCATTGATTGTGCGGGAAGAAAAGAAATAAAATCAATCTGAAATTAAAAAAAAAAATAAGAAAAGGAGAAAGTCAAGAAGAAATAATTGAAACCAAACTCTCCAAGCGCTGCCAACTTTGGATTTCAATAGGGAGTAAGGACATACATTCAATTAGACAGCTAATTAACCAAACTTATTCTTAATCTCAATCTCCTTGCTGTCTCAATAATTCAAAGCTTTCTCCATGATAGCACCACCCGCTGGAAAAACCCTAATTCCTTTAATGCCTTGTCAAGACGTACCAATTCTTAGTTAAAAAAACATGATTTGATATTAAATGAAGACCACACCAATTAATCACTGGGAAACCTAACAATTTATTTTAGGTGCAAAATATTGTGTATTAAATTAGCTGGGAATTGGATGTGCCGTAAAGCAATTAATTAGTTGACCCCAATAATAAATTAATTATCATTTAACCGTCTTGATATTGAAAAGAAAGGTTAACTCTCCACATGCGAGCCACCGCCAGAGCATGCTTCCGACGACGTCAGCTTTACACTTTCGAACAATATTATAATTAACCCGTAAAAAACTACACTCCATGTTACATTAATCTTTTTGTTTAATAGGGTGAGAGATACGTTTGAGTTAAATTGTACATTAATTAATTTATTTCCGCAGGGATGGTAATAGGCATTTACAAGTTAAATATTTACTGTATTTATTATTCATGGGATAGAAAATTTAAGAACTGAAGTCCTATCCATTATATTTCGATTATTTATTAAGATGCTTATCACACGAGCATTACTTAAAATAAAAGAATAATATATGTATAAAATAATTATCCAAAAACTCTACTCATGGAGGTCGGATTCGGTGTTTGTGGTATTCGGATTAAATTGTCTGGGACCAAGAGTTAGCCCACAAGTGAGCTAAAAACCCAACTGGCTTGGACGGTGGGCGAGTGAATGACTTGCCTTGAAATCTCTAAGGAACCAAGAGATGCTAGTGGGCAGATTAGCCCACAGCCTGGGCTAGGCTGGCCTCGGGAAAACCACTATGTTTTGCTGGGAGGCCCAATTCATGGGGCGGGCCGAAGATAGCACAGTCAACCCCACCCCCCACCCGGCCCCTATTTGTCATAAAATTACTAACCTATAGTCTTGAGATAGCTGGAATAATACTCATGAAGGCATGAAAAATAAAGAGAATTGAACCCATCATTTTTCTTTTAATAAGCAACATGCATCTCTCTTTTATGGATTCTCAGAGAGAGAGAGAGAGAGAGAGAGAGAACATGAATCTTTTGTGGTAATTTACTTACGAGATTAATGTTCAAGAATTACGGACAGCACAATTTCGAATATTTAATAGATATATTAAGGAAGTTATTTCAATATTATATTAGGTACATTACCAGTGGTTAACCCGTGAGTGCGCGCGCATTCGGGCGGGCTTTTTGTGGGGACGAGCATGCTTGCTTGCTTTTATGAATCTTCAAGTCGTTCGATGCTGTACATGCCATCGAGCACAATGCGATTAATAAGGTGTGCTCCCATATTAGACACAGCATTATATACATGTTGGTTGCTGCCCTCATGCTCACCCATGCCCATATATATTTTTTCGATATGTTTTTATAAAAATGAAATTTTAAAAATATTTTTTCAAATAAAAAAATTGTAGAAAAATAATAATAGCAACGGCATATAACACGCTCTAAATACCCCAAATTAAAGCAAGAGAGTATAAGTTCGTGGATGCGAGTATGTTATGTAGGAGAGCTTTAATTTGCAGTAGGATCTTAAAACACCAAAGAGATGAAGCTTAGGGCTAGCCAGCTCTCTAAATCAGCAGTTTCCAGATTAATTACGATTTCTTAACAAAACTCTCTCTCTCTCTCTTTCTCCCCCTCTCGATGCATTAATTAAGATTTGTGAACTTTAGCCTGCTTAATTAATCTATTTGCATGATAGATTGACAGTACAAATCGATCTTCAAGCTTGTACATGTTCCTTGATTGAAAAAACAAATATATATATATATAAGTATAAATTAAATTAGTATATTATCTATATATGTTATAAATATAAAATGAGTTGTTATATTTTAAAAATATATTAAAAAAGCATATAAAAACATATCTCCTGTGTATCTTCTATAATAAAAAAGAGAGTAAAACAATGTACTGCAACAATCGACAATATTGCTCTAGCTAGTAGGTGTCCCATGGCGGGCGGGCATGCAGGCACCAGCAACTGAGTCACCAATGGCGGGCGATCGACCGATAATGTTAGTTTGTCCAATAAGAATATTGGCAAGTGAAGTTTTTAACGTTTCATGAAAACATAAGGGACCGGCATGCATTAACTCTTTGATTTGGAGCAACATGAGATGTAATAAATTAAATTAATGGTCTTATGTGGATCTCCATCTGCCCGCCCTAGCAAATGGTAGAAGGTCGCCCACTAATCTTAAGGCACCCACCCTCTCCTCCTTTACCTAATTACTGACTNATATATATATATATATATAATCCTATGGTTTATTCTCAAATTCCATCTCTACCTCTAATTAAGAACACTCAAATCTATATACATAAATTTAGCTTATAAAACCCTCATTAATTAACCTGCATGGTGAATTATTAATTCAAAGAATTAATGAATCCTAACATTATATAACAATTGATACTCAAATACCAGCCAACTAGCCATGGCCTAACATAGTAAATATTCCTCGATCGGCTTCGGAATTTTCTTTTTACAGCACGACTGCTACTCCAATAAATTGATACTTACAAGCACTATCAGCACTGTATCTGGCATAACCCATTGAATACCTAACCAATTCGTAGGTATTTCTTGTTTGTGAATAATAAAGTATTGTTGGGATGTTCGACTATGTGCACTCACTTGAGCTTCTTTAATGGCCTGACGTCCAATTTGTTATTCCAAAAAAGATTAAAAAAGAGAGAGAGGCATTAATGTCTTTGCTTCGTTGTTTAAGTGTGAGGGCTCCTTGATGGATTTTAATCCAATAAACCCATAGATCAAATTATTTAATGTGATTAGCATATGATAACATATATCTTAATTGGTTTTCAAAGATTAATAATTATCCATGAAATCTCAGGTTGAGAGCTTCTCCAGGAGTTTCTTAATTTCCTTACAAAATACATAGAAGGAAGCTAGCTAGCTAGCTAGAAAAGATTAATAAGGTTTAAGCACTCCCTTGAATTTACTTTCTTGTCCTATACGTGCATCTCATGTGGACAAAACACCATCCATTTATTTATTTAATCCACAGCCTCAACCCATGCAAGAAGCTGTAGAAAATTAAAGCAAGCTTCACTAACGTAATTAATTAAGATCAACATTAAACAAAGCATAGACATTCCGTACTTTTATTTATATCTCTTTTGACGTTTTCTATGATAAACTATGATTTGTTTTAAAAAAAGGTTCTCCCACTATATATGTAAGACGAGTAGAGCAATTTATTTCCACGACTCATATTGAGACCGTGGAAATATATGTAACACTAGATTGCGGGGTCTATCTGATTGGGGAGAATTAATTAATTAGTGGAGAAAAGAGAATAGCAAACTTTTTTTTTAATTCACGTGGGTGTCCGGGCCAGCTTTCACACACCACGATTAATCTCACGAGCCCTGAAGTTAACGACCATGTAAGCTTCCAGTGGCCATCATATGAGTAACCAAGAACTCGAACTTGAGACCACAGAGAGAGCAAACCCCTTGATCTCAAGTCCTTATCGCTTGGCCACCACCTAGATGTATTTTTTTCATTTTCTTTTTTTAAATATTTTAAAGAAAATGAAAAAAATACATAAGAGGACTATAAAAAATATTTGGTTAGAGAGATAAATATAAAGCAATAAATTAATCTGTCACTTGTATAATCTTGAAGTGAATCTCTAAACTTTCAAGACATGACATACAAGTAATCAAATACTAATATTTTTCATGTTAAATTAATTAATTCAGGTTTTCTGCAATAAGAGGCAATAAATTGGTGTTATTTTAAGAACAAAACCCTCACTCCAAGCCCAATAATTAATTAGAAATTAAAGTTGTAGTTCGATTATTATTTCAAATGTATTATAAAATGTGTATATTATAGGAAATATTGTAATTTTCCTGTATAGAGGATGGCTTCCACGTTCGATTAAGCCTACTATTTTATACAAAATACTATTGTATTATTGTAATTAATTTGACATCAAAATTTATTCATTTTAACTGCTTTATTTCTTTCTTTTATCTTTAAACAATTAATGGATTCTTCTACTGCTACTGTTCATACTAGAATCAATATAAGTTCTTCTTTTCTTGCTTCATCTTTTCTAGTAGCGTCGCCGCTCACATTCTTTTCTAGAGCTGCTACAATCATGTTTGCATTTGCTATAATAGTAGTTGCCGGTTCCTTGGTGGCCATTATTTCTCTCCACAGTACACAAGTAATTAATCTCAAGCTTACCGACATGAATTATCTATATTGGTATATGAAACCATATCTGATTGGTCAGTTTTTTTTTTCCATTTATTGATGGCTTATTTCCATGTCCTTCTCCTTACATCATGTCGAGTGATGATTATGCCGCCTTTATCACCTTTGGTTTAGGTATTAATCAAGCTTTTCTCCTGTGGAAACAACAAGATAAACTAATCCTCGATATCTTTTTCTTTTTTTTTAATGAATTTTCTCTATCTTGTGATTGATTATTTGACTTCTCCTAGTATTTGAACACACTATAACATGCTTTTATTTCTCTATCTAATTTTTGAATTATATAATTACATGACTCTTTTCAAGATCTTTATCAAGGTGATGATATTGTCATTATTTATTTACAAAAATTTAAAGGTTTATTTGACGAATTAACAGCAGCAAACTGACTCATCTTTCTTATTGATTATGTTTTTTGGGGCCTTAGTAGTGAGTTCAGTGATTTGATTACAAGTTTGTCGACTAAGACTGAGTCTCTTCCCTAGTTTAAGCTTTGTAGTCACCTTTTTACCTATAAGTTTTTACACATGACTTCTCTTAAATCCACTTTTATTGTTTCATTGTTATTGCCTACTCCTATATAGCCTCTCTTTATTTTGGTTGCTCAATGTGGTTTTTCTGGTTTTAATGATAGTGTTTCCCCTCATAACTAAGGTAGAGGAAAATGTAGTGCTAAAGGAATACCAACAACTCCTTCAACTAGCCATGAAGTCACAATTATTATGGCAATTGTGGTGGTTATTGGTAATAGAATCGTGGTTATGAGGATAATTAACAACAACAACCTAACTATAATTTTTCACTAAATTAGTAGCTTTTTACATGACATGTCCTGTGTCAGTTACGCAATATTTTTGGACACTTAGCAAAACAATGTTCACAGCTACGGACCAATAAAAATCAAGCCTCAACCAACTTCTCTTTTAGTGATGTTTCAATAGCAAACTCTATCACTTGGTTTCCCAACATAAATGCAAACAAACATATTACTCCAAACATTGCAAGTTTGACAAATACAGAACCCTATCCTGGTAATGATTAAGTACATGATGGTAAATGATTTGTTATATTTAATATTGTTCATATTACTTTACATACTCTAAAACGCACATTTACTTTGTCTAATATATTATATGTGCCTTAAATTAACAAAAAAAACTCTTATTTGTTCAATAATTTTGTCTTGAAAACTATCTTTTTTGAATTTTACTCTTTTGCCTTTTACGTCAAAAATTTCATAATTAAGGAAGTTCTTCTTTTAGGTTAGAGTGAAGATGGCCTTTTTATCCTCTAAGAGTCTTTCGCAATATTTATGCCTCAAGCTTTTTGGTCTAGTAGTGTGTCTAACTCTGTTGATTCTGGCATCGTCAACTCGTTTACCAAAATTCACATGTTTTGAGTCTCTTAGCATCAAATAAAAGTATCATTTATAATTCTTATAATTTAAATTTTCAGTGCCCATCTTTTTTGTTAGGAAAATCATCACTTATATCATTAAGGCTTATGATTCATAAAACATCTACTCTTCTTGAGCTAATTTTTAATGATGTTTGGGGTCTTATCTTAATTTTATCTTTTGATGGTTTTTTATTGTTTATTTTTATAGATGTGCAAACAAAATCTCTTTGGTTTTCTCATATTGTCATTAAATTTGATGTAGTAAATATGTTTCACCAGTTTAAAGTTTTTATTGAATGATAATTTTATTATAAAATTAAATCTATTCAAACTGATTGGGGTGGTGAATATCATAAATTAAAACCTTTTTTTTTAACCATTGATATTCATCATCGCTTAATATGTCCATATATACATGAACAAAATAATTTTATTGAAAGTAATCATTGTCATATTGTCAAACCTAGACTTTTTTTGGTCACTATAAGGCATTTCTAAAATTTTGGAGTAATGTTTTTTAAACTTTTATGTATATCATTAATCATATGCTAACACCTATCTTGCGTAATAAATCCCCTTTTGAATATTTGTTTCATCAACCATATGATTATAACTTTGTACATACTTTCAAGTGTCCCTATTTTCCTTTTATTCGTCCTTATAATGCTCATAAGTTAGATGATTATTCTACTTCATGTGTGTTTTTAGGCTACAATTTATCTCACCTAGTTTATCATTGTTTTGACTTGTCCTTCAATTGTATTTCCATCTTTTATCATGTTTGTTTTCATGAACACCATTTTTTTTCTTAAGTCTGACCGAGTTTCCATCTCAAGCCACTCTGTGTCTATACTTGCATTCATTTCAAAACTTCATTCCTTTACTACCTTTCCAATACCAGCTCTCTTAGACCTATGAACCCCTCCCACCTCCCTTTCACTTCCTTTATCACCACTCGCATCTTTATCTCTTGATCATTCTTCAGGTTTAGGTTTTGCTGTGTCAACCTTGTCTTCATTTGACTCACTCATTGCTGCTGTATTTCTAGTCATACCATTGGGTGTTTCTTCTTTGCCCAATACCTCTAATCAGTCTACGTTATGTTTTGACCTCTTTGTTGACCTATCTAGCTACTCTATTCCATAATAAGCCTAATCTATCATGTTTGTTATCCCTTCAATACCCCAACAACACCATATCGTCCTGCATTTATGATAGAACAGGCCTGCCAACATGAGTTTGGTTTCCGCCACTTTATTATCTTTAGTATCACTAGTAACATCTTTTTTTTATCTTGAACCTTTTAATTTTAAGCAAGCTGATTAGTTTCTATGCTAGTATTATACAATGAAATATGAAATTGGTGTTTATATGACAATGGTACTTGGTCGTTGGTCTATTTGATCCATTTATGAATGTGGTTGGTTGCTAGTGGGTATACAAAATCAAACAACGAGCTGATGTTGGTATTGACTACTACAAGGCTCTCTTATTTACATGATTATTCACCTAGTAGGAAGGAGTTGATTACTCAGAAACATTCAAAAGCTGAAAAATTCAGTAAACTTGATGTTCACAATACATTCGGTTAGTTTTCACTATTGCAGCATCTAAAAGTTGACAAATTCAGTAACTTGATGTTCACAATACATTCCTCAACGGGTCATTTAGGGAGGGTGTTTATATGGAGCAACCCACAGGTTTTGTAGACTATACTCTACTTACTTATATTTGTTGCTTTCACAAGTCTCTTTATAGCTTAAAACAAGCCTTACGAGTTTGTACACACAATTGAATAACTTTTTTCTTTCAATTAGTTTTTAGGCTTCTAAAGTTGATACCTTTTTATTTATTTTGTCTGTGGGTTGTGATATTTATTATCTTCTTATCTATATTGATGCCATTTTACTCACTAGTAATATCTTTGTTTTGGTTCAATGTCTTATTACTTTGCTGCTTTAGAGTTTAAACTTCATGATTTTGGTAATGCTCATTACTTTTTAGGAATTGAATTTACCTTTACTAGTATAGGTCTCATGCTTAGTCAACACAAATATGTTTATGATATGCTTTGTTGTGCTAATATGTCATTATGCAAACCTGTTGATGCTCCAGCCTTTGCTTTGAAGATTAGATTGTAATTTGATGAGTTATTTTTAGATTCCACTCACTTTCAACAAATTGTTAATGCTTTTTAATATCTCACTTTTACTAGATTGGATATATGTTATGCTATGAACAAGGTTTATTAATTTTTGCATGCTTTTACTGAAGGCTATTAGGCTGCTATTAAACATATATTGTGATATTTAAAAGGTACGATTTCTTTTGGCCTGCACCTTACTTGTGGTTCTTCAATATCTCTTCATGGTTTTATTAATGTTTATTGGGCTGATAATATTAATGATCGTAAGTTTATTGTAGCTTACATTGTATTTTTTTAACACCATTCATATTTCATGAAAATCTAGCAAGCAACGAACTATGCTCGCTCTTCCATTAAAGTTGAGTATAAACCTTTAGCTGGTGACACCACTGAGGTTCTTTGGTTTCACTATCTTTTATCAAATTTATATTTCTCTCCCAGTTCTGTCATTACTATTTGATGTGATGACTTGAGTGCTACTTATTTGTTTATTAATCCAATCTTTCATGCTTATATAAAACATGTTGATACTAATTATCACTTTATATATGATCAAGGATGAGATTTAAATTCATTTTATATCCTCAAGTATTAATTAGTTAATGTTTTCATTAAGTTGTTGCCTTACTATGCCTTTATTTATTTACAGTCCAAGCTTCATGTGGACACCCCATCTTCAGGGGATGTATTATGGAATATGTTATATTATAAAAAATACTATAATTTTCATGTATAGATTTATTGTATATAATATTGTCTGTATTATATATTAAATTTGCCACATGGTTTAAGCCTCGCATTTTACACAAAACACTATTATATTATCTTCTTCAATTAAATGAAAAAGACATTTCACAGTACTAGATTGAAATTGAAAGCAATGTGCTATTAACATTTGAGAATCCCAAAGATTCTTGTCTGGAAGGATATGGTCAGCAAAACGATCAAAAAGCAATTCCATATTAATAAAGAGGACGTCTTCAATCAATATTTAGCTTTACAGTGATTTATTATGTGATAAAAAAAAGAAGAAGAAGGTAATCTATTAGTTAATCCATGTGTTATTAGTGAAATAACTAGCTAGTTACTTCTCTTAATTTAAAATCCATGTGTTTATAGATATATATAATTTTTTGTAAAATATCTGCGCACGCATGCACACGATTAAGAAAGATAATTTAATTTCGATACGTGAAAGACATGCTCAAAGAAAGCAAATTAAGAAACGGGATAAGCATATTATAAAGAACAAGAAATAATTCGAGAATTTATTTGCGACGAACAGATCATCAGTATGTGAGGATTTGAAGCTAGCATACCAGAAAGTATCAGGAATTTGTTATAATTGAAGGTAGATGAGTGTATTCCATGGTCTGTACTCTGGCTCTCTTTGACAAAATAACTAGTGGAAACTGAATATGATTCCATCATTCATGCCAGCCAGATTCAAGTCACATATGCATGTAGCAGTAAATAGGGCGAGTTAAAGGACATCCATAACAATAACAAGAGACGATTATCGACTGCTGAGTCCCTATCCAAGATGTGCCATTGGATCTTCCATCTATCTAACATTGCCTGCTTACTTGACAGCAATAATATCGTGCATTCCAAGACAGGTAAGTCCATTATTTCAAGGCGAAGACGAGGGACCTGCAGCTTCCCTCATGTGATCATGATTGCTCTAGAGCCTCTGGCTAAATATTAACCTTCAAGTACAACAACTAATCAAAACTTAATCATGAGAGCATGCGGTTAATAATTATTACTTGTGGTTATGGAGTGTGTGTATGTTGTTTAAATATGTATTTTACTGGTTTTGAACAATTTCGTGTGCGTGTATGACAGCATAGTCACGCAAGACATATAGGAGAGGCCATAGGCATACAATATTGCTTTCATGGCAAGCAAAAAGCACACGCAATTAGCTTGTAAAGTCCATGAGCTTAAGCATAGAGAGCAGCTGCAAGATGAGTGCGCATACACGTTCCCCTACACTCTCCATCTCATGAAAAAGGCATGTCCTTGGTCGCTTCCTCCTCTTCAATTATTTTTATTTATCTATCCACCTGATCTTCCATTATTATTTTCCTTTCTTCTTTGCGCCTTGTCAGATTACCACCTTCCCTTGATCTCCTTTAGACCATCCATTTCTTTCTATGCATAGTAGCCTTGCTAAATCCCTTCAATATTGGCATCCTGTTTTGCGAGTACGTACGTTTAATAATATTCTTCATTCAATTTTCTTTACATGAAATTAATAATCAGATTGATTTTAAGGTATCATTCGATTATATATTGTATTAATTGCACAGAAGAGACATAATTACTGGAAAAATTCGTTTAAAACTATCATTGTAAATTATAATTCTATATATATTCGAACAAGAACAAAAAAAAAAAATAGAAGTCTTGGAATTTCACTTCATATCCATATATGGTGTAATTAACTCCTACAAAGATCAGAGCCTCTTCAATGTTGAATCAAACCCTTCTTGTGAAAATAAGAAAGAAATCCCTTGCAAGTTTATTTCATTTGTTGAGCAAACGTGTTGTACGACATGCCTGGGGTTCTAATAAATTAATACCTGAAATAAATTTATTTATTTATAAAATGAAAAGTGAAGAAAAGTAAAGTGACAAATGGACAGTATAAGCATTAGATGCATTTTTATAAAGCAGCAAATATTATTGGGGTTTTCCTCCTTTTTCTTCTTGGCTTTATGTGCATGTTGAATCACGCGGTCAAACAAGACCACATGCATGACTTCCTTGTTCAATACACACACACACGCTCATGCCCCCCNCATGCCCCCCCCCCCCTCTCTCTATATATATACACGTGCGTGTGTAGCTTCCATGACAGTTTTGAAATAGAGTTCTTGAGTTTCAACAAAGCTAGCCAGAGAAGATCAGAATACAAGCCTCAGATCAGCATTCACACACAAACTAGACATGGAGTGGAGAAAATGTTATCTTGATGTTATACTAGTACCACTAGGGTTTATGATCTCCATGGCTTACCATGGCTGGTTATGGCATAAGGTTAGAACGCAACCTCTCACCACCATCATCGGGACAAATGCTAGCGGACGGAGGTTTTGGGTTTCAGCCATAATGAAGGTACCGAATCTTGCTAGCTACCTACCTACCTACCTTATTATTTGCACTTAATTCTTTCAATTTTATCACCTTCAATGATATATATATATATATATATTTCATAATTTGATATATTTGATGGGTGTTTACCATTTTTTCTTCATAAACCAAAATTGAATAATAAAACCATCTAAAAAAGGGTTGAATACCAAGAAGAAGAACAAGAAGTGAGAATACCCTATTACAAGCATGCAATCTTATAAGAGAATAAATTAAAATAGATGGACAAAATATTGTAGCCCATTTCCCTGTGCATCTAGATACAATACGATGCATTGTTCATTTTGAGCAGTGTATTGTTTTTACACTTCAAATGTTAATTTTTTAAATTTTATTCTTTAAAATTGGAATACCATGGTTTTTTTCCCTTTCGTTTCTGTCAATTTGCATGCCTATTAAGTTTAGTGTGGCGTTAGATTATGAATCAAGCTCAATTTAATTGTTAATCCTAAAAGGAGGTGAATATAAAAAATAGCAAGCTAGAAATTTGTTATGTTCAATTCTATTTTGTTTTTGTTTTTGTTTTTATTCCTTTTTATCTATTTCTTTAACACTTTAATTTTCTTTTAAGGATTTGCCTTAGCCATTCCCGTGTTCTACATTCCACATGATAAAGAAATATAACCCCGCCACCCGAAAGAGAAAAGAAAAGCTTCCACCAATATATGATTCGGGAATTATATGAATCATTCCTCTCTCTTTTTTTCGAAATATTAATGTCATAACTATATTTGTTAAGGAATTTGAGAAGATAAACAAAGGATATACTAACTATAGCGTGCCTTCCTTGTGGTACTGTAAATATCCCACCAAGTTGTATACCTTAGTCTCGATTCCTACACAGTAATTATTTCTGCTGCTATTTTCTAAAGCAAAGGAAAGCAAGGCATATATTCATCGTGCAATTTGGTGGAAAACCCATATTCCTTGAGTCGATTTCGCCAATATTAATGCTAGCAAAGATGTTGACAGCTTGCATGATCATATGTACATGGAGAATTAAGCCAGGGTGCAATGGGAGACAACGTCCTATCATTTTCCTTCCAATAATTCTCTACTTTTTCTCTGTAGAGTTATGAGATATATGGCCATTATGATCTCATAGTTCATGATCGTTGCCTTTCTCTTCACCATTGCGAAAAGAAGGGAAAACCAGTCATAAATAAACATTTGTTTTTTATGATGAATCTTATGTCCCCAGAAAGCACTAATTGCATCTATGACATATCAAATTAAATTTAGTCCCATTTAAATGATCAACCCAAAGTTACTGGGCATACGATTAATGTAAAGGACAAAAAACTAGCTTGGAATTCTTTTCTGATTGTAATTATCTCATCATATATTATTGTGATTCTGCTAGTGCACGGAAATCATCTCGACTAACAAGAGTTTAACAAATTAATTTGATGGGGCATGCAGGATAATGATAAGAAGAACATACTGGCAGTCCAAACTCTTAGAAACTTGATCATGGGATCAACCCTAATGGCCACCACCTCCATCCTTCTATCTGCTGGCCTGGCTGCCATTATAAGCAGCACATACAGTGTGAAGAAGCCACTAAATGATGCGGTTTATGGGGCTCACGGTGAATTCATGGTGGCGTTAAAATACGTCACAATCTTAACCATCTTCATGTTCTCATTCTTTTGTCACTCTTCGTCCATAAGGTTTGTGAACCAAGTTAACCTGCTCATCAATACCCCACCAGATCCCATGTCCAGGGTGACCTCAGAGTACGTAAGCGAGCTCTTAGAGAAGGGGTTTGTGTTGAACACGGTGGGGAACAGGCTCTTCTACTCCGCAATGCCTCTCTTGCTTTGGATATTCGGGCCAGTCCTTGTTTTCTTGTGTTCAGTCACAATGGTCCCAGTGCTTTACAACTTGGACTTTGTGTTTGGCAATGGACAAGGAAAGATTATGAATAGGAATGGAGAGATCAGAGACTTTGTATGACAGCAAGATATTAAAGGAGATTAATATTTAAGTATTAAATGTGTAATATAATTCACTCTCACAATATATGTAAGTGAGGTTCGTGTGTATGCCATTAATGAAACTATATATATATGGACAGCGTCTGTTTTAATTTTCATGGGTAAGAGAGTTGGATTTTGTGTAATTTCCCATGTTTGTTAAAGTGGAATGAATATGAATCAACTCATTGCATGAGGCAGAAGCCATTACTTTTCATAGTGGAAACGAATTTGTCATGTGTGTCATATGAAGCCAAACCACCTTAGTCAAAAATGGTAGGAGAAGGTGTAGCCATTCTTAGTCAAAAATGGTGGGAGAAGGTGTAG